>CABPRJ010002383.1:397028-792125 GCA_902439185.1 Cinara cedri | reverse complement strand
CAGTTTCGTTTTAAGTAATGAACGTTCATAATTTGTCATCTTTTTTTCTTTTCTTTTTTTTTACCGATTATATATTTTAATCTAAATAATCAAATTGCTATTATAACTATGCTATTGCTATCATTGTCTAGATTATTGTTATTAATTAATAGTTAGCAATTATCTCATACCTTTCTAGATATTTTTTAATTTTGCTTTAGATTAAGGTATTGGTGAACAATTTAAAACTGTGTAAAATTAAAATAAATACATTTTAAATCATGATAAAATATCAAAACAGAAATAAAATTCTCTTAAAATTTTCCTTAAAAATCACTTTACATATCAATACAATTGATAATAATAATAATAATATTATCGTATGTTTGTTTTACAGATAATGAATCGATGGCTTATGACGACGAAGGCGAAGAATACGATTCCGGATCGCAGTCGCACAAATCGACACTATACGCGTCGGTGGCGGTCATATGCACAACGTTGATATTATTGTCCGCGTACGAGTGACTCTCCGATACGATTCTGATAGATTTACTTGTATACATTTATTACAATTTGTGTTGTCGGTTTTTTTTTTTGTGTTATTTTTTCTTGTGTGGTTTGATTTAAATTTTATTCTAGTCCGATTTCTCGATAATTACTATGTTCATAATGTATTACTATTTGCATACCTACTTACAACACTTGGATAATAATCGTGTAACTGTATTCATTGACCTGCAATTTTACGTGGTGACGATAAAAAAAAAAAATATATTAGGTACATTAAGAATAATATATAGATAATTTATCATTATTATTATAATTTTAATTTTATGCTATGCAAATTTCAATATCAAACTTAAGACAAAAAAAATCGTCATTAGATTAAGAAATATCTTATAAGTATAATACATACTATTATATTATAATATTAACTATTTAGCACATTTATATATATATATATATATAATTTATACCGATAAGTTCCACTTAAGTTATCATAAACTTATTTAGATTAGATTACCTATTGCGTCTTGGGCGATAGTAAATCAGAAAAACATCCGGTAAGAAAGAAGAGATACCCGAAAAGAAAATAAGACATTTTGTATTGTTTCTTTTTTTTTTTTGTTTTATGAAAAAATCACAAACTATTCATATTCAGAATATCCCGAGATTTAAACGTGAAAAACAACATCGGGAATATGCCTCCCCTTTAATTGCCCCAGACGGGTTATTCTGTTCTGTTTATGAAATCCACCACGAATTTCTTGTTTAAATACTATACAATTTCAAGGTTTGCTCTGATAAACTCGTATCATAATTATTTGAGATTATTATTATCAAGAATAAACTCTGTATTAAAACATCGCAAGGTTGTCACCAGACCAGCACTGTGCTGGTTTCCTCGCAACGAAATTAATCTATTTTGTACAGTTTTTTCATGGCCATTACTACACATATTAAAAACGATGAAAGCACTTAGTAATTCAGAACCTAAATCACAGCAAATTGACGAAATATCAATGAACAGTGTTCTTAGAAAATCAAAAATAATTTTAATTAATCAATAATTGTAATAATTAAAATGTTCGTATTTCAAATCCTGGGTTATAGACAAATACGCTTTTTCGTATGTTAATGACGTAGGTGTAAACATTTTTCACGAAAAAAAAAAAAAAGAACAATTGTTGCTTTTTTTTCTTTCCTGATACTCTTTTTTTGCTTACCTATCGGATAACTTACGATGTTTTTCGATAGGCAGGGGACGTAAAACAGGCGCAACCCGCTAATTAATAGGGCTGTGTATACAATTTTAATCTATGTATTATACTACGCTATAAAATACTGTTGCAATTTAAATAATAGACTCATTTTAGTGGATAATATATATTTTTTTAAATATATATATATATATATAAATAATATTATAATATAATAACTATAATATAGTATAATATTATACTGTCTAGTCGTTCCTATATTGTATATTTGCTTAAACAAATGTGTGTTGTGTGCATCGTATGATTGTTAATATAATATTAAAATAGGTAAAGTAATTATAGTTTAAAATATTTGTCGCAAAAAAATATAAGTTTGTATATTCATGTTAGTTTAAAAAAAATTTTTTTTAAAAAAAAAAAGACTGAATAAATGAGTGAGTGACAAGAGTATAATAATATTGTGCAATCGTACATAATATACTTGGCTCTCCATCAATAATACAAATAATAATATTGTAATACTCTTAATTTGACGTAATTATGTATATTTGACGTATATATAATAATATGTTTAACGAACATGAACTTGTACATATCATTTTGATGCTATCTTTACGGTTTTTTTTTTTTTTTTTTCAACTCCATATATCATGAATGTTCTACTTTAACGATTATATTATACGTCGTACTTGTACTTACTATTATAATAATAATATCATGTAAGTAGGATTACGTTATCTTTTTGTCAGAAATCATGGAAAAAATGATCAACAATATTAGGTACGATAAACATATTGAAAGCGTTGAATGTTCAAATATTGTTCGGTGTGAAAATTTAATATAGGTAATAATATACAAATATATAATGTAATATGTGTACACATGTATTTTTTTTATTTTATTATTTTAATTTAATGTATTGTTTTTCGAATACATACTATTTTTTAAGTCCATTCTTGTATTATAATATACACGCTACGAATAATTTAAATAAATTCGTTTGATTAAGTTTAATTAAGTGTAATCGAAACACGAATGTACAACTTAGTAAACGTTATAGTTTCAAATATTGGTCACCCGTGCCTGGGAATAAGACACAAATAATTTTCGTTAATTTTTTATTGGCAAAAAAACCAATGATAGTTAATATAGATAAAATTCTTTATGATATAGATGAAACCGACTCTGGTCAATGGTCATTTTACGTCATTATTAAAAGGTCATATTTGTATCATGTCGATAGTAAAATTTATTTAAGATGCATGTAATTTTTGTAGGAAAAGAAATTATTCTCAAAAAACGACCCCAGTTCTTTTTCTCTAGCACCGAAGTATTATTAAATTATGCGTACATGTTACGGTAAAAGTAAGATTAGGTACCAATGAAATCTAAAAATTGACCGACCAATTTTAAGTTTGAGCAAAATATAATTAATAAAACCTAGGATGTAAAAAACTATTCGATTAAATCCCGAATGACTTTTGTAGTTCAGACTCTTACAAAAGAGATCGGCAACACCTTAGCATATACAACTAGTGTTGCTAAAAGCCCGACATTTTAGTTTTTCTTTTTTTTTTTTTACTTATCGTGTGTTTTTTTTCTTCTTGCTTTATTCTCGGATATCGTTATAATATTATACGTTTATATTGTTATTAACTTTGATTGCACACATTTATTGCATAATATTAGATAGATATATTTTTATTACAAAAATAATTCTAATAGTTCTAATATCAATTCATAATTTTACTGCGATCGACATCGGAAATATTTTCTTGACTTTAGTATAAACCTGGACAGGCGCCTAATGTATTAATTGGAAAACGACCCAAAATTCCAAAAGTTGATCGCAGTAAAGATGAAGCACGCACATTCCGGAGTCTTTAATCGTTTAGGTACCAAAACAGGAAAACTTTCTAGACTTTTTACTAGAAATCAATTCACTTTGGGTCAGCAAATTGTTAAAACTAGGGCTGTGAATTAAATGCAGTAAAAACCTTAAAGCTGACATTAAAAATGCCCAACAAATGCTATAAAATATGCATTTAGAGTATCAAAAAATAAAATATAAAATGCATTTAAAATTGTTTTTAATATTTATTTTGATTTTACTGATATAAGTTTATTATATTCATGAAAATGTATTTATATAATAAAAAAATTTCTTTGAAAAAAATTGTATTACAGCTTGTGTAAAACATTATTTTAAAAATATAAATTTGACGTATATACGGCTTGTGTAAAACACAAAGTATAAGTGTAAAGATGTTAATTGACAGAATTTAATTAAAAATACCGGAAATGGACTTAAAAATCCAACAAATGACCTTAAAAATTAAAAACGTCAAAAATGCAAATATAAGAATCATAAATTAATTTGTTGTTAAATATTTTAAATTATGTACTTAGAAAGCTATGTTTCACAATTAGAAAAAAAAACAACACTTTATTACAAATTCACAACGCTAGTTATAACCAACAATAATTTCCGAAAACGAAATTGGAATACTTCAAGTAGTATTGCAGCTTTTCTTATTTGGTGGGCAAAACAGGGTAGGATGTGACAGTACAAAATGATGTAAAAAAAAATCGAAGAAAAGTTCGATCGTGAAACTTGTTAGGTAAACAAAGATGCTAAGATAGCACAAATAGATAGGTTATATAGTTCATTTTTTTTTTTTTTTTAACACATATTCTAATATTTATTTGAATTTTTACAGTTATATTTAAGAATATTATAAACTTATAATGAACGTATAATATTGTTATAACATCCGGATACAAAGTATGAGAAAAACGCACATGGTAAATTGAACAACAAAATGAAATTTTAGACATTAAACAACACTACTTGTTTGTGCTAACATAAACCAATTTCCGTTTGTAAAAGTCCACAAACTACAAAAATCATTCAGAATTTTAATAAACTATTTTGTGTATCCCAGATTTTATCGGTGAACACTAGGTTTTACCGTTATCCTCATTTTTATCGTTACATATAGATTTTAGATTCGGAGCGTAATGAGAAATCTATTGGTTATACTTTGATGTATTTTTTTTTTCTGTCTGTCTTTTCGAAAAGAAATCTTGCTCCGGCAATTCCGGTATATACAGTATAATACATTTTCTAAAAGAAAATTTCGTCTAGTTGGTGCGAAAAAACCCATAGAAAAATTATAGGTAACACGGCACTTATTTACGAAAACGTGGACGTTCCGGTTTAATTATTTTGATTTTGCAAACAATTTATCTACCAGAAATATTGCTCCAATCATAAAATGACGGGAGAGCAATTTTGTTCATTTTGATATCTAGCCACTTGTAGGTATTTTCTGACGGTTTTCGACATCTAAAGTATTTTTCATAATAATTAAGCACAACCAAAAGAATACGTAGAAAGAACTGGACAATTCACGAAAATAATCAATTTATTATTTTGAATTTTGTTTTGGTAATGTATTTTAGTGACAAAAATTTGTAGAGACTTTCAATTTGTACAGAAATTCTACATTTATTTTTCAAGACGTGGTGAAATGTTTGAAAGTTTGAGAGGAGGTTCATTATAAGTCATACTTAGTGGTAAAAAAAAATAGTGATTTGTTTTATATAAGTTCTATGTTTATTATTGTTCTCATAATAAATTTAAAATTTTGACTTCGCTCCTAATCGTTTTTCGTTATCGCTGGTTTATCGATGGTTACAGGTATGATTAATAGTTTTATCTATCCTACCTGCCCAATCACCCTCCTACGACAATGGCCGCATCCGTTCCTAGTATCAGCTCGTTTTAATTTTGAATACTAACGTATGTTTTATCTGAAATAGGTATTTAGCCTATAGAATTAAAACTGAAGTAAATACATAATACAATAATTATATGAGGATGAATGTTTACTAGCAATATAATATATTATTCAACCTACGCGTTTTCTAATAACTTTAAAGTCGTTTTTACAACTTATTTTAATATAAAACTAGTCCAAAACGTTAAATAGTAAACAGCCGTGTTCCATGGCGTAGTCACGTTCGGTTTTTTTTTCAAGTTTTTAACCAATTATAGGTACCTACCCACTGTATTTATAAGTCTATAGAAAAAAAAGTGAATTTTGTACATTACGTACTTCTCCCGTTTTACTGAAAAAGAAAATATTTGTGTAGCCGTTCAACAAAAGCCGATCAAATGTTTTCTTTTGCCACCTCCCCTCCTCTTATTCCTTATAGACTTATTTTTGTTTCGCGTTTTTATTCTCCGCAGACTGGCCCACGTGTTACACCGTATAAAATCTTCTTTACAACTTTTACAGAAAATTGCCGTTCACTTTTCCTTTCATTATAGTATTGTGTAAATACATATAAGAATATTCGAAGAATTTATGATATTTCATGTTATAACCTGTGGCGTCATTTCAATTATTTTTTTTTTAAATTATTTAGGCCACACGACTTGTCCAGAACTTTTAACATATCAAAAATATAATTTGTATTATTGTAATGATTTTACTCGTTGTTCATGTTTTTCTTTTTTTTTTTTATGTATACCGTAAATTTTTACGATTATTTTTAATTCTATCGCAACAAAGATAATCGTAAATTATATATTTCGTAAATTTTTCCCGTTTTCCTATGTTTTTTCCAGGTTTTCCCAATCATTAGAAAAACCGCTTGAAAATCAAAAAAACTTTCAGAAGAGTTGTTACATTTAAAAATCGGAACAAAATTTCTGGTAAAAAAAATAAAATATACATCATTGTAAAACCAATACATTCCTCATTGCGCTCAAATCTAAAATGCACAACTCGAATCACAACCCTGATATTATAACATACGATAACGGTAAATGCGTTTTTATTATTTATTATCAAAAACAGTAATTATTATTTTATATTTTATTATTTTCTGGAAATTTCATTTAAAATATTATGTTGGTGCATCGCCTGACGATTGAAACATTTCACCGTAGTGACGCATCATTTTGTTAATATAATAATAATATGCAAAAAGTACCAATGCAAAATAAAAATTTATAAATGCATGACTGATAATCAATATGATTCGTAATAACAATTATTAACAGAAATCTAAAAATTGCACGAAAAAAATTAAAATTCAGCAACAAATTTGTGCTCTCAATTATAAATGTCATACATCATAGTTATATTGTATACATGAATCAGTTTCCAAATAACTGTCGATATGGTCCATAATCATAATATTATTATCACAGTTAATTAGACTAACTATCGATTCTAATATTTCGTTCTACTGACCATAAAAGACCCGATGTTATAAGACGTTGTAATAATCTAAAATCAAAATTATATTTTCGATAGGTATTTATAATAGTATTCATTTCATTCGTTAAATACATACGCTAGCAAATAATTGCAAGGTGACAATCTTTTTTTGTGAAAATTTGATGACTGATCGTTTGACATTATTTATCCGTATTGGTAACAATAGTTATTTTTTGAATTGTCATTGAACTACCATTGTCCAGTTGCAAGAATACATTGAAAATTAGACTGAATTGAACTGTCATATTAAATTATCTTTAGATGATTTCAACGTGTTTCTGTTAGTATTTCTACCTCGGTGTCAATGCTTTCAAATATTATACAGTGGAGAAACCTATAAAGGTATTGAAATATAGCTGTAAACAATAAATTTATCACATCTAAAATTGAGAACGATTCAATTGACAAGCAAATCTGATAAACCACAATAACTACGGTGACAATAATGTCTATCACATATAATTTATATGATCATATATAATTAGGTATTATTATTATTTTTTTTTTTTTGTAATTTTTTAAATAAAATAAATTGCGCATATTGAAGCCGTAGAATAATCTGATAACTTAAGGTTAAATTAAAAATTTACCGAGATCAGCGTATATGTAATTATAATACTCATAACAAAAATGACAGATAATTTATTACGTATGAAATATTTCGACGATGTATTCAAAAATTGTATTCAAAATATTAATTGAACTATAATTTATAGTCAGTCATGACTAATCGAAATATTTAATTCACGTTGAACGTTGAATTTTATAAATATTCGTTATCCAAATAGACTCTGTGCCATAGTAAAAAAAAATATATAATAGGTACAAAAGCTATTTTGATTCAATGACAATCAATAATATAAAGGACGGACATACTTCGCACGCGGGTGCAGCCACTTTTGTATTTTGGAAGTAGGGAAGGTAGGATAAACTGGAATTTAATGTATATCTGTAAGCAACGATGAACAATTGCTAACGAAAAAACCATACTGAGTGGAGTTCGATTGATAGTGTTGCTCTGTCAACAATTTATGTGTCATATTATGGTAAACTGATTACAACAATGTGCGTTTCCATGACAACAATGGTTGTTTAAAAAAGATTTAAAATATTAAAAACTTAAATATGTAACAAACAATTTAAAAAAAAAAGGTTGCCAATGGCAACCTAATTTTTAATCTTTCAATCTTTTTTAACCTAAAGGTTTTTCTCATTATCTCGAATACTAGAGAGAATTTCAAAATATGACCTCTTTAAAGTACCACCTAGCAAAAATTTAATTTCAGAAAAGGTACTATACTTGATAATCGGAGTGTGATTTCTGGTAGAAAAAGTGTTTACATTAACAAAAAAAAAAATACTTCCAATAATTTTCGTTTTTTGTTGAAAGGGATCCAAATAATCCCACGATATCTCCACCTTTCGTTAAGAGACAAAAAATAGGGCTATGTCAAGCCGACTACCATTGTAAAATTCTGTTAAACAGTATGGGGAGTTCTAAACAAGACTTTTTAAAATTTCCTCTTGTCAAATGTACGTGGAAAACGACAGATGAAAGGAGGTATTTTGGTGTATGATGTTTTGCAGATAATATAACTTGGATAGAAGATAATCTTAGAATGCTTAGGTAGACGAGTGGAATGACTATAGAAGATAGGATAACATAAAGGACGAGTAAACAAAATTCGGTACCTAGTAAACAAAATGACATAAAATAGACTGAGATGATTTGAGATTGTCACGGAAAGAGAGGAATCTGAAGCAGTAATAAAACAAATATAAACAAATATCTAACAACTTATGTTGCCCAATGCCATATTTGCTGAGGGTTGCACGTTCTTTTTATCATGAGTAGAATAGTTTTAGAGATAAATAGAAAAACTAAAAAACTTTGCCTTAAATTTTCAATTTTTTTGGTTAGGTTTGGTTAGGTCTTTGGTTTGATCAATCGTAGTTACATATTTTATACTACAATTTAATAGTTTCAAAAATATGGATTACTGTAATGTATAATAATTACTATATCAGTATGCCTATGAACATCCGTGGCTTTGTTGATTTTTAAATTATCTTTATAAATATTTAATTCTATAAACAATAAATTTATAAGTAGAAATTTTAGTCAGTTTATAAGTCCAAATTTTAGTACTAAAGAGGAAAGGTACCTATTTACTTTGAGATTTTGAGTGGAGCGAGAAATGTATTGGTTTTACACAATGAGGTTTTTTTCCTGTGAACAACTTCTCTATCAAAAATTCTGCTCAGATTTCCAAGTAAAATACCTTTTTTGAATGAAATTTTACTGGGGTAATATTTTTTTAAAGGTTATTTTTTGATTTTCTAAGATTTTTTTTATAATAAATGAGAGAAATAGAAAAATGTACGAAATTTATTATTTTCAAATCGTAAATATTATAAACATGTTTAATCGAACTCTACACAAAATTGTTTTTTTTAAACGATTATTAAACCTTTTCAACTTTTCATCTACATCAGTGACTCATCCATTGTGCGAAGTATGTCTGTTTGTATTTATTTTTTTTCTTAATTTCACATGTTCATTTAATCTGCTTTATTAATTCATTATTGCCATTAAAATGTGATAATAATAATTGTAAGTGATATCACTGTGGTTTTTTTTAACAAAAATTGTGTGCTTGTATACATTAAGTATTAACAATAAATTAATACTATTGCAGTGAACGTATCGCATGGCACCAGCTATCTGTTCTATAGGTAATACTAGCGCACTCTAGTAGATAATTTATGTCGCGAAACGATCTCAAAGTTATTCGCTTGAGGACGTTTATTATACATATTATTATATGTGACGTACAAACATTAACGGAAATGCATAATTAATATTCTACTACCATAGTATATCAGTATGTATAATATTTATAATAATTTACTATATGGATTTAATATGGTGGGTTTAAAATGTTTCTAAAAAAAGGCGATTTTTTTTTTTTATCGTTAACCAGTAATTATCTCGAAAGATTTTAAGTGAATATAATTTGGTTATTTTTTAATCTTTGTACAATTGTTTAAGCTTTATTTTAAAACCATTTTTAATTTTTACCTATATTCCATAAATTGTGTGTCTACTTTTCAATGATAATAGATAAAAAAATTTTCTTACTTCTCCGGTCTGAACATTAAACTGTTATAACTCATAAATGGTAAATCTGATATTAATGTTTTGCTTACCGAAATTTCTAGAAAAATATGCTCTATTTGAATCTGTGTTCAAAAAAATGGGGGTTCCTATTTGAAAAACAAAAGTATATTCTTATTTAAGATATATGAAGTAAGGGTAAAAATTAAAAATGGTTTTAAAATAAAGCTTAAATTATTATTACAGAGATTAAAAAAATATAAATCAAATTCACTTAAAATTTTCAGAGATAATTCCTGGTTATGATAAAAAATTCACCCTGTATAAATTAATGTGCTCTTTCTCCCTCTATGCCTTCGTAGTAAATTATTTATGATTTTGAACCAAATTTTTCTTCCGGAAGGGGGTCCAGCTCCGAAAATACACCACTGATAATGGCAATATCCCTTTGGGCCTTGACACACTTGTAAACATATTGATAAGCTTAAGGATTAAGCTTAGTGGTTTTTTTTTTTTTTTTTGAAATTTTAACGGACCGTGTATACTAATATAAATGTTAAGAATATTATTGAACAGTTTATAATAATAGTATTGTTATTATTGACACATGGCTTTTTACGGTAACAATTCAAATGGCTCTTAAAATAAGATAATGCGCTACCTATTGATTTAGATTCTTGAAATGAAATGTCAATTTGAATATTATAATTTGTATTTATTTATGTATAAATTCCATTATAATTCCCAAGTCGACCTCCCGGTTGACACGGGGAAGTCGTATGTGTCAGTAGAAACAAAATCAAATCGGGGGACATTGTATCATCATTCTTCGTGCGATTAATATGTATATAAATGCAATTTTAAACGATTATTGTAATAGCCCATTAAATTGTAGTTCCTAAGTGGGATATTTGTGTAGGTACGAACAAAAAGGGCACTTGACTCTAGAAACACAAACATTCAAAAGATAAAAAAAAAAAAAACAGCATTAACAGTTACGGGATAATTCTTAACACTACTCTTAAAAGCGTGTTAACGCACAACTAAAATCTAAACAAATTTAAAAATAACATTATTATATAAAGGTTGTCTTTAATCGCACAGTTAAAACAAAACACTAATATGTTATTTAAATCGATCAAATAGGTCATATTATACATATTATGTCATTTAGGCATTACAATCAATTCAAAAATTTATTTAAAGATTTGTATGTCTTCAATGTTGAAACTGATGTTAATACAATATTAAAGTTATTGTTAGTATAAGAATTTACGTTGTACAATTACTATTGTATTGAATTTACTTCTATACCTAAACATTTAGGTAGGATATCAACTGCCGTTGGTTTACAAACTAAATGGTAATTACCCATTTTAATGAAAACTTATAAGTTTATTTAAACTTAAATTTTACAAACAAATATTTTTTCTTATATCTAAGTATACTTTGTATGTAATTTTATTTTCTGCCGTTTCTATATATTATGCATACATATGTGTCGTCAATGTAACACAAAAACCGGTAGAAATGTAATAATTTTAAAACAAAAATGTAACACTACAATAGAGTAGGTTGACTGGACATTAACGAGTTAAAAAGATAAAAGAGCTAATTTTGCTGATGGGTATCCCACTGCTGTAGGTGCTAAATTGGCAAATTGGCAAGGTGTGATGCGCCTATTACATTTTAAAATTATACAATGATTTAATTTATATCTTTTATAAACGATAAGTTATTGCTTATGAAAAACGATTCTGAACGTAGTCAAAGTTCGGTTATCCATGTTTTGAAATACCGTAATTTTAACGATTATGATAAAATGTTTATCTTAAAACACTTAAAACGATTAGTTTTTTTATATTTTTTTGTGACCACTAAGTCATATATGTGCTATAATATTATTATATTCTAAAAATGTCAGATCTTTCAGGTTTCTACGATTATTTGTTAGTTAAATAACAACAAAAAACCAAAATTTGAAAATATAATAAACCCGTTGTATCATAATCTTTTCTGTTTTTCCTACATTTTATTAAAATAACTAGGTGCATAGAAAATTAAAAACTACACTCTTACAATACAAAATTTTCTGTCAGAAAAGATGCTATACTTGAAATTTGGTGCGAAATTTTTGCAAGAAAAAAAGAAAAAAAAAGATATAAACATCTTAGTAAAACCAATAGCTCCATCGCTACGCTCGGAATCTAAAATTGTAATAAAATCGTTAACGTCATGAATATTTTGTCATATCAAATGAAAACAACTTGAAAAATGACCATAGTGAAAACAACCAGATTAAAAACGGAATAAACAAATTCTCATGGCATTTGTGGATTAATTCCACATTTTTGTTGAAAAACTGTTAACAGACAGAAAATAAAAAAGTAAATATGTACCATAATAAAACCAACACATTTCTTGCTTCACTTAGAATATACAAGTTAGGACAATTTTGACTTAACTCATAACTTTTAATTTTTTATTAACTTAGTAATTTTTAGATTCTGAAAGAAATGAGGAATGTTTTGGTTGTGCAATGATGTTTTTTATTTCAATGTTTTATCTGTGAGCAATTTTTCTACCTGAAATCTTGCTCTGGTGCACTTTTTCTTAAAAAAGTTACTCTACGGGTACAATTATTAGACCAAATAGAAATGTTTGATATGTAACAGGAGGTTCATTATAAATTATATAATTTATATATACTCAGTGTTCAATAAGAAAAAGTTGAATTTAATGGAGCATTTTTTTTTTTCTATATAAGAAATTTAATATAAAAATTTGATAAAAAATCGTAAATATTATGGCCTTTCAAATCGAGTATAACCGATTTTCTCTTAGAATTATTGTTCGTTGGCGATAATTAATCATTGCATACAGATTTATATTAAGTTCCCCTTCTATATCTACCTAACTTCTCACCTACTACAGTAGCTCACCCATCGAGCGAAGTACATCCGTTTTTTTTGAAGAGTCATAGTTTTTAAAGTTTTTTTTTGAAATCCAAGACTTTATGTGAAATTCCGCATTTAAACGAGTATAATATTATAATATTCACGGAATTAACTCCCGTGTTTAATATAGATCGTCCACTATTTACAGAAAATTAAAAATTGCAGGTTTAATTATTTTCACCATTATAATGACAATTTTACAAAACAATACACTTAATTCATGTTAATAAGTTAATATCAATGGTTCAAATATAATTTTTAACGTAATATTTATTTAAATAATAAAACAATTAACTTTTTAACGGTATTAACTCGTTAAGTTTTTTCCAATCGACTTTACCACCAGATATTCTTCCTTTCTCGCCAACTTGTGTCTATGCACTGTAAACAAATACTTCTCAATACGATTTGGTGAAAAACAATAATTTTATACGAAAACTCAATATAATAATTTACTATGAAACGTAAAAGTTCACCATCGTTTATCATATTAATTGCATACAAATATACGCAATTTATTACATAATAGTACAATGAAAACGTTTTCAATTACATTGAGCAAAATTAATATTGGGTACTAGGTAGGTAGGTATACACTAATAATAATATGTTGTGCCATTTTAACCAATTTTGAAATAATTAAATGCAGAACTAATAGGTTTATTTATTATTATCTTGTGAATACTGATGAATAAATAATAATAGTAATAACAAAGAAACTCAGATAAGTTAACGTCCATATAATATACCTACAGAACAAATATAATCATAATATTATACTTCGTTCGTTCGCATTGTTTTTAAAATTTCACAATTTTTTTTTCTTATTTATTGTTATTTTTTATTTTTTGTTTAAGGGAAGATTTATATACACATTTGAAGGGGTATAACACAGCTTTAGAAAAGTAAAAAAACAAAACAAAAAAAAAAACAAAAATAATAATAACAATAAACCAAAAATAAAAGAAAAAGGAACACAATTCCGACGAAAATCAGCTTTTGTTTATTTTATATCCGGATACTCCAAACGAGAAAAGTGACTTCGGGGCGGGAGAATATGTGTTTGAAAACAGCCTTTGAGTCAATATTTTCAACGACAACGTCTTCGTATGCTAACAACGCTTCGATACGAAAGGAAAAAATAACGTATACTCGTAAAAGACGGTTCTTATAACAGACGGTAGGCCGAGCGCGTGCACGAGAACGAGAAGGACGGAAAGGGAGCAAAAAAAAAAAAATAAAAAATAATAATAATAATAATAATAAAAAAAAATATAGAATAAAAACCGTAACGATTGCCATTTCTGATTCTTCCATTTTTACCTTTTTTCATATTTTTTTTTTTTTTTTTATCTCTATTCCACCGTGATCGCTCCCCCGCCAATTTACACGTGCGACTGCCTTTTTTCCCCGTGGGACACCTTTGTGTAACCGTGTCCTCGTCGACACACCCGCGTCACCGAAGATCGTAAACGATCCAACGCAAACCTCCAGCCACAAATCATAATATTTATTCCGGCGAGAGCCATTAACCGAACGCTCTGCAATCTTCTCCGGCCAGAAAAACGCCGAAAGTCTTTTACGGGAAGGGCGCACGTACTCATACTATACAATAATATAATCATCTGCAGAGGCGGTTTGAAAGTACATGATGGTTAGCCAGGAAGGTGTACAATATATTTCGTGGTTCAAGTCAGTGTCGGGAAAGATAACCAAATTTGTAACTTGATAAAAGTTAGAGATCATGACTAAACGTTAATCTTGGATAAAAATGAATGATATTTTCCATTTGTGTAGGTGATATAATAAAAAGATAATAAAAAAAAATATCTTAAGATATAGTTCATACAAATATTATTTCAGATAGATATGTAACTAATGCAGACTGAAAACACATCGTTAAATAATCAAAATAGTATAGGTACCTGTAGATCTGTCTGTTATCTTATATTTAAATTAATCCTTACGGTATACTAATTTGTGAATACTGAATAGTCGTATTTACCAAAACTAATTAAGAAAATCAAAATAATTATATAATATTTTGATTTCATATAGATAAATGATAGAAGATATTAATGCCGTTATCTAGATTATTTCGTACGTGGTTATTATATCTAGATAATCCCAACACGGTCCGGTGCAAGACACGTAGACCACTCCAACTCCCACTTCAACGACATTATTTTAGAATTTAAACGGAATAATGGTTTCAAAAACCCAATTTGTTTTCGGTGGTGGGTTACTTAACACATTGTACGTAACTAAAATTCATCCAAAACGTTCAAATCATTCAATAAAAGATTATAGAAAATCTGCAGCACGCATTTTAGTGACGTTTCACTTTTAAAATAGACGTAGGTACATAGACGTGCAGACACGAAGCCGGATTTTTAAATTCTAATTTCTATTGAAACACTAAAAAAAAAAAAAAAAAATTTGGACTTTTTAAATATTATTTCTGGGTTCCATTAAAAAAATTACATTAATATGTAGGTGGTGTTGTCCGACCCGACCAGTCTACCGAGCTCTATTCAGAACGGTTGCTGTTTGCAAAGGATTACCGTTCAAAAAATACCTACTTGTTATTTAAACTACACTCCTATGTCCTCGACTACAAGATGACCTAACCCGCGGCGCAAAATATGGACGTCTGTGGATTTTTCGAAAATGTTATGATTTTTTTCATTAGGTACGTTTTCACTATTTTCCGTGGTGCCGGGGGCAGAATCGGAAATAAAATATGATGCAACGGGTAAACCGATGATTTAAGCGAATGGCTTTCAAGCTGCCCGATTGGGTTTCCCTATATCGTTGATTCAGTAATTATTGAAAACCAATATAATCCATGCACTCAACGGCGTTTTACTCATCGCCTTTACTGCAGCTGGTGCAGTGTGTTGACATATCGAAAATCGTATGCTCGAACCGCTTGTGATTACAATTATTTTGAATAGCGCACACAAATTACAAGTCGTGAGGCCATCAGAATGAAAAAAAAAATACACATGTATAAATATAACAATAACATTAATGTCTTAGACGAAACTAAAAGCGCATAATACGACACTCGCGATGATAACAATAATGATAATAATAATAATAATAACAATACAATTTACTTATATAAAACATAAAATTACATTTTTGTACAATTTGACAACAGCCGGGACACCGTTTTACAATAATACGTATTACGAATTTATTATATTACACACACACAAACAAACACACACACACACACACAAACACACACACACACACACACACACACATACACACGCACGCATATATATATATATAATATATACATTTTTATTTATTTTTCGGCCCGGTTTTCTTTCGCATGGTCCCGGCTGTTGTGTAAATAGTGGCTGGAGGACGAATATTCACGACAGAAAGATCCTTTGTACAGCCGTCGCCGTTATTATCATGGCGGTCGTTGTCGTCGTCGTCGTCGTCATCGCCCAGACCGCCGTCACCGAGTAGGGTGCGGGACGGACGACGGTACCGGTGGATCCGTTTTTATGCTCATTGTTGTCGTCTCCTGCAAAACATCACGGACCACATATTGTATTGTTTGATATTAAAGTATATAGAAAAACACTTGTGAGTGTGTATAGTTATGTACATTTTCCTGACAATATTTTCCATGTGAGCATTTTCGATTTCTCTAACCAAGGGGTGAGGGGTCGGGATTAGCTGGACCTAAAAATACCAAACATACTTCTGAATTTTATTTAAATAACGTCCCAGACAAACCAGAGTAGATACGCACATCAATGATAATATTAAGTATACAAAATATACATTTTTGGTAAGTACCGAAATTAAACTACATTATTATTTGTTTATAATGTATTTTAGATTCTGAGCGCAGCGAGGAATGCACAGGTTTTACTATGATGTATGTTATGATTCACGATTTACTTTTTTACGATTAATATTAACTACCAACAATTTTGATTCGATCAAAAAACCTCAAGAGGTTTAAGGTACGAATTTTTAAGATCTTATTTTGACGATAACCGTAAAAATTACGGCATTATAAAATATGCATAGCCAAACTTTGCTCAGTATCCTATTTCGTTAACAATCATTAATATCGTTGCTTAACGATACACATTAAACAATTTTATGGATCCTACTTCCCCAATTTTCCACAGTGGCATACCGAACAGTATCGGCTATTTTTATTATTATATATTGTATTTTTATTTTATATTTTTACATTAGTGTATAAATAGCTTTTAAAATATTTCCTAATATTATTAGATTGTAGGAGTAGTATGGTATTATATGTATACTTATCATTTTTAAACTTCCACTACAACCGCTATAAAATTAAACATTAAACATGTATACTTACCTTTAAATTTTTGTTTTTAGAAAATATCAGTGAAAATTCTATCTCTACGTATTTTTATAGGCATATAGAAAAACGAAAGTAGAACCACGGGAGACTGCTGCCGTCCCTATGCATGACGGAAAATAAACAAGAGGAATTCGTTTGAAGTAAAAAAAAAAAGAAAAGAGGTTATCATTTGTTTATAGTGTTTCCGAGACACGTCAATAATGGCGTTGGTTGCGACCAAATATTATATTATGTTTGCCAACGAACGATTTTTTAACATTTCGTATTTATCTTAGTCCCCTCCCCCATTACTTCTCCTTCCTCAACTATACCAATAGTGTAAAGTTATTTTAAAAATGCCAATCTCTAGATATATTTCGGCTAGGTTCGGCAAACCGCTTGTTATTATATTTCGCTGAACCGACCGAAGGCAATGATAACCGAATAGGTTATAAGGCGGTAGAGTAAGATTGAGCGCGTTTTATCTTTTCGGATTATACAATAGAATGATATCGGCACAACAAAGAATATGATTTTGACCTTTGAAAAGCTCACACCTGAGTGCGTAATGGAGGCGATGTTGCCAAGTTAATAACCTATTATATTTTTCTAAATTTTAAATTACCTTCAAAATTTTATCGTGAAATATTTATATTTTTTTAAAAAATAAATAACTTGAATATTTTTGAAGTCATATATTTATTCTAAAATGTATATTCTATAGTCAATTTTACTTTAAATTAATTTTGGTGTCGATAAATCTGTAGCTGCTCTTTAGAAATGTTTATATAAAACATGTCTGTCAAATTTCTATCTTGTGTCTAAAATTGTGAATTCATTATTAAAATTGTAACTGTACTCTGAGTTTTGGAGTATCTTCATCTAATATATATATACATTGGCTCGCTGTTAGATATAATCTATACTTAAGGTAAAACGTTTTTTTCCACACTCCACATAAATATCTCTTCTTCTTCCCGATTTAATTCCAAAACGCGACCAATGTGATAATAACGTATTAACACAAATTGAAAATACATAAATCATCATTACAATGGGAGAAATTCATTCTAAATTGATAATTTTGAACTTAATATAGAAAACGAATAGTTATTAAATATTATGGTTGTAGATATACTGGTTATAAAAACGCCATAGAAAATATAGAAAATCGATTAATAAAAATAATCTCACTCGTTTACCCGGATTAAAATTGACATACTATACATTGTTTCATAAATGAGCTTTTCATTGATTCAAATTCACCGCCGTACGTGTTATGTTAACTAAGAATACTTATTAACTAGTTACTAGGCCTATGAATACAAACGAACATACAAGTCAACATATACGATTGTAATCTTGTAGCGTCCTAATGGGCTAACGCGGCGTTTCCCTAGCAGAGATTACCGAGTTTAAAACCGAAATGCATGAAATTAATTTTCTCTTGTTTTGGTTTTTCTTCTGAGACCTACCCGACGAAGTTTTGCACAACAACTCGTAGTCTATTTTCATTTAAAAGTCCGACATGAGCTCATGTATAGATCTGGCCGAAGGCCCGGTGGCCGGTCCTACATAGTGAGGTTTAGATTTAAATATAGGACACTATGTTCCTTGAAATAGGTTGAAGTAGTTTGGAAATTTAGGTTGGGTAAAGGATACTAATAAACAAACAGTGATAATATATTAATTTGGATGTAAATTTGAATTAATTTGAATAATAGCGTAACCACTAATTTACCGTATACATTGATTCAGATTTTGATATACTGCCCGGATTTTTGATCTATGGTTAATAAGTCGAGACCGTTCATTTAGTGATACTGGTGAGAAACTGCGTTAAAAGTAGTAATATAACATGCTGAAATATCGAACTCATACGCATACAAACGAAAATATTAGTATTCTGTGAACAAGCTGGTGAAATTTGAATCTGTTTGCAACCATTCTCCATTAAGCGTGACAATTATAATGTTTCTTCGAAGAGGTCCAATTTCGTCCATACATCTGTGTAACTAGTTTATCTACAATTATCTTAAATAATTTGGTAGTTTCTGTGCACACTACCGTTTATGGAAATTCGATAACTTATACGAATATAAGAATTATGTAGCACGCTCAATCGTACGCCTGAAAAAGTTCCGCCGATATAGATCGCGCTCAATCACTATGAATGCTACTCGATTTTAGTTGTTAATAAGGTAATCGAGGTGATAACCTAAATATAATAATGGAACAAATATTAACGCCATTTTGTAATTGGTCAGATTTTGATTATATCGGCGTGGCGACCTTCGGGGAATTGTTTCTTATACTTTACGTATAAGAAACACACGTCTAAACGATTTACAACGCTACACTGATTGGACATTTGACGAGATATAATTCCAAAATAATTCGGCGTGTATACATATTATGAAAAAAGACTATTACTATTTACATATAGGTGTTATGAAAGGTAGTTAATGTTGTTTTTATTATATTTATCTTTATTATTTATATTGTTAAATATGATGTTCGTGAGATTTAAACGATTTTCGTGTCAAGTGTACGTGGCACTACGAGATAGGTAGGTAACCAAATAACCGTCAAAGTGTTTAGCACCGCCATATTCTCTGAAGGCAACCTACCTCTATCTATACTTATATTAACGAGTGTTTGTACTTTTTTCCTCGAAATATACTCGTTAAACGTGACTTTTTAAATTAATCCAATTTCATAACACACCAGATACCGTTTCTTTTTTTTTGGAGATTTTTGTTACGCACAGGAAAATTTGAAAAAAATATATTTTTGTGATGGATTAGCTTTGGAAACATCCATTCTGAAATTTTCATGAATCCTCGTCTTCATGCGGTTTTTTTTTTTTAAATTTATATTTATTTTATTTATAGAGATGACTATTTTTTTGTGCAGAACTCAACCTCTAACGGAAAACTTATAATTGATTTTTATCATTATAATAAAGAAATAAATTATCCTCTTCTTCTTTGATTTCCAAGTGCCTTTGGTTTTACGAATGAAAAAAATAATGGTTATTTTATTAATTGATACCGATAAGAAGAAAGTATTTCATTCATCAAGATTAAAAGAGATAAAATAAATAATTGGGATGAATAAGTAACTGGTCAAGTACAGCATTTATCGACTCTTCTAGGGGTGTTGATGGGAACGGGGAAACATGAAAATTAAATTTATATTTGTTCTGTATAACTTAACCTAATTCCAATGTGGAATAATTTCATTTAAACCCAATATATATAGGGCATAGGCAAAGCAAAGTAAGAAATAATAATAATAGCTGTCATGGTCTGATTTTTCCGGTGGCTGTGTGGACATTTCTCCCCGAAATTGAGATACCGATTTTCTCCTTTGTTCATTTTTCTTCGTTACCAAAATAATTAATTGTCATTCTCCTAATAATTTGTATACAGTATGTATGGTGACCAGATATAAAAATCCAAAAAAAGTATGTATTAAAATGTAGGTCCTTCATTATAAAAAAAAAAACCCTCCCTTGAATTGGCCAATTTATATACTATTCCACCCATTTTGCCCATAAGTCATCTCCATCTATATACATTTTTGTTTAATCTGATTACTCTACTTGTATTATTATTTTTTCTTTTATAAACTATAAAAACTAATTATTTGAAATCATAATGTCAACTATATTTTAAGTAAACTTAAAGTATAAATATTTAAAAAAAACATATACAAAACTTTATTAATATGTTTCTGGTGGTTATGATGTTAAGGTTTTTTTTTTCGCCAAACAGTGATTTTCTAGCTGTCGCTACCATTGTCAGTCACTTGCAGACATTTGGAAAGCATTATGTCGAACCATAAAATATTAAAATATAAATGAATCGTCAAATTATATAAAATCATAAACATATATTAGTCCATAATATTTTCAAAATAAGTGTACAATTTCATGTACTTAACACTATTGTTAAGGACATAGGACAATACAAGAAAAGAGTACTTTCCTACGAAAAATAGTACGTCTGATCACCATAAGTATAGCTATAGAATTTAAATTCTGGTTGAGATCATTTTTTTCAGAAAATGTTATATTGAAACTAAAAGTAGATAATGAGTTGAAATGAAGTTTATTTTAACCTAAAATACAAAATACAAAATACAAATTTAGATTTTTTTAACAAGAAATTTGTATTAAAATATTTTTTATTACCATTTACAAGTTAAAATTGTTCTTCAAAACTTATTTTAACTTCAGTGGCATCGAAAGTTGAAGTATGTATCTCATAATTAGAAATAGTATTAGTTATTATTTTCATTAAGTTAATTTTAATATTTAGAGGAAAATATTGATGGAATGCTTTTTCATTTAGAGGTAAAAGAACAGTGGAGAAAAAACGGTATCACATTTTTAGAGGAAACTTGTCAACATTCTAGCACGGCCGGTGATCGTGGGTAAATTCATCTGTGAGAGATACCGAGAAAGAAAAAGCTCTTATGATAGTCACTCTCCTTAGAGATGAATTGACAAACCGTTATTAAAATATATAATCGGTTTCAAGTATTCCTGTTTGATCTAACAATTTTTTTTTTTTCATAGGGTACCTAACGAATAAAAATTAAATACAAAACTAGCAAAATTAAATTTCTATTATAAATAGCTCAAATGTTTTGAAAATATTATTGTGTCCAAAAAAAGCAAACGTTATTTTTCTGTCAAAGTTAAACTTCTCTACAAGAATTCCAAAAAAAAAATTTTTGCAAATTTTCCTCTTCTCTCTATATTTTTTATGGATTTGCTCAACTATCAAAATATACAAAAAAAAAAATACACAAAAACTAAAAAATAACTTTCTTCGCCAAAAACAAGATTTAAAATGCAATAAAAATGATCTTATATAATTTTTTTTTTATTGGAGCTACATTTCTGGTAGAAAACATAAGTTACAAAAATATAAAATCATTTAATCGTTATGCCGTATTTGTCGTTTTTTCCCTACGATTTTCCCAATTATTATGCAAATTGCTTGGAAAATTAAAAAAATGACTTCCTCAATGTAACGAGTAGATAAAACTACTTAATATATACAAATACCATACAAATAGGAGCTCCATTTGATACTTAGGAACAAGATTTCTGATAGAAAAGTTGTTTATAAACACAAAAAAAAAAATTAAAAATAAATGCAATAATACACATCGTAATAAAATCAATCCATTCTTCTCTACGCTACAATTCTAAAATTGTATATTTTGACAGTTATAAATAATAACTTGATATAATGCAGAGTTAATAGGTTTGAGTTATACGTGTTTTAAGTGGGGTAGGAGGTACCAATATTTTTTTTACTATACTTGGAAAAGAAAGATTTGTGCGCCACTGCATCAAAATATGTGAAGATAAATGCGATATTACCTAATATACTTAATACAACGCCGTAATAACATACATAGTAATTAACAACTAAATTATTTTTGACGATAAATTTTGAAATTATCTTCTTTTTTAAATCATATTTTTTGAAATGAGAAACCGTTGAGTATTTTTATTTGATACAGGTCAATTTTTTTTTTTTTTTTTTACGAAGACCATTCATTATTATTACGGGACGATATTGCCTTTAATCGGAATTCTGTTTTTGGGCTTATTATTACGATTAACGAAATCCATACAAAATAATGACTTTTTATAATCCAATACATAATATAAACCTAAACGCAATTAAAATAAGTTGATTAAACATTTTGTTTTTTTTTTTGTTTTGTGAATAAGAACTACCATAATAATTATTTTTTAAATAACTCGTACAATAATTACGACGTAAACAACTAAAATATGTGTTTGTATAGTAAATGTCAACGGTTTTTCGTTAACTTTCTTTGTGATACACTGAGGAATTTCAAAAAAAAAAAAAAAAAACTTATATTTTCATATAAACCAGAACGAGCAATATTCAAGAATTTTTACCGCCCTAATAATATTAATAATTATAATAATAATTGTATATTATATTAGTTGTACGAGCAAAAATAAATGCCGTACGTAATAAAAAGACAAAAATGTTTTGAAAACATTAATTAAATTACTACACAATAGTTTTTAATAAACTACACAAATTCCACATAATACTCGGTCATTCTTGTTTCTCGAATTTTCCTTGGAGGTATAGATTAGTGCAACCTACAATGGCATCCGTTGTATTTACGAGTTTATGTTGTATAATATTTAAGTGCATATCTCTTTTCCGCTACCTACACTTTTAGCAGTTATAGCGGTTGCCTCAGAACTAAATGAGCTTAAACTGAAATATGAATTTTAACACGTTGCCACACGGTGAACGTTATTTTTTTTAGCTTTGAACACTTCTGCAGCCCGTCTCAAATAAGTCAGAGGAGATGAAATTTTGTGCATGCATAGCGATAGTATAATGTCCGGTTCGGTGGAGGGGGGAGTCGAAGTTCAACTCCTGCCCACAAAAATGTGTGTGCTCAAATTTCACCATTTTTTTAAAAAAATAATTATTATCGTAGATTGGTAGTAGTATAGATTCAGCATAGTTTAGTATTAATATTATAGTCGCTTATACATATTATTTATCGTAGGTAACTATTCGTTTTACAAAGAACATTTCCCTTTTTCTCATCTAGTCTTATCTTAAATCGTTTGATTAATTTACCACAGTTCACTATGCTTATCTATTCTTATCCATGTCTATTACGATTTGTTTGATGTACTCCATTCTTGATCTCTCTCTTCTGATACGACCTTATCATCTTCAATATGTTACGTGTCGGTATCGTGGCGCTGTAGATACTAGATGCCCTATCATTTTGTCCCTTATGGCTTTTATATTATTCCAAATGTCTCGTTTTTTCACTGTTCTGTTTATTACGTTTTTGTTTCTTATTATTTTTTGTTAAAATATGAAAGGGAAAATTCTACTCTAATGATGTAGGTCTGCTGCTCACGGGTGTTTTTTTTTTTTTTTAAAATGTAATTTAATATGATATTAAATAAGAACAACTACAAATATATATTTCAACGTATTTGGACACTTCAAATATACCAATAATAATGTAATGTACAAATGAAAAAATAACAAATGAAAAACGAATCATATTATCGTGTACATTATACGTTCAACGACTGTAATAGTGTTTATTGATGTGCTATTGTTAATATTGTTATACAGTGGTATTATTATAAAACGAAAATACCGCGGTAAACCTAATACAATATTGTTATAATGATATATTTGCATGAATATAAACGGAGAAATAACGTTATGCTCAGTGCCGTCCTGAAATACCGTAATAAAATTCGGAATGTGCAGACGATACACGTTTTTATTCCTCTGGAAATAAAAAATAAAATTTCTAAACTTTGTACAACAATGCTCGTTCGATACGGCATATCGCCGTAGACCGTTTGATATTGCAGTGTACGCGCGTGACTCGGTGATCACACTTGACATTTTTTATACGGACCGTCGCGGTCGTCGGCGTCGCGTATAACGGCGTAGAGTTAAGTTTTATATGCCATCAACGCGACCGTTTGTGCACAATCAAATAAGCCTCCGCGATTTGAAAAAAAAAAATCCCCATCGTCGGAATCTCGTAAAAACAAAACAAAAGGATCTATAAAGGATTCCGCGGTCAATTTAGCGCGAGAAAACCGAATAAAAAAAAAAAAAAAATACACACGCGTATTATGTTATATCCGTTCGCGTCACCTCCGCGCGCCCACGCGATGTATCGTACGTACAGCTCTAATCTCGTATATTTCGCGACGCGTATTCGCTCACGTAGGTAATGTTTTTCGATGACTTATTGACGTTATAAAAAATAAAAAATACCGACTGAGTATCGCACGTGTAATACGATACCACGAACGACTATTATGGTGTTTTTACCGACTGTCCTGCGCGACCTAGCCCGTGTACGGTATTGCGTGCAAATAATAAAACATAATAATAAACTATGTCTATTGCAGTGGTCATCCAATGAAACGATCAGATAATAGTGTTTTCACTGCTGCAATGTATATTTTGTTCAATCTTATCAATATAACTCGGTTTTTTTCATCCGTGCGGTGCGTATATAAAACATGTATTTTTCGAAATGAAATACCCAAAAATCAAGTGTAGTCCACTCTGGAGGAATTGTATTAATTCCGGGATAAGATTAATTTAAAATATAACACCCGAGAATTTACTCTACTTTACGTTTAAGCGTCCCATTGAAGTTAGTCCGAACCTTTCAAAGAAAAGTCTAGTCAAAAAAAAAAAAACAGATATTTTTATTTAATTCATGTATTTTGTATTCAAATAAACTCAAAAATATCTAGATGATAATCAGAGAAAATGTCTAGGTTTATTGAAATGATTATCATTTTATCAGTAACTTTGATAATAAATACCCTACAATTTGATACATTTCGTTTTTGCCCGTCAATCTATCATAAAATAAAATAATCAAAATAATCAAAATGTATCAGATTTTGTGCGCATCTAGATTTCATGAATTTTAATAAATCATATTTATATGTATTTTAATTATTATTTTTAATAAATGTACGCAAATTTCGATTCAAACAGGTTTTTCTTGATCAGTTTTTCTCAGCACAGAGGTAATTTTTTGGGGTTACCAATTCATTATTAAAGGTCACTAAATCTATAAAATATTGGGTCACCGTGTAAAAATACCTGTTTAGTTGTCGCTAAAAAAATGAATATTCATTTAGAGGGTCATGAACCCAAGACAGTAAAAAGTTTGGAGAAACACTGTCTTTATGATTCAATTATTTATCGCAGTTTGTGGGTTCTCATTTATCTAACATGTTAACATATATGTATAGAGATGATTGTGTGATATTTATTTCTCTACACGTTTATGATGACAATGAGCGAGTCACGTTTTGTATTCAATTGCGTATAATAAATTAATAACGCTATTATAATAATATGGTTATTATAATGTGCAATAAAAATAATATCATTATTATTTTTATTGCGCATTTATTTACGCTGTGCTTTGCCACCGGTACTTTTTATTCACTTTTTGACTGTGCCGTTATAATAATATCTGTATTCAAATAAATGTACACACATAATCATTTACTAACTGCCATCATTACGCGGCGTTATACGTTGTCCAGATTACGATAGGTTATCAAAAAATAACCAACGCGTCTGGACCCCGATTTGAAGACCCCCCTTATAGTACTATTACAGTATAACCCTTTAAAAATAAATGAAGGTTATCTTGTAAAATATCCCATCTTTGGGACTTCGGAAAAAAAAAAAAAATGTTTATTATAAGATTCCGAAAAATGTTTCTGTGAATGAAAAAAAACCTTTTAATAAATCCACTTGTTATCTGGTAATTAGGTGTCCACCGACCAAGACCTGTCACCAGTTATCAGCTCATTTATTTTCTATCGATAATATTTACCTTCCATACACCTCGTAGAGAAGGCATTATAGAAGTCTACCCGGAAGATATCGCGAGTAACATCTAGTTTGTATGTATCTATATGTATATAGTATATACAAATATAGATTTCGTGCGCAAGTCACTGAGGACAATATACAATTATTATTCGCAAATGGTTCTCAGCGCCAGCGCGACTACCGTCCAAGTAGGTACTTTGTGAAATTAATTACTTTACTCGTAGAGTCACCCTTATATAGAAGACTGCTATTTTGTCTAATTAATATTCTCACTGTATACGGCTTAACGACCCCGCACTATTATAATATAACAGTGTAGTTCGTATATAATCGTCACTGATTCAAAACCAGGATATTTATCTTTTTAACACGCGATATTGTCGGGTTTTTAAACCCTTAAAATTATATACAAAACATTATTATAATTGCGTAACGCAATAAATAATGACGGTGATAATCGGAAATAAAACACGTCTTAATATATAAATAGCACCTGGACCGAACATGATGACAGACAGATGCTTAAAAGTTAATGACTATTTAAAAGAGTACACGAATTAAATTAATATTTTGGCTCATTTATTACACAAAAAAAAAGCAATTTTAACTTAAATTAAATCAAGATTTCAAGAATTCAGGAAATCAATGCTATTCTAGTTTAAAAAAATTACTTCGCGTACAAGAGCGCTAGGAATCGGAAAACGCAAAACTATCTCTATAAATGGTTATGATTTTATAAAGCATTGACACTATGTAAATCACAAAAGTAAATTAAAATTGTAAGTTTTTGAGAACAAAAATTAAAAAATTAAATGTTTGGTCCGCGCATAGATAAATAAACATATAGTGCAGAATCAGAACAAACAAATAATTAAAACATGTAAAAACTGTGTCACAGACCGGGTATAGTACAAGCAATTTTATTGAATATACGACTAAAATGGACAAGAGTACAGAAAATTCATGGAGGGAAGAAGCGGCACTGATATAGTATAATCTTAAAGTTAAAAGAACATGGACAAGGAGAGAACATCAAATACAATACAAAAAGAAAGAAAAAAGCCAGAAATATATTGGAGAGAATTATTAACATTGGATTCAGAACTATGAACAAGTTAAACTGTTTGTCAATGTTGTCTTTCAAGGCCGTGAATAAGAAAAAAAAGAAAGAGAAGAATGGCAATACGGGTTCAAAATTTTGCAACCTACAAGTGCCAAAAAAAAAATTCTCAAATTTGAGGGTGACAAGAAACGATGGTATAACTTTTTTTGAAATACTTGTTTCTTAAATAGAAAAAAACTATTTACTAAAACTATTTTGTTATACGAAAAAGTTAATAATTTCTAAAATATGCAATAATCATACACTCGAGAGAGATGCCCTGTTTAAAGATCTAAAATTCTAGATGTTGATAATCAAAAATGGTACTATACTTGCCTTTCGACTAATAGAGATCAAGTGACCTCCTTAGAGACATGTTACACTGGGCATGGCCACATTCAAATAAGAATAGAAAGGAATAAGAAAGAATAAGAAAAGCCGATCATGAAGATTTAAAATATGTTTCTAAAATTCGTATCGCATATCTGGATCAATTGGTATAACGCGCAAAAATGAATATAGTTTTTTAAAACAATTATTTTTTGTCTACGCGACAGAAACCGTATATGCTGTCGCTAGCCGACCATCAGTGACAAATTAAAACAAACGGTATCGTATATATAATAATATAATAATAATATTTGTTGTTATATGACAAGTATAAAAAACAAACGGACATACATGGGTGAGCCACTTTTGATGAGAAGTTGGGAAGATAGAAGAGAAATTTAATGTATATATGTACGCAAAGATTAATTATTCCTTACGAAAAACGATTCTGAGCGGAATTTGGTTGTATATATTTGCAAAGGCCATACTACTTTATAAACGTCATATTTACAATTTTAAAGTTATACCTACATTTCGTACGATTTTCTTTGGCCTTGGTAGTTTTATTACCCTTTGCGAGAACGACTATGCCGCCGTTCTCGTAAATGAAATTAAGCGAGTGAAAATCTACTTTTATGAATATAACTAAATTACGTATTACATATCTTGAAACATAAAATAAAATGGTTTTAAAATATGAATATACACAGGTATCTCCGACGAGGAGACTAAGATAATTAAAATAAAGAAATAGTAGTAACCCCGATTACTACAAATCTGATCGTTCTGAAAGTCGTCTACGTACCAATTTACTACGTCGTAACCCATGAACTCAAGCCGTTCTTGGTATTTTTCAGATAAGTTATATGGCGCCGTTTAAAAATTTATAGACGTGAGGAGAATGTATGTAAAAGTTATCTATAACGTAGAAAATCTCGGCTCCTCGATAACATGTCAATTGTCTCGAAACACTTGTACGGTTGTTAGACTTATTAAATGCAATATTGTTTGAAATGGGTCTGAAGGTAAATCACAAAATTACAACTTTTTAATCTAAAAATCGAATTTTGGGGCTGAACATTATTATTTAAGACTTCTCGAACTAGTAATGGTAAATTTTTCTTATTTATAATCACAATTAAAGATAGTATTTCGGTGACAATTAAAATGACGGTCACATAGGTGCTCACGGTGAAATTTGCAGAATTACATCATGTTAGCTGACCCATTGAACAATTCGTGCCACGAAACAAATTTTTATGTAATTTGAGGAGCTGAGTTTTTTTAATTGTATTTACTTTTGATTACTCTTTTCTCACGCCAATAGATTCTTCTAAATATTGGAGGTACTGATATTTTGTTATGCTTACGTCTCCCCACCCATATGTACCGTTCTTCAATATAGTAATACATATTAATACGTTTGAAAATATTAAATTGAAATTTGAGTGATAGAAAAAATAATTAATATTCCACATTGTTTATGAGACTTGATGCAAATTAGTACACCAACTTATTCCGTGGAGTCTCGTCGCTCATCAAACCAATTATCTTGTGAAATGACTTCTAAGTCATTAAATCATTATTTTTCAACGTAAAGTTAAAATAAAATTGTAAATTATTTTGAAAATGGTTACTATTATTAATTTTGTTCATAATTATTTTAGTATATACTATATACCATTCATTGGTTTATTTGTTATAAATTGTTTAGATGTTAATATTTGATGAAAAATGTTATTCAAGATTACTTGAATAACAACATTACTACATACTATATTCAACAAAAGTTGTATGCGAATTTGCATCTTATACAGTGTAAAAATTGTTTAAATTAGAATATAATAATACAATTTGCCATTATATTATTTAAAATTTGTTTAAACTATTAAAATTAAAACTAACAAATGAATTCATTTTACGTTACCAGAAATTCAAACTTTTTTTTATATAATATTATTATAAGAGCGTATAAACATAAATTTACAATCTGTAATAACATGTTATAATAAAGGAATGTGATTTCAGGGGGAAAAAAAAAGACAGAATAAAGTTATCTTTAAAGAAAGTCCTAGTTAAAAAGGTGTATGATGCCAAAATGAGTTCTAAAAAATACCAAACAAACACAAACCTAATATGTATTACCTATATATTTGTATTATAAAAAACAAATGAATTTCATACATTTTTAAAAGTCGTGTGCAGTAGAAATGTTTTTTATTATTTCTCGGTTGTCTTGGTAATAAGGGAAAAAACATGAATAATACTACTCCTCTTAGAATATTTTTTCATTTACAATTAGTCATCGTTGCATGCAGTATATAAACCTATCTACCTAGTGTATCAAACATTCTTAAATTCCCACCTATAATATAGTGGTTTATCCGTGATCGATATCAACTTTTCATACGATATTTTTGTATGTTTTTAAATCATTTCTGCGATAGATAGTTGATGAAAGCTTAATGATTTTATGATTTTGACTTGTATGATACATATTATATAAATAAGCACTTTTGATTTGTATACCCTATGCACGTTCGATTGGATAAATCATTTGGTAATGTAGGCTAATAAATACAAAACCTATATAAACGGAAGTATATATTTTTTTATGGTCTATCTATTTATAAACTTTGTCCATTTATTTAAACGAAAAATAAATGTTGTTAGGAGTTCAATAACTTAAAACTTTTCTTTTGGAAAAAGAAGATATGATACTTGTCTTGTCATTGACACTCGTAAATATATTAAATATTTACATTTTTACACGTAAAGGAAAAGTTCTATTTCTTGATTATATTTTTATTTATTCGATATATTAATTTTGGTCGATTTCATTTTCGACAACTAAGTGCATATTTTGCAGTTTAAAGGCTTTGTAAAGAATTTTAATTTTACTATAATTTATTATTTATTCTTGAACTATTTCACAAAATGTAATATTCAAATGAAATTATTTCATATACAAACAATCATTTTATCAATACATAGTAAAATTCTAGTGATTTTCATTCGATGAAATATTAGCATTACAAATCATTACATAAAACACTAAGACGGGTTAATAAATAAAAACTACTAAATAACAGCAAAAAATAAAAATTGAAAACTTATTTTAAATATTAAAATGAGTTTATGGATTATGTAGCTTTTAATATTAAAATGTTTTTGCAAATTTAATTACTTAATTAATTAATACTTAATTTCTTACAATGCAAAATTTAAGTTTCTAATATTAAAACGTCTCGAGTGTTTTAATACTCGTTGTTAATCGTCTCTAAAACATCATATTTTAAAATTACTATGGTTATTACTGACTATATTACTACTGTGTCTAAAGCTGTAAGACAAGTTCTAACAAACCTTGAACGTATATAATAATACTTAAAAACTTTTAAACATCGTAAGTAGTAAGTTTATAGGTAGGTCCTTTGGATAAGAACCCATTATATCTGATATTAATATAATATTGCGAGTATTATATGACATCACGTTCGTCAAATATACATAATGTTTATTAGCAGGTTTTATTCAATATTCAATATTATTATTTCTATTCCATGAAATAAATAATAATTACATAAAACAGTACAATAGGGCCGTGCCCAAAAAGATACTTAATGAACGTCATTTTACATACTGTGATTCGGAATATTATTTCCTACACAACATGATAAATGTATCACGTGTAGACACATATTATCTCAGATAATATCGATTTTTTTTTTTTTTTTTGGAATATTCTTGTTTAAACAATTCAAGTAAAAATTCGCTCTAAAATATTTTATCTTAACTTTCAACAATACATATTAATACGAGTTTTTTCGTACACGCATCCGATAGCCATTCATCGCCAAAGTTTGGTTCATTTCGCGAGTAGCTTGCGTAATTTTTTTCAGAAGCTATGATAACTAATTTATCATATTATTAATTATCAAATTTATTGTAGAAACAATGAAGACTGAATAAAAATCGTCACTAGCTTATCGGCCGTTTATCTTTAGGGCTAGGTACTCAAACTGTTTTCCTAGTGTCACGAATGTCAGGTAAAACGTTCAAACAGAACCATTGTGGAATGTACAGACAATATCGTAAATAATAATAAAGACGTATTTCCAAAATGCGATGAATAACCATATTAAATAGCGCTGTTCTGCCTTCTGCTAGCCTTCAGCCATTTCCTATTATTCTTCCAAACGTAGAGCCCTTGAAAATATAAAAACCGGCCAGTAGACGTGGACGATTGTGACTGACCTTATCGTTAGCAGTACTAATCGTACTATAATGATAATAATAACACATTTATGTTTATAATTTTCGCGAATACAATATTAACACTATTTAGAAATCAGCGGTAGATCTGTTAATCTCCGGGCGATGTTCGCTAATTGATTATTCGAGTGGCTCTTTTATGTATTTCAACAGAGTTTTATCTCACAAAACGGATTATCAGGATTTCAATCAGTAAACGGTTAAATTGTTTTATTAATATTAGTTTGTTGAAACCATACATAAATAACATGTGACCATTTAAAGGCGATTTAGTGATTACACCCTCAAACATAATGTCGGAAAATATGGGGGATGTGACATAGGTATTTTTAGAAAAAAATTAAAAACTTTATAATTCCGAGATGATGTGTGTCACACGCTGATTGATCAGCATTTTTAATTTAACAATAATTTTATACCGCAAAATGAAATATTAAGCACACCGTAATTATATTTAATGCTATAATAAAATACGTAGATGTTTTATTAAGTACTTTTGATATATAAACCAGTATTATTTTACAATTTGATATCGACCGGAATATTTATAAACTTCAAAGAGCGCTTATATACAATCATATAATGCATTATAAGGATTTGCGATTTTTTTTTTTTTCATATTCAAAGTACCTATACATTTTCAGTTTCGGTTCTAAAATATGCACTTACCTCATAATTCCAACAATATATCATGCTTTAATTATATTGTTGTCAAGTATGCGTAAATTTATGTTTTGCTTTGTTTTGTTTTTTTACTTAATTTAGCGATTGTTATCTTTTATGTTATTATTATTATTATTTTTTTTTTTGCCCATGCAAAAATCATAATTCAGAGTATATATAAACGTAATAGAGGGGGTCCACTGAGCCGTATAAGCAAAACAATATCTTTATTGGGCTTATAAAGTACGTATATTATTAATTCGAATCTTCTTTTTTATTGCAGAGTTTTGTATAACTTGTATACAGGTATATACACTGTCATGTAAGTTAAACGAAAAAATATTAATATTTATCAATGATGATAGATGATATTATTATTTTAAATCAATTATATGAAATTTGAAGGATTTAAACTTAAATATAGAAATACCTATTTAGGCTGTATTTCTTTAATGCTATAGTGTAATAAAATTTTATAATTTTTTTTTCACTAAACTTACAATATGTTGACACATTAGTTCACAATATTAATCAATTTTAAGCTAATGTGACGGTCAAGTGGGAGTCGTCGATGTGGGAAGCAGGCAGGCATATAATGCGCCGTGTGCGTTACCACCCCAGCAGTCACTATTTCTCTGGGTTCGCCAAACAAAAGCATTTACTTTTACATTTAATTTTGTATTCTTTTACATACATTTTTTATTTATATATTTATTTACGGGTATTAACCATTTTAATAATATTGTTTTCACTTTATATTTTATAACTTACTTTATGCTCACTTACTCCCAGCATACTTAAATTCTTCCAAGCCTATACAACAGTTGCAGATACCGTAGGCAGGGCCGTTTTATACACAATAAAATGCATATAATTTAAATCATATAAAGTACCATTTCCATACACACATTAATGTGGGAGAAGAACGAGAAAATTATATGGCCGAAAAAGTTATGATTTTTGTATTGATTGCCTTTATGTCTTTATAAATGTACACCGCAGAAGTCTTATACGAAAAATAAAATCAATCATTAATATGAAATATGCTATTCGATTTAAATGACTAAAGCTAAGCATTAATTATGTCTAGTACAGTTTTCCATTAAAATCGGTACTTATCGTTTGGGTTTTGCTAGCAAAAAATATAATATTGTATTTCGTCATATTTTTTTAAATGGCTGAAAATAATAGTTATTGAATAAACATTGTTCTTTGTAATAAAACAAACTTAACAAACATATTTGTTTTTATTTAATCCGAGAAACGATTCAAATCAAATGTACAATTATTATTCAAGCTGTGTTCGCTCCGTTTATTTGCATTACGCACGAAGAGTACCGTTTGAATTCGAAGCATGTATTGGTCAAGCATATTTGCACGTATTATTACGGTAAACCTATACTGAAACATCTACTGTTATAGGAATACACAACGATATTCCGTATGAACTCCTTGTAAAAATAATTTGAAAATATACCTTTCAGAAAAGATGTATTTATTAAACGAAATTGTTTGGAATGACTACGGGCGTATTCTGAACTTGATAGCGAAAATTGACACTAATTACACATTAAATGTTGGAAACGAGACAATTCGAAAATCGCATAATAGAAGACTGGTGAATGTTGGCCTTTTCCCTTTCTAACGTTTTTTCTCTCGAGTTTGTGCGTTTAAACTGCGGTTCGGTATCGGTATTTATTTAAGAGTTAAATACGACGGTCCGGCCCCGTTGTTTATTTCAACAGTCACGTCAAATAATATTACCGCACGGTGTACCTGCATTGGGATCTAAATCCAGTTGTAGGTAACACTGACGTCGTTTATCACAACCGGCGCTATGAAACTTGTTTACATCACGCGCCGGGTGTTTTATCCGTTAAAGTGTTCGTTCGTGCGTCGTCGGGGAGAAAAAAAAAAGCGCTGGGCCAGTGCATACGTACACACGCGGTACGCCACAGTATAAATCGCGTACGGTCCGGACGTTACGCAGAGCCACGCCAAAGTGCAGACTCGTCGAACGCACACCCCGCCGATATGAAAAACGTCCGCGGGAAACGATAACAGTGGGCCCCGTCCCGGCGACGGCGGACGCATTAGATTTCCATTTAAAGACCGTGCATACGGGACCTAGGTGCCGTGTAGGTATACGCAATGTATAACGCAGTAATAATGTAAAAACAAAATTATCAAAACGGTCAACACTCGTATAAATGTATACGCAAATGAGAACAACGTGTACACAAAAATAAAATAAATAAACGGATCCACGCGTCGCCTGGAGTATTATGACGAGTGCGGTGTACGGCCGGTTTCGAATCGGAAATTCGCGTTCGGGTGCGTCGCGGTCGACAGAGTCGGAGCCGCGTTTTACAATTTCGACCGTGATACCATAACCGATACGACGGATTTTCAATTTACGACACCGGTCGTACAGTGCTCCGGGCGACGCGTGGATTCGTTTATGAAATTTTACTTTTACGCGTGCATTTTTTTTTTTTTTCTTATATTTATTTATGTTTATTTACTTTATATAATATATATATATACAAGTATCGTACCGAGATAGCTTATAGCTTTTTAATAATAACAATAATATATACGTCTCGAAATCGACACGGCGCACTGTTATAACAATAATAATAATAATAATACTGTCCGCGGACCGTGGCCGCGCCCCGCGGGACCCGTCGACTCGGTATCGTCGGACGTACGACGGAGTGCCCGTGCGGTTCGCGGGTCCCTGCGGTTTTACTGCCGGCGCGCGGGTGCGTTTTATTTGCGGAAAATCGGGTTTTTCCGACCGGGCCGTAATAATATATATAGGCCGGCCGCCGTCGAGTACGTCCTTGTGCGTGTTATCGAAAAATAAAAAAAAAATAAAAAAATTCCGAATACGGTAAATCTAAAATGCGCACCTACGCGGGCAATAATGGAACCGCAAATAGTTCGCGCGGTCGTCGCCGCGACGGGTGCGGCGGGGAGCGGCGTGGGGCGGGCGGCGGCGTCGAGAGAAACGCTCTCGCCGTCCGCGCGGATTTATACAGTGTGCGCGGAACGAGGGGAAAAGGTCGCGCGAACCTATCTCGCGCGACGGCGCTCCCCTCCGGCCGCATCACGCCCCGGACGTCGATCCGGTCGCGGCAAATCAACCGGAACCGTTTGTTTTCTCGTCTGTTCCGCATACATTATAATACGTAATAATAAAAGCAAGTATAAGTATTATACGTTTATACGCGTATGTATATATATATAATGTTAACGACGCGCTTTTTTGCGGGCGTCGGTCACTCGCGTATAAACAGTTTAACGCGGCGGACTATATATTCGCTATGTGTGTACCGTCTTACCGGTGGCTTTCGACGCTTTCGCCGCCCCGGACAAACTCGGTTGGTCCTTGCCCGGATCTCGGCTCCCGGCGGCGTCTCTGTGTTTTCCGGTCTTGTCCTTGGACGGCGGTCTCCGGACGTTCGCCACTTCGTTGGCGGGCGCTACTCGAACGTGCACCGCGAGGAAAAATGGAAAAAAAAAAAAACAAATAATAATAATAAAACAACAAATGCGCGCACATAAATCCCGACGGGTGGAAAAAAAAAAAAAAAAAGGTCACCGGCGCGATATCCGGAAAATATATATTTTATACATAAACTTATATTGTACATAATAATAATATTTTATAGACCGTGTGCACGCGTATAATATTAACGCCACGCGTTCTGCGAGCAAAACTTTTCTGGGCGTCCGGCCAAAGAACACATATTTAGGTACCTATACGTATGTATGCATGTACATTACACATAAACGCGCGTGTCGATAAAACGGATACGACGACGCGGAAACGTATAGACAGAAACAAACTACTACTTAGGTATTCGAATTGTTATTCGGCGACACAGTTTCCAGCGACCCGGTTACTATAGATTTTGGGAACAAACTGTTCTCCGTGGCTGAGCACTGGCTATAGGTATTGTTGGAATGTTAGAAGTTCGATGTGTAAGTGACGTTTGTGTCCGTGATTTTGCTCTAATTACATTGTTATCACACCGACTCAGTACATTAACTAGTAACGCATTTCCATAAAACAACCGTAACACGTTGACGTTAGATTCAGAAATAATCAAAGGTATTTGATACTTTTTTTTTTTTTTTTTGCATTGAGCGAACTGTTTTTGCACGTCACGGGAATTTCGTCGATAATGATTGACAGTAAACTTTTCACTACTTTTCGGACAGATATTGTTTGTCGGATCTTTATCATTTTCAGACATATGTTCCCAATCTAGAAGTGCACATCTATCACATCTATATCTATGTCTGATAAAACTGATTATATTTACAATAAAATAATCAAATTAATGTAAATTAAAAATACAGGCAATTATAAAGAAATATTATTTGGGGTTTTTTTCTTACCTCAGTAATTTGTATCAAAGTAAATTTTCTTATTTAGATAATGTTTCCATTAACGAACTTTTAATTGAAATAAATTAATTTTTTTCATTAAAATTACAAGTTACTTAAATTATTAAAAAATTAAAATAATTATTATTCTTTTTTTTTTTTTTTGAGTAGGTAGTGTAATTTAATCTTTTCGAAAATTTGACCTAGGCTTGTTGTTTCAGTGATATTATTTACTGCATCAATTATTTGATTACCGAAGGCATTTTTCATTAACCAGGTTGTCTGAATCAGTAAACAATACTAAAAGCTATGTTTACTGGTTATGTCGATTGGTAAAATATTGTACAGTAAACAAAATATTTTAATGATATAGCAACCGTGTGCCGAGTAACAAACAACAATGATCAATGCTGTAAACTGATTACTAAAAACTGTATCGCCAGAAAATGCCTATTATTATTATTGTAGAAATCTTTTTTTTCTATTGTATTAAATTTGGGTTTACTACGATGTATGCTTTTGGATTTTTTTGGATTCGGAGTGTAGAGAGGTATCTATTAGTTTTATGCTATTATGGGTGCTTTTTTAGATACGGAATGAAACATAGTATCTATTTGTTTCACTGTTATATACGTCTTTTATTTTTTTATTTTTTTTTGTGTCTATGAGCATCTTTTCTACCAGCAAAATTGTATCGAAGTTTTAAGTATAGCACCCTTTCCGAGAGGACATTATCTCTAAGTAGTGCATTAAAAATGTCATTTTTTGATTTTCCTATAGGTTTTCGAAATAATTGAGAAAAGTCCGAAAGAAAATTATAGCTAAACGCTAAATATTTAAGGCACGCGTGGCGTTACTCATTTCTTTGTTGTTATTATTGTAACTTATGTTTTCTATCATAAGAAATAGAAAAACGACAAAAGAACTTTTTTGTTGCATTTTTAATTAGCATGGAAGTTGTGAATAAACGTAGAAAGAACAAGAAACTTTACGAAAATAATTATTCTATTCTTTTAACTTTCGTTTTTTTAATGTTATTCAGTTAAAAATATTTGCAGAGTCTTGAAATTTTAATAGGAAACTTATATTTGCTTTTTATGTATATGATAGTATTCTCAAATCACTTGAGCTATTTATAGAAATTTTAATTTTGTAAGTACTCTGCAGACTAAATAGGAATGCTTGAACATTTGACAGGATGTTTATCATAAGTCATACTTATTAGTGGCTCCTCAAAAAAATTGAATGTAATGAAGATTTTTTTTCACAAAAGTTTGAAAATCAAATCATAAATTGTACATTTTACGGCCGCTCAAAATATGAATAGCTGGACTTCACTCCGAATCATTTTTCGTTAGCAATAGTTTATCGTTGGTTACAGGTATAAATTAAATAGCTATACGTGTCCCACCTTCTCAACTACTCACCTACAAGAGTGGCTCCACCCCTCCCCAGTATCAGCTCTTTTTTAATTATATTTACCCCTATCGCTGAATTTTGACGATTTTTTGGCGGAAACGGTCGTGCCCCGCTTCTCTGTCGTCGCCGTAGTAGCTTCCGTGGTTGTAGTGGTCGTGGTAGTAGTAGTTGTTGTAGTCGTCGTGGTGGTCGTCGTCGTGGTCGGCTTGGGTATCTCTTTGAAAAGTAAAAATATTCGTTTTATTATTTACACGTTATGGTATTTGGCCCGCATTGTATTTTGCGATTTTGCTACTCATATTATATAGGTTTTAAAACGATATAATATAATATTTTAATTTCGACGCGATAAAATGCTGGATGCCATTTAATTAGAAAATAATTATTGAAAATCAATGAACACAAAGTAGAATGAAAATAAATGATATATTTTTTAAATTTTGAAAAAAAAAAAAAACGATGAGATTTGTTTTGATTTACAGGCGCTTCATCGCATTATATCTCGTCACTGGAGATATTATCAATTTGTGCCACAGCTAGGGTTATGTAGATTTAAAACCGTTTATTCAGAATGAAGTCTTTAGGTAGGTTATATTTATTGTTATTATTATTTTATAAAATTGGCTATTTTATCGCTCGCGTATACATTACAATGATACGAAGAATCCGGATTTAACCAATCCATATTTTACCAAATAATACTGGCCTATCTATAATATCACAAAAATAGTATCGTATCTAATTGATTTATTATCAAGATTTAAATAAGTTGTGAAAAAAAAATTAAAATATTCATCATAATTTGTATATTATATGAAAACAACGGTATCGTAAATAGATAGCACGATGAAATTCCTCGAGATGAAGTGGCCATGACGAAGCGTTTACAGACTTATTTCATTGGTAATCGTATGGTTTTTTCTCCGGGAATAAAAGTATAATTGGATATTTTTCATTATTCCATGAACGTCTTATTAGTTAGGTATTGTAAGTTACCAAATGTCGTTTTCTAAACTACTTTAAAGTTTTCGCCCACGTTTCATTCCTATATGACCCAAATTTCTGTTGTTTTTTTTTTTCTATTTGGGACCAAACAAATAATACGGGAGCAGGCTACAACATTACGATTGCAAATTATTAAACTATTACTCGAATTCGAGAATGTAAAAGTTACCGTTAGAACAGCCAAAGTGGCTGAATAATACTCTAAAGGTGATGAGGTTATCAATTTCAGAATTACCCGTGATTAAAGCATGACGTATCTTTTGGGAATAATACTTGTTTGTGCACGGCTAATGAAATGTAAACAACAGAAACTCAATATATTACAATTAAATATAATGAAATTCGAATTATTATTTTTATTTTATTTTTTTTTTAAATCTACCTAAGGACGATTTGACAATACAAATCTTTGACATTTTTAAATATTTTTTCTATCCTGGGTCTTAATTGTCATTGTCACGTCTTCTTAAAAGATTACTATTATTTATACACACACGATAAAAAAAAAAAACAGTGTTCGTTATCGTTGCTTATTATATTAAAGATGATTTTTTTTTTTTTAACAATAAAATATTAAGAAGACTAGTGTAGTTATAATAACCTTTAAAAAAGTATTATATTATTTCAACTATTTTATTTTTCTCCTGTTTTTATGCCTATTTTTTCTCTTGTATCCATGACAAGTGGACCTGTGTCAACAGTGTCCATTAAATTCTTTAGGGTAATAATTTATGGACGTTTTTAAACCAGTCACCGGGATTCTATTCACGAAAGTACACCGAGCAGTATAGGTATTCGTGTCCCGGTGTCTGTATCCCGTTCAAATTTAATAGCGTACGGATATACTTGCAGGAACGTAATTTATTAGGGTTAGGATTTTTAGAATTTATTAACTGATAGCATAATATTGTCAGTTGAATATATATATATATATATATATTTACATATTTTTTGTTTGTTTCTGTTTAACATGGAAAAAAAATTGTTTTTACCTAGTTGTAGGTTACCCGAGTTTTATTGAAATATTTCAAAAGTATCGGAGGGCGTATTTTCACGTATACGAAACGTAAAACCCACCATTTCGACGACTCGTAATATTATAGCCGTTGTTAATAAAGATATATTTGTCTTCGTACTATCCCACGGGAGATTCTTTTAGATAAACTTATTAATTAAAATCATTAGCAACGGTGTACAATATGAGCGATCTACCGAAACTTTTAGGGTTTTAACGTCGTAAACTACGCGCGAGTTTTGATTTACCCGCTAAATTAAACATTATTAAACGGATTAAATTTTACAGTAAACACTAGTATCAATATTATAATATGCTCGATTAATGGGTGTTATTTGGATTTTTTTTTCTAGTCCGGACTTTTGTCGAATTTTCTCCGAAAATAAAGATTGTTATACCGTTTTGTTTCGGTTATCTACACTCGAATATTTTAATATAATATTTCGTAAACGAGTTCTCTGACTCGCGGGTGTTTTTGTTTTATCTATCGTGTTTTATGACAAATCATTTATCATTGGGTTAGAAATGTATTTTAAATACCTATGCCCTGGTAATATTTATTATTAATATTCGCATATTTTTGTTGGCTAATAAAAAAAATACCTGATTTATACAATAACTTAAAGATTCTCTATTATATTTTTAGACCTTTAGAGAATAATTTATAATTGTATACATTTTTAGAGCAATTTATAGATTTCTTATATTTTTTTAACGTGATTTGTGTTGTTTTTTTTTTTTTTTTTTTTTGCTACAAAAACATTTTATTGTTAACTAACTATTTTTGAAAATAAAACCACCAGTCAAAATATTATTTAAAAGCATATAAATAATTTAAATATATATGTTCTATGTAGGTAATTTTATGAAATGGAAATGTTGTAATATCAGTTTAATATCATCCGATTGATGTTATTATGTCTGGGGGGGTTCTTATCGTCTGTAGAGGCTAATGAGAGACCAATTAGTAGTTTTTCATAAATTTTCATCGTACTTGAAAATTGAAAATAAATCATTTTTCATATTATATTGATTTATAAATAAATTTTACTGTCTGTAATGCGTAATCTATTAACTATATTTGAAAATCCAGAATAAAAATAAATAATCGCGATATCTAATATTTTATTATTAATAAAATAATTCCATTCTGGTGGGTTACTCGTACTGTCATTGTGATATTTATTTCAAAGTACTTTTAAATTTAAAAAAAAAAAATTATGGTCTAATAAAGATTAAGTGACTTAGTGAAACTTTCAGTAGAAATAACATGAGTGATGAGCTTAAAAAATCGATATTCTTTTAAACGGATTGGGAAATTGTGTACTACCCTTAGCAGCACTGCAGAACTAGAATAGTTCTATTATTTTCAACATTTAGTTCATTCAGATAGCGAATATCTAACTATCATAACCGATATAATAATAATGTTTTAACCAATTGATAGAGAATATTGTTGTAAGGTATCGAAGTACTATCAAAAAAATCTGATGATTAGGTATGGCCTGTAAGAATATTATCGGATCATAAAATCATAATCAACAGCCGATTTTAAACATTTTTCTGAAAGAGGTCTTGAAAAATCATATCAATTTAAAAGGTATCTCTATTAATAGATACCTCTTTTTCGGACGATATTTTATTGAAATTATATCAGTGTATAGGGGGTCCAGACCCCCTGGTCCCCCCTAAATCTGCAACTGATTCATAATTATCACACATTAAGTTTTATATAATTTATAATTTATATTATTATTATATTTTTGTTTCTTGTGACCTAGTAGACCTAATATTTATTTTATTTTATGTTTGTTTGTATTTTATCTGTAGATATATAAAAGTACTATTAAATATTATTAAAATAATTCAATCTTTAACATTATTACTGTATAGAGTTTTGACGATTTAGCCTGCGGATTCCTCAAATTATTTTATTGTCCACCAAATTATCCCACGAATTTTTTCGTGAATCTCTCCCATGGAAAGTACTGAATTTACCAGTGACTACATGTGGTGGATTTTGGAGTATGTTGCTTATCAAAAAAAGAAAGCTGTCTTTCATTTATTCTCTCCTGTCTCGATATTTTATTGAACTTATCCACATTATTGTACTTCACAATATATTATATTTGAAAACAATAATTTATATAAATGTATAATGACTGTTATATAAGAGACACAAACATTTAGACGATATTTTCCTCATGGTAATCGGTATCTAAAGTATTGTTTAATATTTTACTAACGAATTACATAATATCCTTCTATATGGTCGCGGAAGCGGACTTTTTAGGTCCCAAATGATGCTTATCTGAAGCTTCTCATTAGGAAGTATTTTAAACTTCCTGAAAACTGCCTATTTTGGTCTTTAAATCTGATATAGTCCATCTAGTTTCCGTATTTTCCCAAACGCCTACACCGCTTACACATCGTCCCCGCGCCATGTATTTCAAAACACATTAGGTGTATACACAACAGTGGAGCAGTAGGACATAGTTAATAAAGTATTGTGTAGTATTTTATTTTTCTTATGCTATTTAAAGAGAATAGCCAAAATATATTCTCTTATTTTTATCTTGCTGAATTTTTTAAATTTTATTTTTCATAAAGTTATTTTTATTATTTAATATTTGTTTTCTATTTCATACTTACGTGTAAATAAAATTATTTAATTCAATAATGTTAAATATTTAATAATTTTAAATTTAAATAGGGGTACCTAAATACAAATAAATTCAAATATTCCTATATACTTATCCCGTGGAAACTATGAAAAGTAAAGTGTAGATCATTATATTAAGTACTTACATATATATTTAATGAAAAAACGTACCGTAAAGCTTGATATTTCCGTCAGTGTCAGCCAGTGAGTTTTTCGATACACACTGATAAGGGCCGAAATCGGAAGACGTAACCGATAATATGGTCAACTTCATTTTTGTTTTGTACATATTTTCCATAAGAGCCGTGTGGTATTTGGTGCCTGAAAATTGTATCTAAATTTAAAATTTCGACTATAAAGTGGATGAAGAGATGGTTTTACTGTTCACGAAAGTCATGCATGAACAGAATAAATCAAATCTGAAAGGTATAATGACTACAAAAATCATGTCTGTTGTTTCTTGTTAAATCAGGGGCTAGTGACACCATACTTTTGTCTTATCCATGGTTTTTGTTTAATTTTTTACTTTTTGTGGGGATTTTAAATGCTTTGTAAACTGTTCTTTTTTTATAGGTGGGGGGAAATGGATTTTACTTTTTAATGGTAATTTAGCCTAATTCAAAGCTCCAAGATACACATTGTATAATTAAAGTATAAAAACGTTAATTATTTATAGAGGTAATTTTTTTTTAGACAATAGGTTCTGTCCTGTCAATGGCAAGTGTTATATATGATAAAGTTAAATGTATATCGTTATATACGAGTATACAATTATTTGATCAGTTAATACACAGACACTATGATAATCTGTTGAAACACCACAGACGATTTTGTATTTTACCGAGGACTGGCCGGTGGATGAAACAGGGTCGAGCAGCCGTTTCAAGTTAAAAAAAAATTCTCGTCGGGAACCCGCGACATGATGATCGATGTCCCGTAGTATGCTACCGTTTTCTTCCGGCAAAATCGTTTCCGGTGTGACGGATTCGCATGTGAGCGAACGTAACGAGCTGGAAAACAATCGGACCGATTGTGCCCGAACACATCGAACCGAAAACTGTCACCTAGGGGGAGGGGGGAGAGTACGTACACACCCTGTGACAGAGTATTGTAATTTATATCGAGATATTTTGTCAAGGTCCCACCATCGCCACCACCGCTACATGCCGCACTCAACCAATTCACTTCCGTCTTGCCGTTTTGCGTTTATCTTTTTTTTCGTACGGTTAATAAAAATAATAACAATAGTAATAATGTTACTTCCTATATCACGTATGAAATGATCATAAACGATGATAATTTATTATTATCGTCGGCATTAAATTCACGCGTGTACTTTTTGCATTAATTCGTAAAAAAAAAAAATATATTGTAAATTGCAATTAGTACTTTGATTGTATAATAATAATATAAATGTTTAAAATGTTGTCTTTTTAAATTTTGATGCATTCACCTTTAGTATTAGGTTCATTAAGAAATGTTTTTTTTTTAAAGTATTTCTATTAAAAAAGAAAATTCCCCAAAATTATGTAAAATAAAATTCAAAATTAGACATACAGATACAGAAGGTTAGGGTTAGGTTAGAAAAGTCACATATTCAAGTTTGTTAACAAGTTTGTGTAATAACAGTACATTCACAGATGTCTAGCAAATTAATATTCAAGTGGTCACTACGCCTATATAAGAAACAAAATATTGCATTTAAAATGTCTAATAAATTATAACAATAAACGGTCAACATTTCCCTTAATATTATATCCATTATATTATTGTGATAACGTTTGAAACGATTTATGTGCAATACCTACGCTTATTTTATGCACGAACCTGTGTACGGGTGTTTCGGTATCCATATATTTTATTAAGGGTACAGAGAACGGTTCTGGATGACACATAATATTGTATATATTGGTTTAGTGTGGTAGATACAATTATTCATGGAACTTTTGCACCCAATTTAAAATCCGGTTGAAATCAAACCGAGTATTTTGTTATACACCCACCTAACTATATTATAGTAAAGTGATCCAATCAATAATAACATTATTTATTACTGCATTATTATTTCTCTAACGTATAAATATTGTATGTGATATAATCTCACAAAGAATATTTATATCACAATATATTTATATGATATCTTACAAGAGTATTAATAATAATATAATATGATTTATTATTAGTAATGTCGACTTTTATCACACGAGTCTGAGCAAACGAGTTGAAACCTTTGAACCTTTAATTTAAATTAAAGTAAATAAATATATAAATAAAAATAAAAATAAATAAATGAATCAATGCGTCGCCTGGAATATTATGATAAGTGTTTTGTTATTTTTCAACATAGGTTGCCGTTTTAAAATCTAAAGTAGGTAGTGGTTTTACTCCGAAAAATAAGGGTGACGAAAAATAACATAAATATAAAATTGTAGAGCAGCTGGTTTCTTATGTGATCTAGAAAAAAAATTGTAGAAAAAGTTAATACTTTCCGAGATAATGAGAGACAATGAAAAAATTAAAAATTTTTCGGAAAATTCAAAGTTTCAAAAATGTAATGCCTCACATTAGCAAACACTTATAACATCAATATTTTGTTTCAAAATAAATGTAATAAATCGTTACCTTAGGTATTGTAAAATATAATTACAATTATAAAACAATATTAAATTTCAACATATCGGGTGATCGTTTTAAGTTGGTACACTCATTATCTCGAAAGTATTAAATTTTTCAACTATTTGTTTTCTAGAATACGTTAGAAACAAGCTGTTCAACAATTTTATATTTATGTTATTTTTTCCCCCTTATTTTTGGGAGTAAAACCACTATCCACTTTTGATTTTCAAATGGCAACTTATATTAAAAAATCCAAAAATAGATATTATTTACATGTTACACAAATGATACTTCACTACTCTCCTCCTACATAATCTTAAAAGTTGAATATTTCGTCAACGGCTTGACAGAAATAAAAAATTTCAATACTCATATTAATTTTAGCTAATAGTCCATCTATGTATAGATATTTTTAATATAGATTGCCATTTCAAAATCAAAAGTAGATAGGTAGTTGTTTTACCCACAAAAATAAAGTTGGCAAAAAAAAAACATAAATATAAAAATGTAGAGCAGCTTGTTTCTTAAATGTTCGTATAAATTCCGGAAAAAGTTAATACTTTCTGAGATAACAAGTATACTCAATTAAATGGATCACCTGGTATTATTACTTTTTCAATTTATTAATAAGAAAAAATAATGGTTTTTACAAAAATTGTTTTAAAAATATACTCTATTCGAATGCGGTTCTAATTTGAATTTTATCCAAACCTAACCTAATCGAATCTGTGGAAAAAATGATGTTATCATTTGTATTATGTCGCGTACCAAAAGAGTTAAAAGTTTGATATTTGTCTGAAAATGTGTATTTTGGTATTTCCTATCTTCCCCGAAAACTCTATTTCAATACTAGGTCATTCAACTGAAATATTTAGCGGTAAAACTTAGCGTGAACGTACTATATTTAATGTATCATATTTATAGTTTTTATTAGGTACTTACCATTGGTTATGAGGATGGTTTTATTTCTCGTCCAGTAATTGATTGATTTCGGAAACGCTTCAGACATGCATTCTAAAGTGACCGACTGATCCATTTGGGCACCAACCAGCTGATTTTGTACCCATATTGTCGGAGGAACTGTTTGAGGAAAAACCACACAAATATAAAACTACTTTTAATATAGAATCACAATGCAAGATACTCCTCACAGGCTGGAATTAGACTGCGAGTCGATTACGTGCATGAATTATTTTATCTTTTTTTTTTCTTTTTATTATTATTCAAATTTAGGTAAAATTGATTGCTATTGTTTAGGTGCATTGTGCCAATTCGGTTATAATTAATTATATATTAAACATTTACACAGAAAATTTGCTCATGGATCTGGTTGTAGGCAACCTAGCAGGAATAGTGCATATAATGTGACAATATAGATAACTACTAAATGTTCGTATTAATGTATTCGATAGTAGTCACAGAAAAATTAGTGATAATGAATTCCCGTAAATGTAGTTCAAGTCCTCACGGTCACATGCCATACCAGGTGGGACCAGTTTGTGGATATCCCGCAATAAGGAATACCCCTACACAATATTATGCGACCACATCCACACGCTATATTATACTACTAATTCATGCGTGTGTGTTTAGCACCTAGTTATATAGACGTGTGAAAATAATTATTAGTTTCACTCACACTGTGTGATGAGCATGATACGTTTACTGACTGTCGGGGGAATTCCGTTTGAAGCTATGCACAAATACGCGCCCATTTGCAAACGGTCCACTTTTGATATGTTTAACCACGGTCCGTTTACGGTGAGCACTGAAATTAATATCAAAAATTGTTTGATTATTATACAAATATATTTGTACAGCAACTACTTTACACATTCGTTATACCTTCGTTTTCAATATGTTATTCTAATATAAAGAACAAACGTTTCTAATTTTATTGGATTTTTAAAAATTTTTACGTTTACGGTACACGCAACTTTTTTTTTTGATTTTAACCACAGGCCGCAATTTTAGCCGCATTACATACGAGTTAATAGTTGATAAGAATAATCAAATTTTAAATCCACATAAACGAAAATGCAATGTTATTATTATATTGAAATGATAGTAAAGTTATTTGTCGTCTTTGTAGGAGACGTTTTTTGAAAGGATAAAAACGCGTCAACCGTCAAATATATAAGCCTTGCAACAGTATTTTGTCTGAGCATTTTATCTGACGATTTTCTTGGTTTAATATTTTTGTAAATACTATTTAAAAGACAAAATAAAGTAAAAAATACACGAATTTTTTTAACTGACCAATAAATTGTTTGTTTTTTATATTCGCATGCCAACGAAAAACGATAATGAGCAAATTTCAGTTAAAACCTATTCGCAAGTTAATTATAGGTTTGTTCATTTTTTTCCGTGCGATGATATATTCTGTGATAATTTATCAAAACGTTTAACTGCTATTAATATAAGCCCGTCGGATAATTTTATAAACAAATTTTATTGTTATTCGCATAGTATAACTATATTATTACGAATTCTTATCTAGTGTAATTTTTATTTTTGTTATATGGCGGTGATCAGTATCGGTTATTGTCAAAACCGCAGACGTAGATTGAACAATATATTACAATATAAGTAGGTTCTTAGTCTTATGTATTAGGTATGGATACTTAATGTTTGTTTTTTTTTTCAACGATCATAGCGCATTGATTCCGTTCGTAAAAAAAACAGTCTTATACGATTACGTTTAATAGTTGTGCAATCGAACGAATAACAAAAGGCCCGGTAATCCAAAAATAAAAATATTAAGCCATACCCCTTGTACCTATACATAACTATATCGTTATAATAATATACCGCCCCACCGCATATACGAGTAGGTTCAATTTTTAGATATTCCATACCGTATATTATATTATAATTTATGCAATAAGCGTTTTGACTTAATACCGTAATTTTTTTTTTGAAATATTTAACGAAAAAATCAACGTGCGTACACCACATCCACGCAGACATAGCCCATTTGGCTCTCGATTTTTCTAGACAGCTCCAGTTTTACAAAAAGTATTTGGTTTTTTACAACACAAATTCACAAATAAACAAAAAGTGTCATATCCATAACGCATATCTGGTTAAATTTTATAAACAAAATTGATAACATTCGATAAATTAGATAAAATTAATTTAACACATTTCGTTTGAAACGTAAAATCCAAACTCCAATAATTGTATAGATTCAATAGAACTTTTTATCATAAAAAGTAAGATATGACACGAATGTTTTCTGCGTCTCATCTGTACTTATTTTGCTACGAGAAATGTACGCGTAGTACCGAATAGCGGAGCCGTTTGGTAATTTACCTACTGATGCAACCTTTTTCGACGGGAGCCGTTTGGGAAAAAAAACAAACAATCGATGGGAGGCGTATGGGTTACACCGATCCACGCATGTGTTGTCTCTTGTCTTACAAATACACTAGGTAACAATTTGTTTTACATTTTTTACTTTCATGTAGCAAAGACAACTGTGCGATGCTAGTTTTAATATTGGAGTGAATAATCAGTGAATAATAATGAATAATAAAAATAATTAATCTGTTACCAAACTTAGAGATAAGAACATTATCTGTACAAATTTTAGTTTTTTTTTTTTTTTGGTACTTTGATTTTTAAGTGAGATATAATTACGTGAAATATTGCAATTTAAAAATGCCTATATTTTATATTAATAAAAAGGAATTGTTTATCCGTTTGTTTATCTTTATCAGAGGGTAATGTACAGCTAAATCTATCGATGACAGAGATCTAAGAATATGCACACCTAAGTAGATGAATGAATCTATACAGGGTGATCAATCTATCGTAAAACACTCATTATTATCTCAAAAAGCATGAACTTTTTTGGGAATTTATTTCATATATTATTTAAGAAAAAAATAACTCTACAATTTTACATTAAGGTTATTTTTCATCACCTTTATTTTTGGGGGTAAAACCACTTTCTACTTATGATTTGAAAATGGAAACCTATATTAAAAAAATTCATAAATAGATGGATTATTGGTAAACATAAATTTTGGTCTTGAAATATTTAATTTCCGTCAATCCGTCGACGAGATATAATCGCAAAACTAATATACAATATTGTGTAAACATAAGTTATATTTTTTAGAATCTGAATCAAAACTGTTTTCATATAACTGCCGAAATTCCTGCAGTATTGTAAAACTTTATAATATTATATACTGTTCCTTCATGTCCTTGAATGTGAATTCGTTTTACGTGCAAAATGCATTATTCGTAAAGGGACCGTTGCATTTTTTATCGAGAGATGTTTTCAGGACGATAGTCTTCCATTGCCTTGTCATAAAAATATACCAGATGTAGGTCAAACATATATATATGTTTTTTTTTTTTTTTTTTTTTACAGTGGACAACACCGTATTATAACGATTGTAGTTTATTGATTCCGAGCGAAGTGTAAAAATCTATACTGCAATAAAGGTTATTATTATTAATAATTATTATATATTATGTTTGTTTTCATTTTCGCTTCTTAATTTCATATCTGAATGGTGTGGTATCAAATATTCCATTGATCTTGATGGTTTGACTACCTATGCACCGATAGTGAATTCGATCTGATTTTCACTTTAGGTAGATAACCAGAAATCCTCATAGGCGATAGGACGATAGGCAATAAGAATATAAAGTGCAATAAATCGAGTAAATCCGTTAAATGTATGGTGAATGATTCTTAAGTTAACAGACCATGTTCACTCATTTTTTTACCCTTTTTTTTTTAATCGTGATCTAGCAATTACAACTATGAAGATTTTAAATAAAATTTATTTCGGTTTTTTTCAATCATCAATCATTTAATCGTGTACTTATTTACAATATTTCCAAACATTCTCCCATACTTTTAATTTAAATCGATATTATGATTTGTTGAGTTAATGCCTATTTTATGATTTTTCAATGGGACCAGCCCTGCTTGAAATATTTATAAAATATGTAATATTATTACTACGCTTTTTACTTTTTTTTTTTTATCTTCATATGGTTCTTTATACTTTATTGTGTAACTTTTCACGTCTATTCATCACCCATAAATCTTTCAGTTATTAAATTCATATGTTTTCACTTTTATTCTATACGGACGTAAAATATTCTACGCACATTTTCCACTTGAATCACTTCTTATTTCAATATCTTTAAAATTCTTTTTATATATACCTGCGTTTACATTTTATATTGAGTTTTAATCGATGTCTGTATTTGATCAAAGTCAAGTTAAATAATTTACTACTGCTAAAGAAAATAACAAATAATACACTTTGTCGTATAATACCGTCAAAGTAAAATTCCCGTACAATTTTGTTACACGTTAGCTTCACACTATTCGATAGCACTTTTCCAAAAAAGCTTGAAATTGAAAAGAAAAATTTCGGATTCATTTTTGATTTGTAATCGTTTTATCAAAGGCTATCGAAATATACCGAAGACTTTAATATGGAAGATATCCATCGACCAACGGTATGGTAGACTATCATATCACCCCCCCCCTCCTTATAAATACGCTACTGCAGGATGAGTTGATCATTTTTTGCTACGAACATAATGATATTATCATAATATAATACTCGTATTTTATTATAATAATATTATCATAATATAATACGAGTATTATATTGTAATCTGTTCGTGACGACCACCGTTTGCTTTGCTGACCGATTATACGATTATAATAATATATTGCCTTTCCTAATACATAGTAATAATATTGTTACGAACGCACATATTGTTAGGTCGGAACAATTTTACTTTTAGTATTTCCTATGCATGAATCATTAATCGGAAGTACCTGTACGCTTACCCGCCCATAATCATTTTCCACGCAACAACGCCCAATTTTGTTATTTTTTAAAATAATGTTGTGTTTTCTTTTTAAATTCTGAGTCACAAAAAATAACTGGAAAAAATAGGAAAAACGCACAAATAACTACAGCATGCCACCGCGGCATTACCGGTTTCATTATTTTTAATAATTTGCAAAAAAAAATAATATTTTCTGCCAAGAATCTTTAACCAAAAAATCACAAGAAAACTCTTCTGTTGCATTTCTAGTTAGTAAATAAGTAAGTCTGTTTTTGATTTTTTTGATTTACCTAGTAGTTTTCTTAATAATTGAGCAATAAGAATGGGAAAGTTTATGGAAATAATGGATATATTTTCAATTTTGTTTTTGTGTAATTCCGTTAAAGATATTTTTGGACTTCAAATTTTGATACAAAACTTATATCAGCCTTTTCTAGGCATAGTAAAATTGTTGATCGTTATGCCCATTTCTAAACTATAAGATAGACATTTTACAATTTTGAGTTTTTAGTTTTTAATTCTTAGGTATTATGTGGACAAAATTGTTTGACTAAAAAGAAATGCTTGAATATTTAACACGAAGTTCATAATAAATTGTACTAAGTGATAAAAAAAAAAACTAAGTGTTATATAATTAAATTAAATACTGAAAAACAATATTGGAACAAATTTAATGTATTTCAAAACATGTTTAGTCAAACTTCGTTCAGAATCGTATTACTTTGTTAATAATTTATCAAAGCGTACATATATAAACTAAATAAATATATGTATTCCATATTTCAATCATCCAAATTATTTCAATGGAGCACCCATTAGCAGTATTAGGTTTTTTTTAGATTCTGAGAGTAGTAATTGTTTTTTTTTAAGGGGGGAGGACTGTGAACAACTTTTCGAACAAAAAACTTGCTCCAATGTATCGTTTCAAGTGTAGAACTTTTTCCGAAAGGAAATGTTTTATAGTTGGAACATTGAAAGGTCAGGTGTTTTTTTTCAAGTAGTTTATAATATAATGATTGGGGAAAACTGGAAAAAGACAAAAATGAAAACTGATCAATTTATGGCGTTATGATTCTTTATTGTAAATGTATACGCTTTATGTTTTCTAACAGAAATATTGCTCCAATAAAAATACGATAAGAGAAACTTTTTTGTTGCATTTTTAATCTAGTCTGTGTGTATGGAAGTCTTTTTTTTTTTGATTATTCGAGCAGAAAAAAATTCAACAAAATCAAAAAAAAAAAAAAAAAAAAAAAAAAAAAATACGTACAAAAACCGGGAAAATTTACGAAAATAATATTTTTATTATTTTTAATTTTTTGATATTTTGTTATGAATCTGTTAAAAATATTTGTAGAGACTTGAAATGTTTACATTTGTTTTTTCTAGAATCGGTAGAATGTTCAAAATATTTGAGGAATTTTTTGCTATATTTAGACATTTTATTTCTGCGAATGTTTTTAAGTAGGTACCTAATTTGTGTTTGGCAGATATATTCTGTGGATATGATTGTTAAACTAAACAGAAATGCTTGACATTTTTAGTGAAGGTTGATTATAAGTGCTAAAAGTAGTAAATGTGTACCGGCTTCGGTATACATTAAACATCTAGTTTTCACAAAGGTTGTATGATTGATGTAAATTTATAATTAATTAATAAATTAAACCAAATTTGAATACAAATTATACATTATAATATGTATTACCATATTATTTAAATAAATGTGTAACTTATTATAAAGAAACGATTCAATTATTTATCTTATGTAACTTATTATTAATATTAAGTTTTTATTTTTTATCTATCTAAATATGATAAAATTATAGGTACAAATATACCTACCTATATCTGTAGTAGATAATTTAATACCTATAAAAACCCTACATATAGAATTGATACAATCATATAATTGTTTTAAAGTTTTTTTTTTTATAATTCAATTTTTAAAAACCTTGGAAAATGTAATTAATTATTTGATTTAGTAGTTATGTATTATTATTATTATTATTATTATTATTATTATTAAGATATTCGCGATTAAGTATTTTCACGTTAAATGTAAACGTAATTTTGTCGGCCATTATATTTATATAATAATAATTATTCGTCAACTCTCTAGGGAGGCTCGTATAACTATAACACCATTATTGTATATTCAGAATAAAATGTAGGTCAATAAATATTCTGACAATAACTAATTAAACAAATTCACCAACTAACTATAAGTAGCTAAGTAGCTCCCCTCGGATTTTAAATCATCGTTACTCGACTATAATAATTTAATTAGGTAGGGAAATTAAAATGCTTAATTAAGGAGTGGTATTTATTATATATTATAATATTGTTAGTATTTTATTAAAAATGGAATAATTTCATCGTATTCAAGAGATGTTCTGGTATAGACACCGATGAAACCTCAGGTCACTTAATAAAATAGAAACTATAATAATTTAATATCGTGTAATACACATGCAACGTATAATAATATATTACGTACGAGTTAAATCGGTTTAAGAAAATTATTTCGAGTTTATATCTGACATATTGTTGTTTTGATCAAATTTGAAATGTTTGTACACGAACACTTAAATCCTTCTGGTGCAAAACAAAACAATTTTACAAATAAATGTAGTTGCTTAATTGTGCTGCATTACATTATAACAATCTAGACAAATCAGCGACGGAACTTTGTATATTATTTAATATGCAAAATATTAAACCAAGTTGGCCAGAAAGCGCGGTGACTTTGGGGTTAGTTATTATAGAGAGGAGATTAAGACAAGGAGGCCTTCACAGAATAGAGACGGTTTAATTTTAGATGGAATAACAACTGGAATAACTAAATCCATATGCACGTGTAGAAAGGATTAAACGTAATAATAATATGACATTTGTATATAATTTAATAATATCACCGAATTGTGTACGTTACATCCATGTAGAACCAAATTACATTAGGTACCTATATAGATAATTATTTTTTTTTTCATGATCCATCGATTTTCTCGAAGGATTTTAAGTAAAGTTTGTTTTAAATTTTTTTTTTTTGATCATCAAATATTTGTAATTATATAAGCTGAAGGATACATTAAATTGTAAAGACTCTTCTCTACTCTTCGGTCTAAATCTTAAACTTGCTTGGGTAATAAATCCGATACATACGTGTACAACGTATGAGTGGTATCGATGTATATTGAAATGTTCGGTGACAAGAGTCTCTTTTTGAATCTACTGGTTTGTATAAGAAGAGAGGGGTTAAAAATAGTTGACAATATACGAGTGAAATTTCAAAAATATTTTAAATAAGATCGTTAATGGATTCAAAAATGGGTCAGAAAAAAAAAAAACCAAAATCAATGTTACCTACAATTTTCGTCTAGATAATCGCTAGATCATGATGAAAAAAATCGGTGGTCCGAGATTGCTCAAAAATACCTAAAAGACAATTAGTTTGCGCACAAAATTACCAATTGTATTGTGGGAACAATTTGTTTTCTTATGCGGTACCTGCGTACATTTTCCTTCCTCTTTACAGACTCAGGACCGTCTATGGAAATATTTTTTCATATTTGTAGTTAAAAATGTACGATCAGTTTTATAACACGGAAATCATATAGGTTTTTTTCAAATATATCGTTTATATTGATACACATAATTCCAGATTGTGATTCAAACACTTCACTTCTTTCGAAATCAAACGTAAATATTATAAATTATAAATTCGTAGAATGCGTCACACCCAATACAAGTTGTCACGTTGTACTGAACTTGCGTTGTGATAATTAGATGATTTATCGGAAGATAGTTTGAGTTATCATCAAGTTGTATTTGTCAATATTTTATCTCGAAAATTCCGTTTCATATAAAAATAAAATACAAATATTAGACCGAGCGTAAAGCATTTGTAGGTTTAATTGTATCATGTACCCAAATGAGTTCCGTTATTTTAGGTTAAAATATTAGATTGTACGTAAACATGAGTTGCAGCCAAAGAAATCGTCCTCGAAGTATATATATAATTAATACATATATATTAACATTTACACCTCTACCATATTATTTATAAAACTAACACCTGTATGATCATATAATAAAGAAAAAGGATGAAAAAAGACGTCTTAAGATAATGGAGACGGGTGCAGCCACTGTCGTATGTAATTTAATGTATATCTGTAAGCAAAGATAAACCATTGCTAACGAAAAAGCGATTCTGAGCGCAGTTCACTTGATAGTGATGTTTTTTCAACAATATATATTATGTTATATAATGGTAGTCTCTACGAATATTTTTAACTGAATAACAATAATTAACAAAATTGAAAAATAATAAAAGCATTATTTTCGTAAATTTCCCGTTTTTCTTACGGTTTATCCTGATTTTTCCCAGATATTATTAAAACCGCTTGGATAATCAAAAAAATTACCTCTTAAAAATATTATTTGGACAAAATTTCCTTTCAGAAATGATACCGCACGTATTTATCTGAGTAAGATTTCTGATAGAATTTTTGTACACAGCATAAAAAAAAAAAATAATAATAATTAAAATCGTAGTAAAACTAATACATTTTTTGCTACACTCAGAAATTAAAAAAAAATCTATTGGAATGAAAATTTACGCATGGGAATCAGTTAAGTTTTTTTTTTTTTTTTGTTAAGGAACAAGTGATTAAAATGATTATATTTATATATTATAATATGAATATATCTCGTGTTTTACGCACGCTGACAAAAAGATTATATTCATTAATTTATTGTTAAATATACCTATATATATATATATATACATTTTTTTTTTATTTTTGAAATTGTAATCCTTATATAGTATATGACGTATAGAAAGGGTTAGGTTACCGTTTTATGAACTCGACTATAATACAAATGCACGTAATACCGTATAATATTATACCGTTTAATTTATTACTACCTATTACTTCTTTTCGGTGTATTTATTTTAAAATGAACATTAAATAATAAATCATTTTTTAAACGTAGGTATACATTATTAATTAAGAGTGTACGTGTTGTGCTATCACGGTCTGTATTAACGGGGGCAATAAACAAAAACATTGAAAAAAAAAATTATTTTTTTCCAGCTCGGTAAACTATGAACTCATATAAATTATTAACGTTTGAAATAAAGTTATTTATTCAATTGTGAATCTATATATAATATAGATACTTACAGAACGTTGTATCAGTTTAACTCTGGTGTGCAAAAAAACCTCTTGTTACCCCGACCAGTTGTTATTTCGTAACTGGAATTCAAAGTATTGTGTTCGTCCTTATTCGGACACAATAATATTCAACATTAAACTATCAAATCGTTATCATAAAATGTTTTTACAAGATGGTTTTATTTACGTATTAGACAAATTTAATTTTAATCATACAAAACGTGTTTAAATATTTTGTTTTGTAATGATACAGGAAATTAAACTATTATACTTATTATTTATTTTTAATAAATACATAGATCCGGTCATAAAAAGTAAAACATGCCGCGACGATTTGTCCTAGACTCTCGCTACGTTCAGATTTAAAAATTTGAAATTGAATAGATTATTAAAAACGAAGCCAAAATGTTTGTTATTACTCAAACAGTAAGTGCTAAAATCTGTTAAATTACATTGTTATCAACATTTTATTTATCTGCAATCGTATTGATGATAGATTTCCATAGAAGCCATTTCTGAAATCAATCCAAGCAATCAGACAGACAACATTCGTACGTCCAGTTATATGGGTTTTATATCATTTAAATAACCATAATATGAGCTTAAAAACTGATAGTTATACTTATACCTAAATCACAAACACACTCGAATTTTATTTACCATGTGTTGTAAAACTAATGTTAACGAAACGTACATTATTTATTTTTTGTTGGTGTATAGTTACAATTCTCGTTGGTTCAGTTATTGCCGACCCGTATCACAAATAACACAATGGAACAAAACGGATAATAATTATACATATAAATATGTAATAAAGAAAATCTAATGTGACGTATAGTCAGAGTACCTGTAGTAGCCAGGGGAGAGAAAGTTTCGTCCGACAATGATGTTTGTTCGTCGTTAGTTTTCGTTTGAAATATTTAACTAGGTGTCTACTATAATAATATAGGTACCTACTCATTTCTGAAACATATAAGGCCCCGGAGTTTGTGAGACACGTCTAATTGGAGAGCACTTAGAACACGATGACTCGACTGCAAAATGAAGAGGAGACCAAATACAGTCGTCTCTTTTCTCGACGCTACGCCGATTAATGAGTATACTATGTAGATACGACCGATAGTTATATACCTAAGCTTGCGAAAAGAGCATAAACGTAATATTTAGCGCTCGCCAGTTGTTGCGGAACATCTTGATATTACTTAATCAGTGCCCGAATTCAAAGTATTTACCAGTAATTACAAAGTAATCCGATAAAAACCATCAATTTGTTATGGAAAACCGCGCCGTAGGAGTTAAAAGAAGCAAAGAAGATTTTTTAAAAATCAAAATTCACATTTGATAGGCATGAATCAAAACAAATTATTTTAAAAATGTTTAATACTTCGCAATTGGCAACGGTGATTTTCGTCGTAGAATTTTGTATTTGGTAGGATTTTTTAGACTCTACAGTGTATCCTATTTTGTTTTTATTATACGCCTCATTGAAGATTTTTACAAATCTCCCATTTTTACAAACGTGATGAGCAAAAAAAAAGGTCACTAAGGTCTTGATAAGCAAACGAACCTTATAAAAAATTCGCAACGGTGCACCCTCTGTCGCCACTACCTAAATATGGCCTTGCTCGTACTATTTATTGATACTCATTCATCGGTCATTATTTATTTTTTTTTCCCTTCATTGTAAAATAAAAATAACTGCTTGCACCTTCCCAGCAATTTGTTCATGCCCCTCATTTGGGAAACGCTGTTATAGACTGATATACACTTATATACACATATATGTATTGTCGAACAAATATTTTATTTACAACAATTGGTTTTCAAATCAACAATGATGTTAGAATATTATTATATTAGAGCTGAATAGTTGGTTTGGTTTTGTTTTTATGTCGACAATACGCGCATGAAACTACGCCAGTAGAACTAGGGCGTGTACCGACTACCGACTAAATGAACCCCACGTTTATTTGCTTAAGTTGCAGCTAAATTTTGAAATTAATTGTAACGTAATGCCAAAACGGGCTGTTATTACACGTGCACACACCGAAATCGAGAACTGTGTGGAATTATTTTGTTATGATTTGTCGTCCGTAACCGTCGTACTATTATTATTATTATTATTATTGCGGTGATGCACGGCAAGAAGTAAAATAACAGTTCCGTTGTTTTTGTTAAGACAATACGTTTGGTTCGGGCGTAAACCACTAATCCAAAGTATAATTAAATAAACGCCCTACAAAATACTGGCAAGGTATACAACTAGAGCTCAGGTCGCAAAAAAAAAAAAAAAACAAACACAAATTATTTTTTCACACATTGAAAGCCAATAGTTATTTGCGATCAGTTGAATATCTGGAATACCAGTATTATGTTCAATTCTATTAACAAGTATTTAGGTACTAAGATAAAATGATGTATACGAAGTATGATATTTAAAAACGAGATTCTGGCTGATAAGTTCTTGAGATTAGATTGTTTGTAACGAAATAATTATTATAAAATATAATAAAGTTTTTACACTAAATTATATAATTAGTATCTGTTTTGGTCATTTGGTTTGCGTCCACGCGTCGTTTGAATTAGAAATTATAGTGTTACCAGCAATACGTCAGAACCCCATAATTTATTATTAGGGCTAGGAATTATATGTAATAGAAAACCAAAGAGTATGTAGATATTATACATGTAATTAAAATGGCCAAAATATGTAGCAAAAAATTAAAAATATGTAAACGTGTCGAATTAAAATGAAATTCGGAATAATTTTTGAATAATACAATTCCCTGTTTTTAATTTTTAATCATTTCAAAGTAAAACAATGGCAAACCATATTATGGTGTTTTAAATTGCCGATTCGATATTAACACTGATTTTTGTCTACTAAAATAACATTCCACATCATAAGATACATACTGCTGTTATTTCGGATGTAGGTAAAAATATTTGAGGAAGAAATGTCCGGGAAAAAATGTGTTGAGGTAAACATGTCCGGCTTTTTGACTGTAGGTATAACGAGATAACAAAAACTAATCCAAATCAATAGGAACGGGTTATAGTTTGGAATAGTTTGGAATGTACATGACGTATCAAATAAACAATGGACAACAAAGAACTAACAACCTAACCGATATATCTTAGGTTTTCCAAATTATTTTTCAGATTCTCACCTAAATATTTAGCTATTTATTGTAAAAATATGTTGGGGTAGGTGGTTGACCAGTGCAAAATAAGTTTAAAAAAAAAAAATGGCGAACCACTAAAAAAAAAATAAAAATACATGTCGATATAAAAAAAACTTCACTTTTTATATGGAAAGTACAAAAACAAAGAGAGAAATATTGAAAACTTTTTAAAATTTATTTTACTAAATTTAATTAATATTGTATAGTAGAATAATATATCTATATTATTTTATTATGATTTTATTTTAATTATTATACGATGTTTACATTGATTTTTGATCAATTTTATCATTTTGTCACTTTTATTACTTTCAAGACCTAAATTAAGACGATTATTATACCTATCAAGTTACTTCACTCGGAATCTAAAACATATTTTATATTAAAGTATATTGTTTCTGTAAGTTATATTATTGTCATTTACGTGGTCGATTATTTTTACTAGAGTTATTGGTAAATAATGAATGGTTAAAAATAATAATTTTTATATCCGTGAACTTTTTTACAGTTCACATAGTCATCACACGAATTATTTTGCTATCTTAAGTTAGTGTACTCAAGTTCAAAACTTTGCACATTTCTACGTCAGGTGATTATTTTGACGTTTTTTTGTGTATAACATTAACAATGTTGTGCATGATAAAGGAATGTTGGGACACGGGGGCCAATATTAAAAAGGTGCCCGATTCTATTAAAATGGAACAAATAAGCAGAAAAAAATCACTTAATTTGTATACTCTTGAAAAAGGTATTGTATTTTTAAATCCAACCGATAAACAGAAAAAAAAGGTTCTTAAATATACGATTTAAAAAAGCGTATAAACTAGCTATGTGTATCTATTTAAATTATTAATTAATTTGTAAATTTTAGTATATAAATCGTTATATATACACTAAATTTGCCTGGTGATTTCCCAAAAACTATTATAATTATTATATTTCTCGTCTGATGGGACTTTATATATTTTAATTATTCAATTATTCAATTTAAATATTTAAATTTTTTTTCCGGATGAAAAGGTAAGAAAACGTTTTACCAAGTGGTCAAAAATACACTGTTGAATATTATTTTTCAATAAATCAACCAATATAACTCCCAACAACACAACGTTTATATTTATAACTTACGAAATTGCCGAAGTGAATATTTAAAAATAATATAAAAATTGGGCTCATTTAAACCACCCACTGCAAAGTAATATTCTCGTAATTCTGACTAAAAGGAACAATCGAATAAATGAGTTCAGTGGAGAGTGAACACCTAATAGTTATGGCGTGTTTTAGTTTTTTTTCTCCCCATATGCAATTATACTAACAGTTTCTATTGATTAAAATAATAAAATATGGGAATTGAAAAAAATAGACGATTAATGTCGCACTATATGTATGACATTACTTTATATAGAAAGTTAGGAAGGTAAGATACAATACACAGCAATTAAATTTTCGTCAGAATTATTTATTATAAAAAGCATTTCTGAGCGAAATTTGGTCTCATAAACTGTATTCACATAAATCGGAAAATTGTATACGAAAAAAAAAATCGTTTAGCTAAAATATAGGAAAATATTCTGATAATTTGATCACGTCTAACAAGTATTAATATAAGTAACCATGTCATGTTTTTACAATTATTTTCAACTAAATTTCAATTTGATTTGATGGGAATCACAGGCATAGAAAAGTTGTTTAGAGACAATAAAAAACAGTAATCTAAAATAACAGGTCATCGATTTATACAACAACAAAAAACATTTTGGGTTTTAGTTCTATAATCGATTTGAAGTAGATGCCTAAAATTTATAATTTAATTTAATACATTTTACTATATATTATGCTATAATTGTGAACTTGTAATATTTTATTTTTGTATTATTATTTCACAAAATTTTATAGTTCTGCAGTATTATAAATTGATTCTTGAACTTAATAATTAAATTAAAAGTTACTCGTCATAATTTAATTTATAATAGTCATAAGCATAACAACTTTCTATTTCGGAACACTCAATCATTTTCATTATTGTGGAACATTTCATTTCAATCATCATTAAAAATAAAGTTCGTTATTCTTTTACGCGCTTGATCCTTTTCATAAATATATCATATAATATATTTCTTCATTATTTAGATTAATTTGGCTTTGTATTTAGTTTTGTTTTATACGATTTTAGATAGCGAGTGGAACGAGAAAATAATTAGTCGATTTTGAATTTATTATATTGGTTTTATTTTCAAAATATACCTGTATATAACTTTTCGCGTACCTAGCTTCGTAATATAGTGAAACACTTAAAATAAATTGAATAAAACGACTTATTACATTATTTATTTTTACAGCTACAAAATGTATTTGATAAAGAATCGAATGTGCACTGCAGTGGCGTACACCAGTGCAAAGGTGCAATAGCTAAATGGCTAATCAGCTTTAATCAATAGTGAGAACGAGGAGATGTTAGATGTGTTAAAATAAATAAAAACACACTTCACAGGTTGGTGTGCCAATATTGTAATTGAAAAGTTTTGAAGGTAGTAGAGGGGAAATTTAATGTATATCGGTAAACCCTTGCTAACGAAAAAACGATCCTGAGCAGAGTTTAGTTGACAGTGTTGCTATGTCAACAATATATATATATGCGTCATATTATGGTAAAATAATCGCACGTACATTATACATTTTCTTCAATAATAATTGTTTAATATTGTACCTATTTTGCCGTTTTGTCTACGTTTTTTCCGGCGTTCCAATGTTTTTTCTAGGTTTTTATCATTTACTGGAAAAACTCCTAAAAGAAAATCAAAAAATGACCACCTTCAAGTATCTTCCCAATTAGATTTCCTTTCAGAAAAAGTGCTACATTTAAAAATTGGACCGAGGATTTTGGTAGAAAAGTTGTCCACAGAAAAAAGAAATGAAATAAATATCATTGAAAAACCATTAGCTTCTTCACTCCACTCAGAATCTAAAATAAATAGATAAATAAAAGCTATCTATTTTCGAAAAAGTACAATTAATAAAATAATAATTTTTGAGCATTTGCACTATCAACTAAATAAAATACCCACACAAAATAATTACTTATGTTACACTATTACACAATGTTTTATTGCGTATTGTGCAAAATGTAACCTTAAAAAAAATGCTTTAAGCATAATAGATGTATGCTTGCATTATTAAATGTAGGTATACTTAGTTTTATTCACTATGTTTAGCCCTCATTTAGAAATCCATTACTGATGTAGCTGATTTACAATATTATGTAAGGAATACTTTACATTGAAACGTCGATAGTTGTATTTACTCGTTACCCAACAAGTTTATAATGTACAAAACGTATTGATTTTGAAGATAGTTACAATTCTTTTTCTTTTCTTTTTTTTTTTTGTTACCGAGGAAATAAATACAGTACATATTTTTTTATGGCTAGTAAAAATTGCCTATGCCTAAACTAGTATATGAATGCAATATAAAACCACGTTGAAATGAGAAAATGTTAGCGGTAGGTGACGACAATGACGAGTATAGGCTATAATATAAAGTACTGTTCGGACAGAATAGTCGATCATCATACACGGCGACGCCGATTACTCGTGAAAACGTCGTCGCATTTTCGCGGACATACGAACGTAACAAAAAAAAAAAAAAAAAAAAAAAAAAACAAAAAAACAAACAAAATCTTCGTCACACTAGGTACGAAAACAGGAGAAAGAAAAACACAAAGTCGCTGTCGTTTTTACTATAATATGCACCTATATTGTAGTCTATGGGCATATTATTTTTTATACAGACGTCGAACGGTCTTGGTAAAAATGTAAGGTGACGGTATCATAGTAGACAGTGCACATGTTTTATAATAGTCGTAGTAATAATAATTGTAGTGCACTACACGTCTACACGGTGTGAGTATGAAATATAAAAGAATTCATACATGTAAATATTATACGCGTTTGTGAAATGGTATCGATAACGCCTTTTGTCCGGATGCCAATTACGTGTAGGTACCAGTGTACATATCTACGAACGTAAACGTGCGTGACGCGATCGTACCCGGTCAGAATTCGTAACAGTGTTCGATCGTTAGTGAAATTTTTTTTGGCGATAAAAGTCGATTCGGGTTCGGATTCTGATATCCTGGTGTTTAAAATGAATTGAAAATTATTTACTTTCACGGGCAAAAGTACATTCATGGATGGATAGGTATGTATAATAATATACATAAGCGTTGGGGAGGAAAAGTTAAAATGTATGTCTGTGTATATTCGCTCATTCTCCAGAGTGTAACTAATCAATATTAACATATTCACCTAAAATTGTTGTACTTTTTTCAAAAATCATAATCCAAAGCTCTTAATCTAAATTTTGAAAATGATACATCTATAAATATATATGTACCCATAATGTGTAGACACGTGTTAGTCGCGTGTAATCTTGTGATAATAAATATTTTAACGCAACTAAAACACATTGGTTACCTAATGATTATAATTCGTTTTGAATAAATAAATACATTTATTTACTGTGTATTGTAAATGTTGTGAATAATAACAGTTGTATTCTGCAGTGTAATGTTTCGATGGTATGTATGGTCTTGAAATTTTAACAGTTTTTATAACGACATTACCGTTGTTATTATAATCTAATTCTTGTTTAATAAAGCGGTAACAAAAGTTTTCATAGCTAAATATTATGATGCATTTATAAATATCGTGTCTCTTTCATTTTAAACCTGCCATTATATCTAATTAAGACATTTATTTTTGCTGGCTTTAGGTAATTGGATTGTTATAAACGCTGATCTTCGTTTGTTCACTAATTCTGGTTTAAATCAAACACCTGAATCAAATTCAAAACATTTTCATTATTAACTTCAAAAATTAACTAAACGGCCAATACCTTTTTTATCGTTTGACGTTAGAATTGTCTCTTGATTGAACCTAACCAATGTGTGTCGTTAATCATTTTATCCTACGTTTAAATCTGATAATAAACTCGTTTACAAAATTACGATAGATTGCAAACGAATATTTTAGGATGGTTATAAAATAATAGACAGTAAATGATAAAATATAATACAATAAGTCTCAGGTCTCATCGAAGAAGCAGCTGTCCGCCCTATCACCCCCCCCCCCGTAGACACGCCTATGGTAATAATATGTTGACCGTTCTCATCTCGTACTGCCGAATGTTTTTCATGCGCTTTCGACCATTTCACGTTAACGTCCATGGTAGTCGGACAGACCTTCCGGAATAACACGATAATTATTTACGAAAATATTATTGTACGAACGTTAACGAAACACCACATGGCGCCGATATTATAATAATATGACCATAATAATACCGTGTTGGTTTAGTGCAGATCAAAATAATACTATTGTAAAGCGTATTTCTGTACGAGACCGTTTTATTAACTAAATAAGTTGTATGACGTTGAAACCATATATTATTATAATATTGCGGCATCCGCACACAATGCCAACATGTTTATTTAATTTTAAATAGTTGATTTTATGGCATGAATCACATAAAGCGTAAATAATTTTAATTACTACGAAAATAAATTACACCAAATTAAAACGTACATTTATTTAATACTAGTTGTCCCGCGCCCGGCGTTGCCCGTGCCAACTTGCAGTATTATTATTTTACTCGTATTCATATTCGATTTTGGCCGTGTTAGAATTGAATGGCAACAAATAGGTGGAAAGTGTATGGTCCACCAATGTGTTCTATTGCGAAATTTGAACAGTGTAAATAGTAATAATAATAATAATAATAATAATTGTAACAGTTTTCTTTTCCGTGGCAACTCTTGAATAAACAAAAATCTTAAATAAATAAAACAAATTCGGGTTAGTTACATCATTTATAACTCAAGAACTGCTGGACCGATTCTGATGACCACGTGATATTTTCCGATTAATTTGTAATAATAATTAAACACCTTTTTTTTTTTTTTCATTTTTTATATACATATATATATATTTATAAACGAAAATACTAAAATCACGATAATCAAAATCAAATAGTAGGTGAGAGTAGGAGGGTGAAAAATACTTTATGACCTTAGACCTATCAAATATACACAAACAATTTCATGAAAATCGATCAAGCCGTTTCAGAGGAGTTCTCGAATAACAAATACTGTTTCCGGAGAATTGTATATATAAGATAAGATAACATAACCTTCCGAGATAAACAAGGAATGTATTAGTTTTATGATTTGATGTGTATATTTTTCTGTCTGTAAAAAAATTTTTGACCAGTTTTAAACAAAGAATTTATCTAATAATTAAACGTCAGAAGTAATAGTTTATGATTCTCGCGGATAATTTCGTATATCTGATTTTTCTTGTACTTTTCATAATATCCAAAGGGACAGGAAATCGGGACAAAACTTTTACAATTTTTCGTCTAAAATAGTAGACATTGTTGTCACAGTATAAAAAAAAATAAAACGTAAATCCAATAGGTGTGAAGAATGTACCTAATGCACACTCAGAATCTAAAATTTAAATTTAATTAAACATTTTGATTTTGATTCGAAAAATATGTTATTTTATTATATCTTTGCAAAACGATTTTTCCCAGTCAGGTTTCCATCATTTTATCTGACCTTTGAGAGAATATTTATTGAAATTTATCAATGAGAAGTGTTACATTCTTGTTTCAATCAAAGTATTTCCTAGATCCGGAATCATCTTTTTGGCGTTTGGAACTAGTTGCATTTGTACATAAAAAAAAAGAACATCACGTTGCATACGGGGGGGGGGGCAATCGCATCCTTCACCCGTTTCAGAAATACGCCTATATTGTACGCTTATTCTGTTGGTATTATAAATTATTTTTAAGTTTATATTTTATATTTAACTTTATCAGCGTTATATTTTAATAAATTAATATTTATCTACATTAAGTAGGTGCCTACTTACCGAATTTTATTTTTAGGAAAAAATCATTTCACAAGATTCCCCATTAATACCTTCTTATCGAAAACTGTTAAGTTAACGTTAAACATTTGAATATAAATTCGCATTTTTTTAAAAGTGAGAATATTTCTTCTATATTTAAAAAGCAAAGTTTACGAAATAAATAATACGAATAAATAAAATGAAAATATTATTTTTTAAGTAGATATGCGGAAATCAATAATTAAAAATATTTAATGCGATTATTGCAACATATTTATAATCAGCGACTGTGGGCTTAATAAATATATTTATTTTTTTTTATTTTCTTCCAAGTGTTTTAATTTCCTTGTAAAAAGTTTTTATTTTGAAATGGCAAAAGTGTACGAAAATTCAAAAAATAATATTATACCTATTTATAACGAAAAATAATTTTGTGATATTATACTGATATTAAACTAGCGCAATAAGTTAAAATATTATTTCGTTGATTTACAACGTTATTAGCAATATTTAATTTAACTCAAGGAAAACAATGCAATAAACACCAGAAAATCTTTTTAACTTTTATTCCCATATTACACATACTGTTGTGTAACATTTATACAATACTATTACAGTGATAACGATTCGCTACCTATTTGACAGGTTTGTATAGGATATATAATATGTACTTGTGTGTGTATGTGTGTGCGTGTACGGTGTATGTATAGGTCTTATAAGTATTTCGTGCCATGTGCATTTGATGGGTTTGTTTGCTGCGCCCGTTACCTAAACGGTATAGGTACCTAGATGATTTGTACAAAGTTTATTATTAAAAGTTCGATAAATCGTAGAAAAAAAAGTACATAATAATAAATCGAATTTGGAGGGTATAATACAGGCGTGCTCAACCCGCGGTCCGTTTTTGTCTGTGATTTCTTTACATACGTTTTTCAATTAGTTATTTGTTTTTAAATCAATAAGTTCAAGTTGAACAGTTTTTTAAACCTCATTTGCAAAAGACGGACATAGGTTTTCAATTATCCGAATGAAATCATATGTGATTTGAATTCTTAAAAACGATTTTCAAATTATATTGATAATTGCTCCAACATATTCACAAAATGATTCGTCGGAATGTTAATAAAATAGTTTAGTTTAAGTGGGTACACGCATTATCTCGGGAAGTAATAACTTTCGGAATTAAATTACTAGAACATTTAAGAAATAACCAGCACTACAATTTTATATTTATGTTATTTTTCGTAACCCTTATTTTTGGGGGTAAAACCACTATTTACTTTTGATTTTCAAATGGCGACCTATGTTCTATAATTCCATAAAGAGATGGAGTATCAGTTAAAATAAATTTGAGTGTTGAAATTTTTGATTTCTGTCAAGTCGTTGACGAGATATTCCTCTTTTAATTTTAGGTTGAAAGAAAGTAGTGGTGAATTATTAAAACGCCGCGCGCCGTACCGCTACGCTAATGATACTTTACTACTCTCCTCCAACCCATACTTAAAAGTAGAGTATTTCGTCAACGGATGGACGGAAATAAAAAATATCAATACTAAAATTTATTTTAACTAATACGCAATTTATTGACTTTGAAATATAGGTTGCCATTTAAAAATCAAAAGTAGGTAGTTGTTTTACCCTCAAAAATAAGTGCGACAAGAAATAACATAAATATAAATTGTGGAGTAGCTTGTTTCTTAAATGTCCTAGAATATAAATTCCGAAAAAAAGATAATACGTTCCGAGATAATGAATGTACTCACTTAAATGAATCACCTTGTATATTTCAGTACTTTCCAGTGCTATAAAACCAGAACTCTGATAATATACTAATGAACTAATAAACAATATCTACTAGATTCTATGTTTTAAAACTATGTATACTATTTTTCATATAAAAAAGGGTATTTATCTAAACAATCATAATATAAAATTCATACTTCATAAGATACTATTAATATAACTTCTTAAATTATTTATTGTAACTCATCACATGTCTTTTTTTCAATGCATTTAAAAATTATAATTTGAATTTATGCATAATTGAATCACACAAATAGAATGAGCATAGTTGAAAAAAAAACCCTATTATTAAAAAAATGTGGTGGAGGGAAGATGTATACCTTTATCCCCTTGTGTTTAACCGTCCGATTTAACATGAATGGGACCACACCAAAACAACCGCAACTTTATAAGTTATAAAAGTTCAAAGGACGTGCGTTAAAACAAAAGATATCTAAAATTCACAATACAGTTCACGGTACAATTTTTTTTTTTTTTTGAGACCACGTTTACATACACATGGTATATACTGCCATACTGTGTAGAATATAATATCTTGAACTGTCAAGAAACAAACGTTTAACGACGATATGATCGATAATATTTAGCTGAATATCCAAATTTAACAGTTTTTACCATATAATAACATTATATGTATTAAATGTATTTTGACCCCGGGGTAATAATATCTTTAAAAAAAAAACAAATTATTTTTAAAATCCGAAATTTCCACATAAAATGTTACAATCGAAAAACTGATTAGGTGCAAACCAACTCGTTTAACATCCGTTTTGCCATTTATTTAGACTTCCAAGCACACGACTAATCACTTATTACGCAACCTATAATATGCCCTACGCACTTAATTGTGCACATTTTTGTGTAGTGTTTTATTTATCATGGACCTGGTTTTAAAGATTGAGTAAATATGATTTTATTTTTCTGTCTGGTTATTACAATATACACATGTGTAGAATCGTTTAATATTTACAATATTTTAAAATGTTTCCTTGAGAACCGTGCACGATTGGTTGTTTTGCTTATAATCATTGCTTTATATATATGGTTAACTCTTTTGTCTATTAAAGTGGTCAGATTTAAAAAAAAAATTGTTTTTTTTTTACTTGAAAAATATTGAAATTTATATTTCCAAACGCTAAATATATTAGGGTAAAATATTAAAAATGTTGTTGTTGTTTTTGGTTAGTGGTAGGGGGAACATTTTATCCGACTTTTGATTATTTTCTAATGTTTTTATTTTTTTGAACCAATTTGATTAATCTATAATCTACGGCGATTGGAGAATGCCAAACCCGTATTTTCTGTTTTCGTTTTACAAACGTGCGATATAGTATATTTGTGTTCAACAGAGGGAACTTTGAGTTGTTAGTTTTAATATTATACTGAATTAAACTATCATAAAATTTAAAAACAATTAACTTGAAAATTCTTTTTGATATTAAAATAGCGAAAACAAGCAGTTTTACCTAATTGCATTTATTTTGAAGTTTGATAATACGGAGTGGACTAGTGAAACAGAGAAATTTAAAAGTTACAGTGGTAGCACTGAAGACCTCTTAGAAAGGCGGTAGTGTTTTTGGTGTGTTCACAGATACCTGTCATTAAGTAGTCATAAATCTACTGGATCGGTTCACAACGCGCATTTTACAAGGCATATTACAAAACAGTGATAGTCTGACTGTGATTTGCTAGAAGTTTTGACATCATTTTAATTTAGGACGTTATGATCGTGTTTCATTAAGCAACGCAATCAAGACTTGGGTTGAGAATAAACATTGAGGTTGGATGGGTTCAAGTCTTAAAAAGAAACCTCTAGAAGCGCAATGAACTCAACGAAACCTTGAGAACATTGAATTCGGAAGTTGTTTAAAAAGAGCCCACGAAGTTCTGTAATAAAACAAACAGTAGCATTTAATCTCAGATAAACATCTACCTGTCAAATACTGTACAATGATTTGAACTCACCCAACAACATCTTTCTAGTTGAAGACAAGAATTTAAGAAGAAATTGTTTTTACCCCAATGGAGATGTTACAAAGCACTCTTTGTGATACAAAACCGTCACAATTCCAGGAATGCATCTGCTCCTCTACAGCATATTGCTGTTATTATTTACCGAATTTAAGATTTTAGTGTTTTTAACCTATTAAATGTCATATTATGCCTTCTATATTTTATACAAAAAGTATTGAAAAACAGTTTTTTAAACTTTGTAAACGTTAATTAAAATTTTTCCGTTTCGCTGGGCCACTCTGTAAGTCAATTTATTCTAATTTTGAAAATAACAACACAAAGTTACTCCTGCTTAACATAAATTATCGATCGTAAACGTTTGTATGATGGAGACAACACACGCGGGTGTGGCGTCTTCTAAATAGTTCCATATTATTATTATTTGAGTTGGCCAAGTGATTTTTGTCACAATATAAAAAATCGGAAGGTCCTCTTAAACAGTACGACGTTTTAGATTTTTCGACGAGTGTCACCATTGTAGACGTTCACGCGAGATTAATGATGGATTGTTGTGTGTATTATTAAATTTTCAACGGCTGTGCGTTTATGGAATACGGTCGCTAAACCATATTATAGTAAGTATACCTAACCGACTTACTCATTTTGAAATATTTAAGACACACCAGATGTAGTGTAAAGGTATAACGTTTTATGATGATAATATTATAATATGCATGGTAACTCTATATGTTATCACGAACTATCGTATATAATATACACGACGGGAATGTAGAGTAAATTTGATTTTGGTTATAAGTAGAAATATAATTTTTGTACATTTTAGTCGAGAGTTAAGAAAATTGTATAAAAATTGTTAAAAAAAAAAATACAAACATTATATTTATAATTTTTTTTTTTAAATTATGCAACAAAACTATGGGGTCTTTATTTTTTTGACACCGAGTGTAGTGAAGGCAAGCTATATTTATTTCATTAATAAGATGTTTTATTTTTTTGAAAAATACTTTTTCATTTAGTAAAAGTACGTTAGAGTTCTTAGTGGAATATCATTTGTGTGGTGGTATGGCGCGTGGAGTGTTAATTATGAACCATTACTCTTCTTCAACCTAAAATTAAAAGTGGAATATCTCGTCAACGGATCGATGGAAATCAACACTAAAATTTATTTTAACTAATATTCCATATATTTATAGACTTTCTAATATAGGTTACCATTTGAAAATCAAAAGTAGGGAGTGGTTTTTTCTCCAAAAATTAGTGTGACAAAAAGCAGCTTGTTTCTAAAATGTTCTAGAAAACAAATTCAGAAAAAAGTTAATATTTTTCGAGATAATGAGTGTACCCACTTATATAGATCACCTGGTACGTTAAATAAAAGTAAAAAGGGTGAAAAACTGTTTTAAATAAAGCACCAGTGGAAAAAAATTAACAATTTTTCGAGGTACTAAGTGAAAAAAATTGAGCATTGGCTTAACCAAAAAAAAAAAAAAAATATTAGAAAATAAAAAAAGGAAAATAAATTGTTTGGAAAAATAATTGGAGATTTAAAAACACGTTTCAAAATTTAATAAAGTAACTTAGGATGAAATTTTTTAGCAGTTTTTAAGACATGATATGAACGTTTAAGATTATTTTTTTTACTAACCGTAAAGTGTTTTACGGTTAATGAAGAAAAAAAAACACGTACAATTATAAAGAACTAGGTACTCCTCGGATACTCGGATACTAAGAATTTAAAAAATAAAATTAAGCAATAACGTCTGAAATAGAACGTACCTATTACCTGTACTAATGACTAATAACACGCAGACAATCGTAACATGATACGTCAAATAATATACTATTATTGTGTTTATTATAGAGACCAGTGTTAAAATAATATAATAATCGGTTCGACTTAAAAAACACATTATATACGACTATCTACATGAAAATGTACCGTGTACATGAAAATCAATAGAGCGTATTAACTCTGTTGTGTATACGAATAAAAGTGCCGCACGTGTCATCTCGATCGACAATATTCGGTATGACGTGAACGGCCTTTTCGCCGTAGCGGTTACATTTTTCAAATACATAATTTTTTTTTTTGTTTCCGATATCGTGGCCGAATAGATTTTCCTTTGTGTACGTCAGTCTTTCTTTCTTCTATATTTTTCTTTAACTTAGAGCGTAAATTGCAACGTGCATACATTACAATTTGTGTTTAAATACAAATATCATCGGATTTTTTTTTTTTTTTAAATGTTCAGTTTTATTTTTATTCATTGTATACATTTCTATCAGTCACAACATTGTTTATGACATCTAACAGGTAGACAAAAACAACGTTTTTTTGTTTCGACTCGTGAGGTCAAATTATTAGCTACGTGTGGACAAAACTGCTTTCCATTAAACATCGTTATACTTTTAGTCACAACAAAAACACTTCGCCTGCAGGTCCGTACAAAAGAAAGGCTAAGTAAAAAAAAAAATCATCAGATATTACGTATCTCGTTAGCGTTCAGCATCATAAATTTGTGATACTAAGTAAAATTTTCGATTAACTTGTCGAGAGAAAATAAAATTTCCTAAATAGATGTCATAACCGCGTTTAATAAGATGTTAAGTATTTTAAGTAAATATTTATTCATTTAAGCATATTTATACAGCATTATAATAATAAAATAATTAGTAAATTTTATAACTTTTTTATCTATTTGCTATTGTATAACTATTTAGGACATCTTTTTAGGAAATTTTATTTACTCTCACCAAGTAAATCGAAAACTTTACTAAGCACCACAAATGATATATCAACTTTATGATGGTAAACACTTATAAAATACGTAATAACTGGTGATTTTTTTTTTACTTAGCCTTTTTTTTACACAAAGTTGTAGACGAAGTGTTTTTGTTGTGGTATCACCCTTTTTTTGCGATTGATTTCAACATGCGTCACTGAGAAAATATTGTTTTACAATATTTTTTTTTTTTAGTTGATCTATTATTAGCTGCGCAATATTATTATTATTTCAAAATACTTTCAGATTGCATCCTAGCAACACCTAAAGGAAATTTTAATTTACACATCAGTCATATTGGTCCATATCAATACCTTTTTTTGTAAAAATTCCAAACATTAATGCCCATAACTTCCGTTCTATTGAACCGGTTTGCATAAAATTAGAAAAGACACCTTTCAGTAATATTTTCAATGTTTCAATATAAATTAGAATTCAATTGACTTTGTAGTTTTATAGTGATGCGTGCGAAAAAATCATGAGCCGGTTTACATGTGTTTAAATGGGAACGTTGTTTGATATAATATACACTGTTGTTCGTTACGCTTCTTTTTTTTTTTTTACTTAGCGCGTGCAACGACCGTTGGATATAATAATATAATTATTTTTTGATTCGTGAAATCTGCAATATTATTTGACGCCAATCCGATTGTTGACAATATGCACACCATTCAGTCGTGTATAGTATTGCTATAATATTTGTTATAATATTGTGTGTTTTTATTATTAAAATAAAAACGTGTTTGATAATTATGACTGAATACACGGTTCGGATGTAGAGAAATGTATCCGTCAATATGACTAGCAAAGCGCAAATACACGAGCGCACAGCTTAAAATCTAAAACCCGGGACATTCATAATACGCGTGAATCGAGGAAAAACATGTTCTATATGAAGTGAATAAATATTTGTCCAGTGCAAAATATTTTATGACTCGCTTACTTACTGTAGGAATGAGAAGTGGTACATATATCTATACTTTTCGATTTTATTATTATTTCGCATTAAGCACGCGGTTACTGCAAAAAGGGGACATGGCCATAATAACATGCCCGTGTATAGGTATATGTTAACAATATTTATTGCAGAAAGGAGACGTATACATGACATAAAACAAAATTAATTTAATAAAAATACAATTTATATTGGATACGGGTACGCCACTGGTGTAGGGAGAAGTCGGGAAGGTAGAATACATAAAGTTATTTAATTTATACCTGTAACCAACGATAAACCATTGCTAACGAAAAAAAGATTAGGAGAGAAGTTCTGTTCTACACACTTTGAAATGTCATAATATTTACGATTTTCGTCAAAATTTGATATTAAAATTTGTATAAAGGAATATACTACAAAACACAAATTGTTTTTTTTTTTTTTTTTTGACTCTTAAGTACAACTTATAATGAAAATTATATGATGTTAAATTTTCAGGAAATTCTGCTTAGTCTAACAATTTTTCTATTGAAACAATATTTCCTCTTAGAAAATATAAAATGTATAAATTAAAAACAATGAAATCGGTAATTAAATATTTGTCGTTTCACCAATAATTTAGTATCAGGTTTTTCTAAATTATTTTAAAAACCGTTTAGAAAATCAAAAAAAAAAAAATACCTTTTTAATAATATACATAATTTCTTTTTAGAAAATATTATACCCTCTATATATCAAAGCAATATTTGTGAGTTTGCACACAACAAAAAAATAAACGGTAAAAAAATATAAAACACAAATCATAGTAAAAACAATAGGTAAATCCCTCCCTACGTTCCAAATATTGAATTTATTTTTGTTGTAATCGAATTGACATTTAGTGAAATACTCGTGAAATAAAAACAAAGACGTTAAAGCTCACGTTTTATGAAATAAACTAAATTTTAGATTAGTTTTGAAAATAAACTATTATATTTTGTAGATATAAGATAAAAACATTTTTAAGTAAAACAATTATACATTTTTCATATTTATACTTCATATCATTATATATAAATATTATGAGAATATTATACATGGCTTCCAATGTGAAATTTTCAGGATATTTTTTATTGCAATCATAAATGGTATGTAATAAAAAAAAACCGACATATTTTCACGATGGTTGGGCCATTTTTGTGTGTAAGAAGTTTGGAAGGTAGAGGAAAGTCTAGAAAGTACAAATATAAGTTACCTGTCAAAGTTTCAAGTCTCTACGTTTTGATCGATTTACAACAGAAATAGAAAAAGGGAAATAATAAAAGTATTATTTTCGTAAATTTACTTGTTTTCTCGGTTTTGCTCAATTATTAAAAAAAAAAAATGGGGGAGAATCGAAAATAACAAAACTAAAACAAACAAAAAGTTACTCACAAACTGGATTACAAATTCTACAAAAAGGTTTTCTCGTCGTTTTTCTATTGTAGCAATATTTCTGATAAAAAAACATAGTTTGCAAAAATTAAATAATTATAATAAAATATCAAATATATGATAATTCTAAAACAATGGTGACCAGTTACGGCCTGTTTGCAAAATCCCGACCACGATCATTAATTAATCGGCCCACAAGTATCAGATCAAAATAAAAAAAAATTCAAATTTCAAATATTAATACTCTCATGTTTATACTGTAAATTTCATTTTCATTTATAACATTCAATAAATAATAAATAATTTAGTAAACCATTGTATCTATATTATGATTGGAACATACTTTACAACAACCCCAGCTATAGTATCTATAAAATATTGGAACAACTGTTTATTTTACAAAATAATATTATTGTTAAATTTAAGTACCTAAGATGACTATTGTTCGTAATATAGTAATAATATGAAAGATGTATTTTTTATATGGATATTATACAGTATATCGAGTACGGAGACGTACCGATTTAAATATTTATCCAGAGGTTCAGCAACAGATATAGTTATTTCAGATCATTTAAAAAATATTATCAAGTCCCTCAAATACGTAAATGTTTTTTTTTTTCCATCGTTGAAATATATATTTATAACATACACGCGATTACATATATTATCATTGTATAAATAATAATATGACGTTGACGATTATATAGGATTATGTTTAATATTGTTTTTTTTTTTTATGTCTTACTTAACATATTTTAAGTAAACATATATTATTATTATGATTAATTATGACTAACCGTTCGATTTCGGGGTTACGGAAATCAGAGCGCCGCCTTCCCTCCGCCAGGTGATGTTCGGGGTCGGAAAACCGGACGCAGAGCATTGCATCGAGACATTACCGCCTTCTCTCAGCACCATGTCGTTGCTGGTCGGGTAGTCCAAAATATTCGGAGGCACTATAAATTAAAAAAAATAAATAATTCAAATACACATTAATGCGGGTTTTTTTTTTTCAACAACTTTTCGGGTAAAATTTTAATTTTGCGGGTTTTTTCAACTTGTTGCTCTAGCTGTTGTATGAATAATATCGTTATTATAATATCTTTTACACAGGAGGAAAAAAATAAACAAATGAACCTCCAGGAATATCATTATACGTCTGTGCTCTTAATAATTAAATAATAAAAAAAATAACTAAAAAATGCTTTCTAATTCGGATGTCAAAAATATCACAAGTTTTTTACTTTATTGAAATAAAATAAATAAATAAAAACATATATATATATATATATATTTAACTGTAATTTAATAAAATTACATTTTAAAAACAATTGTATTTCAATATAGCTAATAAGTGTTTTAAATACTTTAGTACTGTGCAGTTTTACATATTTAAAGCGATTAGGTATCGGATGCTTCAGTTCAATTTTCTATAGACTTGACCACATTTATCAAATTAGCCAACTGATAACTAATGAAGCAAATAATATTTCTTTTCATTGAAACTTTGGTAAATATCTTATCAAAAGTAAACTTCCTCTCAATTCACTCAATACTCAAATAATATCCTTCATTTAATAAATATTTCAGATTTTCATTCTTATACAGAAAGTAGTAAGTAACTACATATATATTTTCGTGAATCGAAAATTTGACCACTGATTACTTATCTGTGAGAATCAGAGGGACACATTTTTATTAGTTATTTTTGGCTGAATGAATAATCTCTGGTGTTCCAGTAAATTGCACCAACTGAGTACTAAAATAAATTTAAAAATAATTTAATAAAAGCACTTATATGCATCTGTTAGTCCTATGAACCGAACTAAGCCCTAATAATATATTGTCAATCGGAAATTATTATCAATCTAGGTTTTAATTGCATTGTATTGTCATTGCCCTTTTAATGTTATTTCCAAAAAATAAAATTCATCAAAACTAACAAACAATACAAAATCTAAAAAAGAAAGGTAAGGTAATGAGGACTGGTGCAGCTACTGATGTAGGTGGGAAGTTGAGATGCTAGGATATAGACGGGATTTTAATGTATATCTGTAACCAATGATAAACCATAGCTTACGGAAAAACGATTCTGAGCAAATTTAAGGTAATAATTACGCTTTGTCAATCATATGTATGTTATCTTATAATAAAAAAAATAACTTAATAGGCTTCATATAAAAAAAAAAAATTGAATACATTTTGTACCGATTGTCCAAATTTTTCTACATTTTATCTGGTTTTCCCATGTTTTACTCCAGAAAATCAAAAAATTACCTCTCTAAAATACCTCCCTAGTGAAATTGCCTTTTAAAAACATTGCTATCATTAAAATTTAGAGCAAACTTGCTGGAAGAAAAGTTATTTACAAAAAAAAAAAGAAGGCCCTAATAGGTTTTAACTAATACCTAAATTTCTTATATTTTCCCGTTTTTTGTTTTGTTTTTTTGGATTTTATGAGAAAATCCTCTTTAAACGCCAATTTTATTTCAGAAAAGGTGCTATACGTAGAAATCCAAACTATTCTGCTGGTATAAAAGTTGCACACATAAAAAAAAAAAAATAAACATCTTTGTAAAATCACATGCTTCTTCGCTCCACTTAGAATCTAAATTGACTTTTTAGTTATTCGATTACACGATTACTTAATTATGAGTGTTGGTACTATTATCGACTTAACTCTTTTACAAAGAATAGATGGACAAAAACTATACAAATATTTTTTTATTACATATTTTGTTATAATACTAATATAAAAATTAATATCATTTTCAGTTTCAACAAAATAAAAACAAATAACTGTATATGTACATAACTGCAGTGGGGGTTAGTTAATTTAAACTTATTGAACCCTCGTGGATAATTGTATACTCTGACTTCGGTACATAAAAGCGCGGTTCAAGGGAAACAAACTTTTCCTTTTACAGTGTTTACTTTTCCTTCTACTTGCTGTATTTAGTTTTTCAACGATCAAGTCTTTTATATAGCTATACATTTATAGCACTAAAAATAATATTTAAAATATTAATTTAATACTATTATAATATAGTCAGATATTCAGTTTGGTTGAATACAATTAAATTATGCATCAAAAATTACACAAACTTAAATTTACACGTGGTACGTAGAAACTCTGAAAATGTATAACATATTTGGAAGCATATATTATAACTATATTATCTTAAACTTCTGTAGGATACTAATCGAACAAAAATTTTTTTTTTTAACTTCCTGTTTCAAAATATGATTCATAAGCATATCTGATAAATTAATCAACCAGAAATTATAATACTATGTAATTATATCGATAAGATCATTAACGAAAAAGTGTTGGAATTATTTTTGTAAGAAAGATCATTGTAGAAATAGCGTAAAAGAAATGGTAGAAAGTTAGAACTGCTGATATAGATCACGGTTGCAATGCATGGGTTAAATAATGGAAGATCAGGAGTATAACTCATACCACGCAATTAAGAAAGAGGTCAAAGATTGAGAAGTATGGTAATTGCTGCAAATATCTCAATAAATTGAAAACTCTAGAAAAAAAAAGGAATTATATATTTCTATAATTTGAAAATACAGACTTGGGTGTGCAATTGTTGCGGGTGGAAAATTAGAATGATAGAATATTCGAACCTTGAAAATTTCAAACAGCTAAAAATAACTAAAATACAAATTCCAGAATGTTTTGAAAGTTGTACAATGTCTAAAAAAGTTCTAGTTTCTAGTGAAAATGTTACAGTATTAAATGAATTACAAGAAATAAAACAAAATCCAAAATTATAGAAATCGTTATTTCATAAAGGCAATCATAAGTACATATTTTCCGAATTTCCAGTATTATTGAGAAAACTACAAGAAAAATTCAAAAAATTATCTCCCAAATATCAAATTTTTTTTTTTCAAATTTACAATAAATTACACATCATAACACACTGGTCTTTATGTTGTTTTTATTATCTTACTTACAAGCTCTTAAGTCTTACTGCTTTCACTTTATCCTATCATTTATAGCATTTTCTCCATCCTTGACTTCCAACGATCATAAGTGTTTTCGCACTTTCATCCTTTTTTTGGCCATTTCTGTTTTTTAGTATTTGGCTTCCATTCAGTTTCTTGTCAAATCGGTTCTTTTGATTTCCATACATGCTCCCGCCAATCTACTTTTTTGTACAGCTCTTTATGGTGACAACTGTAGTACGTTAAGGTTTTTTTTATACCATATTCCTCGTCATTAATACATATTGTTGACTGTGGAGCCAAAAATTAGCCTAGGTCTATTTCTTTTAAACGCTCTTTTAGCTCTATCGACATTGTATTATAAAATTATATTACTTACTATGCGACATAAGACCGGGTGGAAGACTGAACCGTATTATAATAACTTCCAAAGCATAGTGTGTCTATATGCTTTCCCGGAGTATTAATCACCGATGAATCTGATTTCAATATTATATGGCGGTTTTCCTACATTATAAGACCACTCAAAGTTATACACTATACGGGGCACTTGTAAATCGCTATTCAGCTCAAGGCTGTTCAAACAAATACAATCGATTTATATTTTGTCAATGTATTATCTTATCGTGTTTGGATTTTTCCGGTCTCACTCTCGTGAACATAAAAAATACCGAGAATTCAAAATTTTTGTTCAATATACATAATATATATATGTAAGTGAAAATGAAAATTATTAGAATTATTTTTAATCTTACAAATAAAAAATAGATAATTTTATAAAGTATTCAAATACAAAAAATTAAAGATATTTCAAATACTCGATTGGGTATTTTAAACGATTCGTCAAACATTTTACACGATAATGTATTGTACCTAATTTTCATTGTGTTTTAATGTTTTTCAAATAGAACGAGCAAGAATAGAGTATGAGAAGATCAAAAAGATTAGATAACTTTGATAGACTTGAGGAATGGGGCGAGTCACAATTTGGAAAGTCTACCGTTCAGACGATATAATATAGATAAATATATAAATAAATTCATATAAATAAACAATATTAGAGAACGTGTAGAAAGTATGTGTTCCGGTTATAAAAAATAAAAAATGTATATACGCCAATACCTACACATAATAAGCGTTTTATCTATTTTTCGAGTGCATTTTTTTTTTAAATAACATGAAAATAATGTGTAAAAACATTTGTTGAAAGCCTTTAAGCGTTTATTACGTCATCGCACGTGTTTTCTCATATTTATCGTTCAAACAAGATTTTATTTTTTGGCCTATAATATAATATACAAAATGAAAATATGACTAGAATAAAAAAGTTTATTGTTGCTTTTATATTTTTTGTTAGTAAACAACGTAGAAATCTTAAAACTGGATGAAGATGAAGCAGCTACATACAGGTTAAGATACATATTATCAGATGGAAACTTGTTGAATTTTTTTTCACCAGACAATATTATGCAGCTCGATAATATATTTGTTTTTTTTTATTTACGAAGCAAAGAAATATTTTTGACGGCAGACGAAAAAGTTTAAAAACAATTTAATATAGGTAGGAATATCGTAAATGTTCTTGGACGAATTCTGTATCCGTAGACTTCCTTAATTTTCAGGTCTAAATTTTAAACAGTTATAACTGGTAATTAGTGTTTATGATGTACTCGTGTGATTTTTTTTTAGATAATGAAAACTAAACGTGCATTAAAAATACGGAATAATGTGTTTAGGTTCATTGATATTAAAATACACTAAAGTTTCTCTTAAAATAAATTTATAAGTGGTTATTTTTTATTAATTATTAGGAAAATAAAATAAAGTCGACAAAAGCAAGGAACAAACACAATGATTACTATCCGTTGACCTTATTAATAATCACGTACAATGTTAATAATGTTCGAATTTGAAGGAAATAATAATAAAAGTACAGCAAAAATAGCGTTCAATTAAAACAAAAATCAAGAAATTTATTAAAAATTGAATAGATTTCTACCTAATTATCTAATTAAGGCTAAAAAAATACTGTCACTTCACAAGATATTTTGGTCACTGTTGTAGGAGAAGGTAGAATACAGAAGGGATTTAAATTTTTTTTGTTCGTGGAATGAAAAATTATTACTAACGTAAAACGATTCTGAGTGAAGTTCGGTTATACATGTTTTGAAAAGCTGTAATATTTACAATTTTCGTTAAAATTTTATATTAAAATCTTGCTTATAAAAAAAAATAAAAAAAAATACATTATACTTTTTCTTATTGGTTACTAAAAACAACTTATAAGCAACCTCTTGCAAATTTTGTAAGCATTTCTGTTTGGGTTTAACAACTTTATCCAAAGACTACACACCAAATAAAAATTAAAATGTCTTTAAATAACTCAAAAATAGCTTAAATATCTTGATAATTTTACTAGTAAAAAGATTTTACCAAAAGTAAATATGAGTTTTCTGTCAAAAAAATCAAGTTTCTATAAATATTTTTAACTGAATTGATACAAAAAATTATATTTAAAAGTAATAAATTAATTATTTTCGTAAATTATCTCGTTCTTTCTTTGTTTTTTTTTTTTGTCAGTTGTACTTAGTTGTTAAAAAACTATTAAGAAAATCTAAAAAAAAACAGAAAAAAAAAACATAAAACGTAAAATTTAAAATAATAAAATTTTAACAACCTAAATTTATCAATTTTCATTTTACATGTTTATGCAGGTTTTTATCTGTTATAAAACTGCTGATAAAATCAAAAAATGATTCACTTTCTCAGCAACTACTTCCAAAATTCTACAACAACGGTATTTTGTCATTTTTCTATTGAACCAATTATTCTGTTCGAAAAGTTGTGATAAACAGAAAAAGAAACCACACATTGTAATAAAACCAAAAGACTCCTCACTCTGCTCCAAGTCTTATGTAACTTTTCTAGATAAAAGATACTAGAAACAAATTTTAATATAATTTTGGATTTTAGCAAGATGGTTGGTATAAAACGTGATTACAAATACAAAAAAAAAAACTTCATCAACATAGTAAAACCAATGCATACCCTAATTACCTTAGAAATCCGACTCTAAAAAAAAAAGTGACTTTTTGGAGAACGAGTATAATATTACAATATACAAGTACAAGTATACAAGTATACAAATATACAAGTATCAATATAGATGTAAAATTTGTCATTTTTCGTTGTAATATTTTTTTTCATAGATCGTGCTGACTGTGCAATGCGAAGATAAAATAATGTTTGGAGAAACGGCTGTGGTAGTAGTGTCAATGACAAATCGGGATTTACTTAAGCTTGGGGTAAACACCACGAATTACACCGAAGGACAAGACGTATACGTAGGATACATATAGTAAAGGGTCAGACGAATAACATCATAGTTGTTAGTTGTTGGGAGGGGTGGATGATGTTGATGACTGAGGGTAGGTGTTGGTAGTGCAGTGACAGTATACAACAACGTTGAAACGATAAAAAGGAATAAAGGGTTATAATACAGTCGATGGCGGTCTTGTATGATGGCAGGGATGAAGGAGGGTAAAAAAAACCCGTAAAAGTTTGACTTAAGAGCCGAGCAGCGTTTTGAGTGCCCTGTTTCGCGTCACACCGATGCAGTACCTATATAATAGCATCCGAAGACATGAAGTGGAAGAAAACTTTTTTGCGTGACGCGTTCGTCCGTCTGCAGCAGTGGTCTTCAATAATAATAATAAAGCGACACCTCGCTGGAACCGTAGTTATATACATGGCAGTAACGAGCGGCTCTTTTTTTCTCTAGAATCTATCACGTCTTTGTGTTTCGACTCCATTGGCGTGCTCAGCATTTGCAAACGCAAAAGAAACAATCTGATTATAACTTACTAGTTATAAGTATAATATTGTTATTAATATTTTCAGGTAAAAAACATGAAAAATGCAGGTACAATACTTGGTAGGCACCTATTTCTTCTTACAATACATTTGTCATTACAAATAATACAACAACTTCCGCTAATAGATTTTTATTTGATATTGCCAACAGATGTTTATAAAAAAAATATGAAAACATTAATTGTAGACATGAGGAATAAATTAGATGTTATAAAAATAACAATGGTCAAGGAGGGATATGACACCTTCATCTCACTATGAATATGGCACTTGTTTAATTATAATAATATCATTATCATTATTATTATTATATATTCGTATATTCGTATGCTTTTTATTATTATCCATTCCCTCTACCACAGTTATCAGTTCTGCCGGGCCATCAGCCGTTTGCGCATTTTTACATTTATTTATCTGTAACTCGATGACTCTTATTCTGCGAAGAAACAAATATTGAGTATTCCTCAATGTCTAGAGGTTTTCCAAGTTTACATAAAGTAACTGTGTGTCAGTAGATAAATTTGTAGTATATTATTAATTATTACCGATAATATGCATTTCATTTAAACCATAAATATATATTATTGCAATATATTGTGGACACAGCATTGAATACAAATTAGTAAGTCAACACTGTTGATAACATCACTAAATCTCTCTTGCACAATATCAAGCACAGTAACAATTACATTCATAATCACTTTTCTCTCCACATTATGCTGGTAGCAAAACGTGCAATAGTAGACTATTAAAAGACTATTACTAGACTATCACTATTTTCGATAAAAACATATAGTTTATCTAAAACAGAAATTTTGTTACTTCATTTTTGCCAAACCCAATATTACAGATGTTTTAAAAAATTATCCAATATATTTTTATAAAACATTGTGTGAACATTTCCTGAAATTTCATTGAAAATTGAAAAAATCTAAACATGTTTAGAATCAAGTAAAATCATTTTTGAAGGGCTACAGAATGAAATATTATTAATATTTATTTTTTCTTTTTTTTTTTTTGGTGAGAGAGGGATGACATTTACTATAGTAATATTTCTCATTTCTTAACCACTCTGACGACTTTTACGATCTCAAGAAGGGAAAGAGAGATATTTTATGTTTTATACAAAATTGAATATATTATTTTCAGTTAAGAAAACAAAACATTATGATTTAATGCAAGATAATCTGGAGCAATGTCATAAGATTACTCCGTTTATAACTAATATAAATTACAATACAGTGGACGCCGCTTATAAAATTCACTTATATAAGATTCAGTTACTTATTAGACTTAAATCATTTGAAACGATCCAGATATATCTGGATACAATTTTTACTTTCTCCATTTCATAACAAGACAGATCTGATGTATTAACTTAAAGTTTTCAAACCGCGATTAGAATACAACGGACAGTTTTTCTTTGAAACACTCGAACCAGGGCCTAAAATAAATGAAACTTCGTGCTCCACTAGTTAATAGTTTCGTATGAGAACTTCACCTTTCCCACTTCCCATCAAAAAAATACAAAAAATTAAAAACACTTATTTTTATATGAAAACTTGGATAAAATATGTAAAATATTAACATTAAATCGAAAAACAAAATCAAACATGTTATTATTATACTTGTATTATTTTATTGATATTATATTGAATCTAATATTGGCGTTTAATTGAAAAGCAAACTATTAAGGGCCGTTCTTACGAGTACATTGTCCTGTTAATTGTTATCACAGTTTGTTCATAATTTATTATTAATCACAAAAGACGTATTAGCCTATGGGCCTATATCATCATACTGTAATATTGCAGTACCATAAACATCATACTATTAATTAAATGGGCAATTATTTACGTAGGCTGTATACTTAGTATTCTTATATTGTATTATATTCAGACAAATTATTAAAACTGTTTATCAAAGAGAATTATTGTTGATGTTTTTGTATGCGTTCATTGTAATATTCATGGAAAAGGAAGGTGGCTGAACTTATTCAAAAAAAGAGCACCACCAGAAAAAAAAAAGTTTGGGAATCACTGGTCAATAGCATGCAGAAATGTCCAGAAATGTCCAATTCTATGGGGTGTTATATAGTGTTTACATCCATATGTGTTTATAAGAATAGATTTTTCGGAATTTTTTTTAATGTTAGAATAATGGTTATATTTGTAAAATATCTATACAAAATAAAAATAAACTGCACAAAAGAATTTCTTGAAAATTTTTCTTACAAATAAGAGTCACTCGATTTTTACCAAAAATAATCATTATGGTTATTTTTACACTATCATGTTCAAAATCGTAATTTTGGTGTGCCATGTGAGATTATATGTAAATTTGAAATCTTATTTCAAAAATACGACTTATTTGATTGTACCCAAATACAATTGTTTTTCTTGAATTGTCTTATTGATGTTGAACATCTACTCATCTATGTGTAACTATTAATAATAAAATTCAATAAAAACCACCGAATTTAAATATGTTTTTTTACAATCCAATTGATCTTTTTTTTTAAATAAGATCATTAAATTATTTATACTTAAATAAAAAATAATTGATTTCATTGAATTTCCTGAAAAATGTATTTACAAATTAATGTGTCACACCAAAATTACAATTTTGGGCATTGATAAGTCAAAAATTATTATTTTTGAAAAAATATAATGATTCTTTATTTTGTAAAAAAATATTATACAAATTCTGTGGTATGGTTTATATTTTTATTTTGTATGGATATTTTATAAATAAAACAGATAAAGCAAAAGTTTTGACATTAGATAAGAAAGTTCAAAAATCCTATTATTGTAGCCACTAGGCCACGTATAGAGTAACACACCGTATAGCTGGCCATTCTTTTCTGGAACACTGTGTAGATTTTGTACGAACCAAAGGAAAATTCATATTTCGATTATTTTGATTACCTACCAGTGTGAACCCGAGTTTTAACCAATGCAAAACATTGTTACAAACCGGAGAACTTACATTAGCACTGATAGCTACTCAAGAACGCCGGAGGGTTTCAGGGCAAACCCCAGATGCATTTAATGCATCAAAATGTGGTCCCAATACCCGCTACCCAACAATTCACATACCGCATGCTCACGGATTCAGTCACCGTCGGGTGGGTGGCCCCCAGTTATTTAACCACTACCCAACTAAACTCATAAGCCTGTCCGAATTTAACTGCAAGGACGGACACCAATGCCTCTGATCGGCACCGAGACTGGGTCGACACCGGGGCTCCGGAGATCACCCGGAGTACTTTTCATAGATGTTATAAAAGTAGAACATATTTCGACTCCCAACCACCGACGGAATAAACGATTAGTTTAAAACGGAGGCAGTCAGGTGTCTACCGAAACGCGATTGATAGCACAATCTCCATTGCCAGAGGCAAGTGGGTCACTTAAAAACTTCCCATGCTGTGACCCGACGGTCGAAGCACGAGAAGATCGCCGAACGACCACGTGAAGAGGAGAGCCCGTAATCTCGATCTCACGCCGGATACAACCTCGGTGGAGATGAACCGACACTCGCCCGCCCAGTGAAAATTTGCACATATTCGCTTCGCTTCACAAATGATCCACGACAATACTGGTATCTAGGGCCACGAAAAGGCCTGTGCCATCTAAAAAGATCAGGGGGGCGTAAATTAGTACTCCCGGCTTCTCTAGGAAACCACAGAGATCAATCAAGAAATAAATCCCATTTTATCCCTTTAACCGTGTTTTTGTTAGATTTTAAATACCTACAACTAGAATAGTCGGATCAATCAAATTCAACCGAGACCAATTATTTGATTAAAAATTAAATCTCTTAGCTAATTATCTATTTTAACACGATCACAGGATTTTGATTTTAATTATTTTATTTACGAACATCAATACTATATTACTTCGGTGGATATTAAATTCATGGTTATCACGTAAATAGTGATTTATTATGAAAACATATTCAAGTGTCTATATTATATTATTATTAAGTGGTATCATGAATAGTGAATAATAATAATAAGAACTATTTGACACCGTAATAATTCTTGATTAAAATCAAAAATTGAATACAATTTAAATTATTTAGTCATTTAGTCATTTTTTTTTTTTTTAACCCTAGTGACGATATACGAAGTCGGTTTATGAATTTGATTATAAAATCAGCTAATGTGACGTAAAATCCAAATTATGCGTCTTGTATCGTATTATCTGAATAATATAGTGTAGTAACTTTAAAAACCATGTTTTAAGATAAACGATTTAAAAATTTCACAAATTTTTAAATACCTGTGAAACAAAAGTATCTTATCCATCGTCATAATTCATAACATTTTAGATTTACGTAGTTTCTAGATACAATTATACATTTCAACTATACAATTTAAAGAAATATAATCATTTTATTCATCCGAAGATCAGCCGCTCCAACCCTCATTTGTTATCTTTGTTCAAAATACATGCCTATCATAACAAAATGTATTAGTATTACTTTTTTAGTAATTACCATTTATATTCTACTTTTTCTGCAATATTTGCTACTCTTGTTTGTTTTCACGCACAACTTTCAATTTGAACTTAATTAATTATATAGGTAAACATCGATTTTTAATTTTAAACAAATTCAGTTTAGTTCAGAATTAAAATGTTCGGATAAACGTAAATTCCAAAATTCCACAACATTATTTATTAAAATATTACGAGTGTATATTCGTTTATGTTTTTTAATTCAAACGATAAGAGCTTATAACATCTGCTATTTTCCACATAAACATTTCTGTTTCCTAGTACATAAACTTTCACAATATGATATGTACCTTTTAGAAATTACAAATAATATTTATTTATTTTACGATTTTTGCCAATAACTTTTTTAATATTGTTAATAAAATTGTTATTGTTGAAACCATATTATTGGGAAGTCGATTGTTTTATGTGCAAACACTTGTGTTAAAGTGTTTTTTTTTCTTTTGCTATTATTTTGACGATTCTAAAAGTCATCTACAGAGTTCACCGAACATAATAATACATGAAGTACTCTTCCGATGTATTCTATTATTATTATTTATGTTTTGAAACTTGGTTGCCTAATATTCACTATACGTAATATATTATCAGATTAATATTATATTTTTTTTTTAATTTTTAGAATTTATATAGGAGAGAACGCATTATGTATAGTGATTTTTCAGGTTCGAAAATAATAGTTTTGATAATTACTGAATTCATATTACACTATCGTCATTTTTTCATCCTCATTTATTTCCCAAACACAATGCATACGCCTATATGGTCATTAGGTACCTAGAACACAAATAATTAAAAACAATTTTATTCCCGGATACTTGCAATAAAAATGTGCCCGGTTCCGAAACACACGATAACATCAATCACTCGCCTTGACGTCTCGCGATATTGTGCGTGTATTGGAGTCTGTATATAGTGTAGGTATGCAAACTCTTAAAACCTTTCTACCTAACGACGAGGGTTAAAATAATACAATATTGGTCATTCATACCAAATATTTATCGGGGGTTAAATATATAAAACAATGAATGATTTTTATGAAAAAACGAGGGAAAGGGACGAATAATGCGCAAATTCATCATGTCTCTCGGACAACTGATAAGTATAAAGTTATAGCCGTGTTGAGTTCGTAATATTGTTTCATAACATTCGATGTTTAATCATTTTTAATAAATAAAACGGGGTAATCGAATGGTTGTCGCTGCGAAAACGAAATTAATAAGTGAATATTATTTAATGGTATTTACGACACATTTTCGATATTTTCGGTGGTATACGTTTACACGTATAACGTTCAACGTAACAATATTATATATAATATTAACACACGTTCAATCGATCATGGAGTTAGACAGATAATAATGTCGGTGTACTGCAGGAGCGAAAAAAACCGCTGATATCGCGTAAAAATAAAAATGAATACAAGTATATGAGTTTAAAATGACAATCTAGCGGGTGGAAAAAAAACCCCGAACTTGTCAAACAGGCATAATATGTCGAATGCGAGAACGGTGACGTGATTACGTTGCGTTATACCGCAGGTCGACGGGCGTAGGGTTGAAAAAGCCGTGTGGAATTACTTTTTTTTCTGCAATATAATATTTTATTCTCTCATCGAAATTACAATAATAACATTACGAACATTTCTCGCTCATTAAAATAATATTTTTCGCATTAAAATTGATCCAGAGTATAATAAATACTGTAGATTTTGGTCATAATAGATGAGTATCACTCTATCATCATAATATATATTAGTGAAGAAAAACACAGATACTTTTTAGCTGGCCAATTTTTAAAGCACAAAAGAACAAAGGAACTGAAAAAATGCAACAAACTGTGAAGTTACACGAGCCACCCACTGTTTTAGGTGTTAAATAGGTTATTTATTTCAAAGAGGATGTATGGAAATGACGAAAGAGCCGTCAATTGCAACGTTCTACACGAATAAAAACCGTTTTAAAAATAATTTCTATGGTAAATATTAAAATCGAACATTTCTAGATCCAAGGTGTTTGCTCCTGTTGTTAAATATTATTTCCCTCATCATAAATTGTTGATTTTTACTATATTTTATATTTTCAGCGATTTTATTTATTTTTTTTTTGGAATTATCACATGTAACAGTCGTAATTAGTCGATGTTTGTTTCGCTTTTATAGATCATATATATTCCTAATATAGAGTAGTGGAGAGGATTTTGAGTGTTTTTTTTTTTTTTTAAATATCTCATTGGAATTCTAATCGAATTCTAATCTAATAAATCGATGACTTCATATTCAAATGAGATATTTTTTCACATTATTTTCGCTTCTTTTTTTGTTTACTTGATGATACTATCTCGAAACTTTTTAAGAACTACTGTACAAAACTAAATGGAAATTGTAATGTGTATAATGTATATTATACAGTATATACAGGTATGGTGTATATTATTTATTTTTGGAACTTAAGAAAATATACCTATCTAATATATTTACCGTCAATAAATATTCAATGTTCAATAGTCCATCTTCACGCTACTTTGCACTAAAGGGAATAATATATAAGTAGGTATACAATTTTGTTATTTTTACGAAAAAGTCATAGTCAATGATTAAAAATCAGCTGTTGTTGACCAAATAAATCTCAAGCTATTTGTCCGATTTACACATTTCATATTATTATTGCTGCTTAATATGTTAATATATCTGATCGATTTGTATCGATTACTTAGAAAAATATTTAACAATATAAAAACAATAAAGTATATAATGCAAATAAAAAGATATACTGTAAACAAATTTGCATATGCAAACTAAAATTTATATATTCAACGATTAAATAAATAATTGCATATATTTATAAAAAAAAACTATAATCTAATATATCACATAAAAATATACATAATATGATATTTAAACCATTAGATAATTTCTTGAAATAGTCTGGCATGAAGGTGTTCACGACTGGTAGCCCCAGACTTTTCTAAAAAGGCATTATCAGCGGCCAGTATTAATATACGACTAGGTTAAATTCCTTATTACACGCTTTTCGATAAAATGAATCTGGAATAAGCATGTTCTGTTATAAGCAGTAATATCTTACCAAATGAATTAAATTTACAAAATCTTTAAATGTATGGGAAAAATATCTGATGAAAACAAAATGACTATTTTTATTCGAATTTTGATAATTATTGGAATAATATGACATGCCGATAATATGCCCTAAAAAACTTTGGATAATATCTCTAAATAGATAATAACACTAAAGAGCGCATATTTTTACAGATATCAACAGCTATCGAATGGAAAGGTTTAATGATGAGAGATTAGTAATAAACTTAAAATTACTAAAATTGTTTCGTATCCATCTACCTATTCAATCCTCACAGCTTAAATATAAACAAATGGAACGTTTACTTGATACGTAATGTGTCGATAACTGTTTTTACACAAATTGTGACTTTTTTAGTATAATAAGTTTTTTGTGAATGTGAAAAATACGTATAGTTACATTAATTATTTTCTCACTAGATACATTATGTTTACGAATTGCTTCATCCCGTTAATATTAATTATAGTATTAAAATATAAAATCGAAGTTATGGATTTATTTGCAGTTAAGAAATTCAATTTTTGAGGAGTAAAATATGCATTTCAAACTTTGATATACTGTACAAATACCGTGCAAAAACAATACGATCTACAAATTAATTTTTTAAATTGACCGCCATAGTACTTTTTCAGTGGGTATTTATACCTTGGGTACTCAATTCATTAATGTCTACCGAAAATGCTAAAAATTGGCACAGACTAAATGTTATTAATTTTCCATTTCCTGTAAAATGACACACAATATTATGTTTTTTTTTACGTATTAGAATTTATGATACTATTTTTATTAGCACATAATCTATTAATTTATTGTCGATGGTTTATTAATAACTTTTTATTGCGCTTTAATCAGCCAATACAAATTAATTGTGTAGTCGTCCCAAAGTATTGGATTAAGAAATAAAACTCATATAAGTGAGATATTTTAAAAGTTCATAATATTTAATATTGTATAATATTTAACAAGAGTAAATATTAAGGTGTGAATAAATAGTGAATGATGTGTAATTCATGTGTTATACGTCAGCGGCCAGCCCGTATAATATTATTATGTACTAAAGCTCTCTAGCTATATCTACATACTTTCACGTGAAAATAATATTCGAACCTATAAAAGAGTGTACAAGTATATTCCAATATTTGAACTGAGTATTTACGTGAACAACAATAAACACTAGACACGGATAGTAAATTTGTGTGTATTGAGTATACTTGAGTACACATTTTTCATTTACATATACACGGACATAGTTTTTACGTACTTATTCATTCATAATTTTAATCACCATTCCTAATCTGTACCAAATATTTGATACCTACACAAATGAGTCCTTAAATTTATTATCTTAAAACTCAATCGCAGTTACAGAGTAACAAAGATTTCGTTAACATTTACAACCAAAAAATCATTTCCCTAAACAAATTGGCCGAAGAAAACATCAAACAACGTTTACCTAAAATTTCTGATATAATCCAAACATTAATATTATTAGGTTTATAGCAACCAAACATAAAGAGAGCCAATGTAGTTTGTAGTACACATAACATTATAGCGTGCTATATAAATTTATTAAAAACATAATTTTTTGATATATAAAAACTTTTATTTTTATTTTTATTACAGACAATTATTTAGATGTTAAATCCATTATAATCGACTAACAACGACTTAATTTGTAAGTATTTACTTAAAATATTCAATATTATTATTTTATTTTCTTTCATATACCAGTCGCTGGAGACATGAAGTCGTGTATAATTTCACAATGGCTTCCATATGAAACGTTATGATTATTAACGTTGTGAAAAATGTATAACTTGAAATTCCTTCTCGACGGGGAGATTATCGAATTAAGATTTTTATGCAGCGATTAACATAATAATAATTAAAAAACGTTATTATTTACTTCAATAATAATATTAAAATGAGGGGTATATTAAGTGATAATACTTAAGAGCTGTTTGCCTCTAAGTTTTGTAGAATTCTCAAATTTGTATTCAAAATAAAATAATCAATTTATATACAGCTAATTACAATTTATATTCATTCACAATTCAATTTAACGGGAACGTACTCAAATGCATTAACAAAGTCGTATCTTCCCGGACATTTCCAGCGGGTTTCCTTTATATCATCGAACCCTTACCTAGAAATTCTGTTGGCTAAGCTGCTGACTTTTTTTTTCATGGTTTCTCCCATCTTAATAATATTATTAAGCCCTACGGTTCACTCCATGACTTGATATTCACTAATTCAAACGTACTTACTATTTGCCCTGCTCTCGAGTTCACTGCTTCAGCTGATCCGTATCACTCACCCCCTTCTCAATTTATTTCAAAAAGATCATAACCCCACCTCTCCTTCCACCTTCATTTGTTAACTTTTATAAATCAGATTATCAATCGATCTTGTATTTTCTCAACTCTTTTAATTGGGAAAAAATATTCTTCCCTTATTCTCTTAACGATGAAATGGCTGTCTTCCTGAACATCCATTTCTTAATTCTCTCTTATGTTACCAAAATTATAATTCACAAACCACTTTTTTGTATGGTTCTCTCGCAAGCTCATAGTCCTCATGTATCAAAAAATCAGACTTACGCAAAGTATAAGACGTAATAAGGCTTATAAGTATAAGCCAGTTTCCTATCTCTTCATCGTTCCTTTTCACTTTGTCATGCAAGCTATTAATTCCTTTTAAAATAATGCTACCGCGATTTCTGTTTCCGTACTAAGTCTACCTTCCTTCATAACCCCTGTTCCTTCTTAAGGTTTATTCGTAAAACTCGTACGTGTCTCCCCAATTTAGATTTAATAAATGTTTTAACATCTTGCAGGAGTAAACAAATTTTTTCCAATGAATCTTTAGACTTATTACGTTTTAATACAAAAAATATTTTTATTTTTTTTTGTACACTTTTATACAAAAATGCCAATAATGCATTTTCAGGAGATAAATACCATAAATGGTTAATACATTTTTGAATAGTACAAATTATACATTCGTTGATGTCCTTGTACAAGTAAAGACTTTTAAGAAATTGAAAGTCTAAAAATGAAGCTTCAACTGCATTTGGGGAATTCATCCAAGCTTTTACTTTGAAAGAAAGATGCAAATATTACGAAATTAATCTAAATCTTTATTTTTAATTTTAAATCGGTTTTAAAAAATAAAAATTGTTTAACTATAAAGGGCATTAGTTATTCATCTAGATTTGTGAAAAGCTCCTGGAACTCTGAAAAATATTCCACGATTCCTCATGTAATTTCTTTACACGACATAAGAATATTACAATAAGCCCCAAAAGTTCCCGATTTTCTTCTCTTATTTGAGATTTTTTAAACAATTTTCGATAAATTCTAAAGTTACATATATTATATCGTTTAGCTTTTCACGAACATAACGTAATTTATAAAATAAAACATTCAACACTTGTCCGATTGACGGTGAATTAACACAAATAATTTTATTTTCAATATAACCAATTAAATATTATAAGCAATGGTTTATCCTTGCTTACAGGTATACATTAAATTATCTATAACAGTGGTTGCACCCATCCCCATTATTCTAAGATGTCTAGATCTATCTTTTTTTTCTTTGAATACCAATTCAGATTAAATAATGCTTATCAAGTATTCAAATGACATGATCATTTCTCCATAAGAAATTCATTATCTCAGAATGTATTATGTCTTACTGAATTTTTTATATTAACAAATTTAAACTTCATTAAAAATACCAAAAATACATTAATTATCAGATAAAATACATTTTGATGTGGAAATTATTGATATATGTCATCCTATTAACAAGATATTTTACTTTAAATTTAGGTAGGGGAAAAATAAAGGAGCATCCTTTGTGTAGTGATATGGCGCGAAGGGTTTAAATAGTGCTCCATTACTCTTTCCCTATCCAACCTGAAAAGTGGAGTATAAACTCGTCAACAGATAAGAAATCAATAATTCTAAAATCAAAATGTATTTAAATTACATAAAATACTCAATTTGATTACGAAATAGTAATAGTTTATCATTTAAAAATCAATATTAGTTATCAATTCGTAGCATCCCCAAAAAAAGGGTGACAAAAAATATCTGAAAGAAAAGTTGTTAATAGAAAAAAAAAAAAAATACATATTATTGTATAAATGTTATACATAATAATACGACTACGGTATAAATAATCGTTTTTGTATCACTGAAATATTGTATAGAGCAAATTAGTCTCTCGAAATAATATAAAACAATTCATGCCGACTGCGTTGGGGACTGCATTGCTCGCTACGACTGATGAAAAGTAAAAAAAAAAAAACCCGACGAGGTTCGTTTAATTAAAAGAACTCAACGGATTCCTTATTAAAGCCACATTGTTCTGAATCTTCTTTAAATAAAATATTATTGTTCAAACTTTTATCACGATCTAATTTTTGTACGGAATTCGTGTTACTAGACATATTATTATAATGAAGTTTTCAGAAATAATTTTTTTTTTTTTTTGATAAATAAATATTTCAATACTTCTGCTATCAAAATATTTACACATTTTTTTTAATAACATTGACTTTCAAAAGAATTTATTTGTTTTATGATTAAATCGTATTTTATTATTAAACCATATAGGTATTTACGTTTTTATTGATAACTTCTATAACATCGAAAACTACTAGAAGATTTTCATTTTTTATTTTCCATCACTACGACTACATAATATACGTTTCCTATACAGTATTTAAGTATAGAGGGAATATTGTAATCTTTTTAAAACTTTTTGATTAAATTTAATACAATAGTTAAAAACTGTGGACATTATTGACCTAAGCACAGGGTTACTTAGATACTTATTAATAATGACCATAAAATAAAGGCATGTTTGTTAATAATTCATACTAAAATACTTCAAATTGAAGTGTTGGCATTAATTTAAACTATTGAAGTTTCACAAAACGAAAAAATATTTTTAAAATAATCAAGCAATATGTTCAGTACGTAATTATATAATTTTATTCTACGAGTATGTCTTGTCAAAATATCGGTCCGTTTTATTATTATGTTCTAAAATCATAAATGCGCGCCTTCGTGAATTCAAGTTTTAGTAGTTTTAGTTAATAGCTGCGTCATCAGAAACAATTTTCAGGAATAACAAAAACGCAGTCCGAAATTCCCTAAAATTTAAAAAGTATTTTTGAACGTTAACGAGGGGCAAACTTACGAACTGACGATTGTTAATGGTGTGGTGTGTTTTTAGATTAGTTCTGAAAAATACATTTTTATGAACAACTCTCCATATTTTTCGTAATAATGTAATGGCACATTTTACAAAGTAAAATCGAGCATTATAATGTAGCAAAGGCCAACTTAAATATATCAAATATCTATTGTAAACCGTTAAAATCGTCATACTTTAAATATATTGAAATTGTATTTAGTGTAATTTTTTTACTATTCCAACGTATTTAAACAAAATATTGCGAAAAAAAAAAAAATGTCAATAATATGTATCAATGATATTATTATATTTTGTTATTATTTTAATACAAATTTTAAATTTAAGTATGCAAAGGTTGCATTACACTAAATCAAAAAATTATTTGAACAATTTTAAAAATTATACTTGTAATTGTTATAATACAACTACTGGAAATGCTTAGTTTTAATACGTCACACCTAGGTCTTAAAAATTATTCAAATATTTGAAGAAAATAATAAAAATATTATTAAAATCAAAAATAAATAAAAAATATTCTACTATTTTTAATGATTTCGTTTTCCGAGCCGATAAACGCGGTTGATAACCGATTTCGGAACAGATACAGAAAATTTTTTTTTTCAAATGTAAATCTAAATCTTCTCTGGTTTGTAGTATATTAGTATATTGCAATAATGTTCTGGTCGAGTGATTTAAAAAAAAGTTTTAATTTAAAATTAAAAGTTTTTTGATTACGTTTGTGCCGTAGGAACTTTCGCGAGTCCTATTTGCTTCGATTAGCACGTTCGTATAAAACCCTTCAAAACTTTTTATAACGAGTTATAATAATGTATAATAGGTTTTAAACAGTTAAATCGCATTTTTCACTCTTTATTATACTATTATAATATAAATATAATATTATATACATACCGACAACTTGCAGGTAACCCTGTTGGCTCTTCATCGGATCCGTATTGATTTGGCACATGTACCAACCCCTGTCGGCTTCTCTCACTTCCCGGATATGGAGGAACCATATTCGGTGATCGGTGTGGGTAACCGCAATCCGATGATTTTTCGTTATCACGTGGCTATGAATGGTCAAAATAGTTTGAGTGTCCACCCGTAGCCAAGCAACCTATTACAAATTAAGTACAGTTATTATAATCCTTATATATATAAAAGAACAGGCCTTTTATGTGTTCCAGTTTTGAGACAGCACTATTTAACTTTTTTCCAATTTTTTTTTTCTCTGAGTTGTTCCAAGTACTCTCTAAAATATCACCATGGTACTCGATTTTTAATTTTTTTTTTTTTGTCCGAGGGGAGGGAAAGGGGGGTGTATATAAAGGTTACGATTTTCTAGCGTGTCGTTTAAATAATTCAACGATTTTTGTTTTTTTACAAAGTTTTACAAAATACTCCTATAAGTAATCTATTGTTTACAATTTCATTTCAATCGTTTACGCACTCTGTCGTAATTAAACAATAGCTGAAAATTTCAATAAATAGAACTAAAAATAAAACTCTAAGGGCCAGTATGCGGACAATACTTAAACGTGAAATTTGAATTCTCCTAGGTTATACAATGGGACTATGCTCCGTAACATCTCTCTTACAAAAAAATGTAATTGAAGCTGAAATTTTAACCTGATATCCTAAGAGAAAAAAAATGTTTTTACTGAAAATACCATTGTGCCCTAACGGTTTTCCAGTTTAGTTCAGATAAGTTCAGTTTCCAATAAAAGTTTGTTTTGCAATGACAATAAATAAAGCGCAAGGTGAGATTTAAACTTTTTGTGGTGTAGATTTGGAAAATAACTGTTTTTAACAAGGACAAATGTATGTAGCATTTTCTAGAGTTAGAAGACCTGACCATTTATACGTGTATGCACCACAAAATAAAACTCTGAATGTGATATACCAAGACGCTTTGACTTAATTCATTTTAAAATTGAGTAACTCAGTATAGAATAATTTTTAATAATAATATGTCATATGTGTATAGAATCGTTAGAACCATTTTTAAATATTATTATTATTTTTTATTTGTTTTTCAGATACAACTACTATTTAGTAATGATAAATTAAGTAAAATACATTTTTTCTTCTTTAAAAAACAACAATAAGTGTTGTATTTAAGAATTTTATTTAGACAGAGTAAAAACTACACACGGGCGAAGCCGAGTAATTCGGCTAGTATAACACTATACAGGGTTTTTTTTTTTTGTTTATCGTAATTTAGCGATCATCATTACGAAAATTTCGAGTAAATCGATAGTTTTTTTTTTTTTTTTTTTTTTTTGAAATTTTATTGAACCAACACAGATTCTAATAAAATGATTTCTATCGTTTTCTTTTTTGTCGCAAATCATAGAATCTCTCTGGAAGGAAGAAGTGATATTGTCACTCGTTTAACGTCGATATATGTACAATTTCAAAATTTTTTGTCTTCGGGAAGTTAGTTTAAATAAATAGGTTACAATAATAAGACTAAAATAAAAAACGATTACGAAATTCAAAAAAAATAAATAAAAGTACTACCTATTGTAAAATTATATTGAAAAAATATTAGCGTAAAAACCATTTTGCAGGGAAAATTCTGACGTCTAGATTTTAATATTTTTAAATTCCATTAAAATCATCAGAGCGCCAATATTTCAACTTTTTTAAACTTCGTTTTTATGTGTATACCAATTGTTAAAACCAAAATGTTAATATATTTATTTGAATACAATCGAAAATCATAAATAATGGCACACGAGTAATTTTACCGTAAAACCATGCTCATGGTTGATTATTATTTCGTTGTTAATATCTTATATACATTGTATAATATAATACACTTTTATTTTTAAATACCTTGTAAGTGGCCAGCTTTTCGACATTGCATATGAATACTGCTTCTCGACCGACTGACACCGTTACATTATTCAGATCTTCACCGAACTTTGGCGTTCCTTAACATTTCAAAAATAAAATTATTTTACTTGACAATATTCATAACGGTACAAGAATATTATTAATTAAAACAGATTATCTAATAATATTATTAATTTATAATAGTTTTAATTAATTATTGTAATAGTATATACCGATGATTTATTCAGTTATCTATTTTTTTTTTATAAAATAAATGTCAATAATACAAAAGACGAGAAGGAGATAATTGCGAATACAATTATTGTATTCGAATGACGGTGCTTTTGGCTTACGGGTGTGTGAATGTTTTTTTTTTTTTTTTTTTAATCTTATAATTATATTAAATTTAAACGACTTGACTATATTATTATAATACACACATGCATCTACTAGGTATTTTTAATATTTTATAAATATTACTCAAAGGTCAAATTATTATACACGTGAGTATTCAAGACAGATATTTTGTTCTTTTCTTTTTTGTAACTCTCACTTGACGATGATTTTTAGCTACGCCACCGATTTTAGTTAGCAGCAAAAAAAAAAAATTGAAGAATGGTTTTAATACCTATAAACTTTGACGAATATACCAAGAAAAAACCTTGTCTGTTTTATGTGTATTAAAATTTGCCAGAGTCTTTTTTGCATCCAAATTGGTTTTCGATCAACCGTGTTCGATTTCCTTAAAGTTGTTTTTATTTTATTTCGTTTTTATTATTATTACTATTATACAGCGCAAAGGAATAAGTTCACTTCAGTTTTCCCGACGAACAAGTCGTTATTATTGTTTTTTCTTTCCTCGCCTAACGCTTTTCCCACACCAAAAACTCCGTGCTTCGTTACAATTGGTATTCCTATGGTTTCTTCTCTTACGTTTACGACCGAAAAGAACTTTATACTCTGTACGAGTCGAATTTAAATTTACGTTAGTAGCGTACACCTATTGATTGCGAAATAAAAATATATTGCATTCAAACTTGGACTTTAAACGTATAGTGGGTGTGTGTTCAAATAATACAATTAAAAAAATTAAAAAAAAACTTGTTATGAATTAATTTATTATCTAATAATTTATTTATTTGTCTAGGAAATCAATTCAAATCGATTAACAGTAACTCGTAAAGTTGTGTTATAAAGTACATAATTTTATTCGTAAATGCTAAAAAAAAAGTACTAATTTTTTTTTAATTAATCGATTATATCGATTTTTAGATTCCGAGCTTAGCGAGGGAACTATTGGTTTTACTAAGATGTAAATTAACCTATTAAATATGCTCTGATTTTTACGTGTAGCAACTTTTTTAAAAGCCCAAGTTGTCTATATGGTCATATTTTGATTTTTGACGCAGTTTTTTTAAATAAAATCCTTTAAGCGGGTAAAAACGTACAATTTCACGATTTTATTATTTTATAAAAACACGGATGACGTTTTCTACCAGAAAAAATGATTTAATCGAAAAATCACAAGCCATCTATTTATTGCCTTTTTAATTTACTTTCTTAAGGTATCATTGCCAAAACTTTTAAGCTACTTTTGAGCTTTAAAGGAATTTTAATTTTTGGGATTTTTTTCGCTGCAACTCGGTTATAAATACACGTTAACACTTGAAACTTGGTAATAATACTTATATTGAACTTTCCTAAACGTTGTAAAATTTTTAAAATCATCGGACGACTTTTTTTTTTTAATAGGCATTTTGAACTCAAATTTAAATGAAAATCGCAAAAAAAAAAATACTGCACTTTAAATTATGTATTACCGAAGTGCGCTCGGAATCGTCTTTCGTCGAGCAATGGTATTTCGTTTCTTATAGATATAAATGAAATAAACTTATGTATTCTACCATCCCAAATTCTCACCTACAACAGTGGCCACACCCATTCCCAGTATCATCTATTTTTTTAATACTCTTTTTAGAATTTATTAAACGTAATTTCAGTCAACTTTGTTGGGATACAAACATTATCATAGGTTATTTTAACAAAACGCTAAAGATTATGGTTGACGATCCACCGAGGGAACCTACTATTATTATTACTAGTATTAATAGTATGACTTTGCGGTACACTGTCAGAACGGCACTATGACACGTTATATTTTACACTGATTGATAAGAATTTTTATATTTGGCCGCTGATATTATCACGCAAAAAAATATTTTAAAACCGCTTTCAACAACCGATGCGATTTTAGTATTTTAAAAAGTTAAATAATTATAAACCGGTAAAATGTTCCGAAATCTTTTCAAGCGAAATCTGTTTAATTTACTAAATTGCATAACGTCAAAAAAAAAAAAAGAAAAGAAGCGTTGATACTGGGTATGGATCGGTTACTGTTGTAGGTAGGTAGTTAAGAAGGTGAAATACATAAAGTTGTTTGATTTACATCTGTACGCAACGATAAACCATAGCTAACGAAAAACTGTAGTTATGCAAATTTTGAAGGGCCGTAATATTTACGGTTTCCATAAAAATTTGATAATAAAATTCTCATAAAAAAAAAAAGAACATAATACTCAATTATTTTTTTTTTACCACTCATTACGACTTATAATGAACCTCGTGTTTAAATAAATACATTTAAGATTTCTATCATTATTTCAATTTTCTACGAATATTTTTAACTTAATAACATTAAAACAAATGAAATTTAAAATAATAAAAGAATAATTATCGTAGATTTTCCAGGTCTTTCTATATTTTTTCCAATTTATTAATAAAAAAAAAAAATAAAAACAAAAAAATTAATTTAACAAGATTAAAAATTCAACTATAAAGGAATTTTGTCGTTTTTCTGGTGGAGCAATATTTATGATAGAAAACATAAATCGTACAAATTTTAAATACTGAAATCGTTGCGCCGTAATTTGAAAAAAAATTTTATTTTTTGTATTTTTTGGATTTTCTTTATGAATGTGAAAAGTACTTTGGATATCAAAAAACGACTTTTTCTTTCAGTGACTATATATTAAAAAAATTGAAATCAAAATCTTGTTATTTTTCAACCTGAATAATATTTCTGGTAGAAAATTTGTTCGCAAACACAAAAAAAAAAATATTAAAAATAAAAAGTACACATCATAGTAAAGCCAATAGGTGGATATTTAGCTACGCTTTGAATCTAAAAGAACGTACAGTGCTAATTTAAAAAAGTCAATGTAAATAAATATGCATTTCGCAATTTAATGTTTGGTATTATTTTTTATAAATAATGGATTGAATATTTACGCGGGGAAATTTCAAAAAAAGCAAATAGATTGTTGACATTAGTTATTATTAATTTTTTTATTTTGCAGGTAATTTTCATATTAAAACCCGGGAAAAAACTTAGAAAAACAAGAATATTCATATCAAACAACAACTTCTGGTTTATGTCGATTATATTTTTTTGAAGCTCATTAACATAATTTATTTCCTTTGTCGTTTCAAGTTCAAATGTATAATATATTTGGTTAAATCTGCGAACAGTAATAATTTTAATGTTTTGTATATTTATAAGTGATTAATGAATACATTTTTAACCGACCAAACATTTCCGGCATTTTTCACCACGTAGTAAAGCAACGCACCAATTATAATATAAAAAAATACTTTAAGAAAATTATTATAAAGTTTTCAATTGGAGCAAACTTATTGGTCGACAAGTTGATACAGACGTATCAAAATATGTCATAGTAGAATCAATACATATTTTTGTTCGCTTCGCTCAGAATCTAAAATGTATCACGGACTTCACTCAGAATGAATTTTGCAATTATGTATCATGGCCTATTATATTTACATCAATATTATCTTGCACAAGGAGGATGTAATACAAAACGGCCGCAATTATAACTGCGAATTGATATTTATTGTTAAACTAAACAAAAATTTGTTAAATAAAACAACCATCACAGACCATAAAGTACGAATTTTTTGTTCTTCGATTATAAACTAAAATCCCATCATCGTATATTACGAGAAAAATATTAAATTATATTTCGTAGTAACTTTGTTTTTATTTTTTTTTTTTCCGTGTTCGAATAAAGACATTACAGAGTTATATACGTATAATGTAATATAAGAGAACGAAAAGCGAAAATCGTAGATACTGGCATGAAAATAACATCAATAAAAAAAAAATATATAAATATATACAACTCTTCTAAGGTGGATATAAAGTGTTTATTTTTTTCTCTTGATATTTTTACGCGAGCATTTCTTCGGGTTTTTTTTTTTTTTACCTCCGGGTCACATCATTTCGCAGGCACCGCCGCCACCGTTATACGACTCTCCGCGTGCATATAATTCAATTTCGAAACACTGAATTTGAAATCGGTATAATCATTTTTATACGTGCTTATTATTATTTTCTAGTAGTCCAGTATTATAGGTATATGCGTCGAGAATGCGAGGGGAAAGACCGGGGAAATCGACGACGACGTTGATTTTCGATTTGACCGTCGTCGGCGTCTTCGTCGGATAAATACGACATTACAGAGAGAGCACGGAATATTATTATGTGAAGATGAAAAAAAACCGAAAACGGATTATAATGACTTTTTTTTCAGCCGTCGTTGTTCCATCGAATTATCTCGGGTCCTGTTGCCATGAAGTACGCTCTTATATGCATAAAATACTAAAAATAAATAATACAAACAGAAAAATGTTCAAAGAAGTTTTCGTAATGATTCCGTTTGAATCCATATATAGATATGTACGGGACACAGATTACAGAAAGTTTCAACGTACCTTAAAATTAAATAATATTATTTAAATATTTCCCGATGAAAACGATATTTGTTGAAATCATTAAAATTTGACGTATACCTACATATTTTATTTATTTATGCGATTGCTAAAATTATTATTGTCAAATTAATTAAAAGAAATATGCATTGAAAAAAAATACGGATATATTTTGCACGGTGGGTGCAGCCATTGTTATTAGTGAGAAGTTGAAAAAGTAGGATGGGGAAACAGATACAAATTGGTACCTGTAAGCAACGATAAGTCATTGCATACTAAAAACGATTCTGAGCGGAGTTTAGTTGGTAGTGATGCTTTGTCAACAATATATGTGTCACATCATGGTAAAATATTTAATAAGCATTATATATTTTTTTTAATAATATTTGTTTAATATTGTATTTATTTTTCCCGATTCTTCTACGTTTTGTCCGATTTTTTCCATGTTTTTTTCCGGTATTTCACATTAACTGGAAAAACTGTTGGAAAAATAAAAAAATAACCTCCTTTAATTTTAACCTTCTCCGCCGGATTTCCTTTCAGAAAAAGTGCTATTATTGTAAATCGCAGCAAAATTGCTCACAAAAAAAAAAAAAAAATCATAATATTTTACTAATAAATTTTGTACATTTTCCTGTTTTTTTTTTCATTTTTTTTTCTTTAATTGGTAAAACTGCCGGGAAAATCAAAAAATCATCTCTCTAAAGTATCACCCCAAGAAAATTTCTTTTCAGAAAAAGGTTTACATTGTATAAATTAGAGGAAAATTCCTTTAGCAAACAGTATAAAAAAAATAAATAAACATCTTTGTAAAACCAATACATTCTTCGCTACACTCAGAGTCTAATAGCTGACATACTTCGTACACAATTCATTACTAGGTATTGTAGATTATTGTACAAATTGTGTGTATGGTAATTTAATTTATATATATCTGTATGCATCGTTTAATTATTGGTTAAATCAACGAAAGGTTTCGATAAATTTAAATTGAAAATTGTATAATTTGCCACATCGGATTTAGGGAGGAGTGATAATGGAAATCAGGGGAATAAATTTTCGAGTATGGATGACATATAATTATGAAGGATGTACGTTTTAGGGGCATTAACTTTCAGATGGGGTAATTCCTTATCTTCCAATGAGTATTAATTTTGTCATGCTTATTTTCTACATACATTAAATCTACTATAACAAGATACTGTTTATTATTGGAAATAAATGTTTGATACATTGTAATGTTTAGATTTATTTATTTTACGGTATTTTTTTCTGTGATTAATGGGTGAGAAACAAAAATTGATTTGTTTCTACAAATGTGTTCCCTCGCTTAAAACACAATTTAAAAAATAAAATGTAAAATAAAAATGAATATTGACATAGTTATTAGCATAACGATAACATTGTAGGGCACCCTGTATAATTATGTTTTTCAAATGAGAGTCCAATGTCAACCAGGTTTTTGTTTTGGGTTTAACGATTTTCATACGCAAAATAATTTATCTCTGCTCGAGTGAAAATAATAAAATAAAAATAACGTTAAAAGTATGGTTCCGGAATTCTGTTTATTATTACATAACCTCTTTTTCGCGTGCTTTGATGAAATATCTGAGAGTTCTGCAAAATTCTTTAAACTCTTAGAAATGATGTAATAATAAGGATCTACAAATCAATGAGCTCTTTAAATTTTTTTCTAAAATATGTTAAACTAATGAATGGAATTTACGATAACTTAAATTTCACTCGGTAAACTTTAAATATTAACCATTTTTGAATAAAGTTTGAATTGTATATTATGAGTATAAATTGCGTATGTTTTCAGTTCAAATTATATCACACTGTGAAATATTTGAGAGCTATTTTTTAGTTAAAGTTGTGATACATTTATTTATTTATTTTTTTTTATTATTCATCGTGGCGTATTATAGGTAATTTAGTTGTTTTTTTAATTGATTTTGATATTGAAATCGTATATTTTCAAATCGGTTAAAATTGATGACATATTAATATACGAGCAAAACGTCTATGAATTATTTCATAAAACCTTCGTCGGTGAAATTAATGGTTCCGATTCGGTCCGAATTTTTCGCGCTATAAATTATTATAACTTTGGCACTTCATTATATAATTCAAAATTATTATCATTGCAATTTAAAATCATATATTATTTCACGATATAACAAACGATTCCACATAGATGCAAGTGAAATGTATCAATACGCGAGCGTTGGGAGGGTGAGGGTGTTATAAGGCCATAAGGACTCTGAAATAAAAATTCGGTATTTTTATTGATAATAAAATATTGATGCTGTGATGAAATATGGATGCAGGTACTTGAGACCGTTCGAATTCTTATTGTGAAAACTCGTGCAATCAACGTGACTTGAAACCGATTTAAAAATAATAATAATAAAAATTGATTTGATATTATTTTAATCTAAATAATATGAATTTTTGTTTTGTTTTAGATTCTGAGTGTAGGGAAGAAGCTTGTGATTTTACAAAGATGTTTATTTATTTTTTTTTTCTGTTGACAACTTTTTTACCAGAAGACTTACTTCGATTTTTGATTGTACCAACTTTTCTGGAAGGAAATTTCACTGGGGAGGTATTTTAAAGCGGTCGTTTTTCGATTTTCTCTGGAGTTTTCTTAGGAAAGGTAAAAAACCGAAAAAAAAAACACGAAAAATGTAAGAAATGTGGGTATTAGCTAACAATATTATGGCCTTCTTTTTTCCAGTGGAAAATTTTTCTATCAGCAATTTTACTCCAATTTATAATAATTGCACTTTTTCTAAAAGGAAATTTCATTGAGGTGATACTTTAAGAAGGTAATTTTTAGATTTTCTACGGAGTTTTCTACCTAAGCAAAAGTGAAAAACTGGGAAAAAACATGGGAAAACCGAGAAAATCATAGGAAAACTGGGAAAATCGGTAAAGCATTAAAAAAATATTATTAAAGAAAATATATAGAACCAATTTCATTATTTTATTATAATATGACATATATATTGTTGATAAAGCATCAATATAAATTGAACTCTGCTCAAAACCGTTCTTTCGTTAGCAATGTTTTATCGTTGTTTACATTTATGTATTTAATTCCCTTCCGTATCCTACCTTCCCAACTTCCTACCTACATCAGTGACTACACCCGTCTTCATTATCTCACCTTTCTTTTGTTAAATACAGATAATAAAAAAAAAAAAAAAAAACAGATTTTAATTACAGTAAAATACATATAATTATTTAAAAGTATAAATATTTAATCGCATTTAAGTGGTACCTGTCAGTACATGATAGTAACTATCACGGTTGAAACTATTAAAATAGCCACTATCATCGTGTATACCATGTTTAGAAATTATGGAAAACTGAAAGCAACACCTAAAGCGAATACTACAAACGTATTATAAACGAGCGTACGAATTTGAGTATTATGAACAACGTCACTCATAATTTTAAATCGAACAGGTAACAGAATAATTATTGCTTTTACATTTTAAAATAAATCACTTTGTATAGTCTGTAACACTGAAACGAATGAATGAACATAATAATTGAGTGTCCGGTGTATGTACAATGTGCATGACGTGTTACGTTAATTTTTTTTTTTTACAAGCACCTATTATTATTTCATCGAATCCGATCCTTATTGCTGGATTTGTACGCGTAAATATGCATTCATAACAATAATATTATTCTCACACAGAGGACTTTGTAAATACGTAAAAACCAGACAACAAATGGTATTACGTTGGTTTTATTTTTGTTGATTTTTGCGTTAAAAGGGCCACAAAGGTGAAAAAACACTACCAATACTATACTTTAATTTTATCGGCCCACCATTCATAATCATTTTTTAACAGTAATGATTTAATGCATACACTATAATTACAAAAAAAAACCCTATATATTATATTATACCTAACCGTTATATCGGAATACTTATAATAGGTTTTTTATAGATGTGGTGCAATTTTTAAGCTATTTATTGGCATTTCATTCTTTTCAATTTGTTTAACTTTTATATGGTGTTATATGAATAAAATTATTTACTGATTGGAAATAGTTGAAAATTATACACAAGGTTCATCATATGTTATACCTCATTGGTAATAAAAAAAATAGTTGAACCTTATACAATAGTTTTTTATAAAAACGGTTTAAGTCCAAATAATAATGAAAATCGTAACAACAACGATATTTCAAAATGTATACAATAACTGAACTTCGCTTCGAATCGTATTACATTACTAATTACTTTTTGTTACGTACAAATATAAATTAAATTACTTTAACTATCTAACTTGTCAACTACCACAGTGGCTCGCCCATCACAATATCAGTTTTTTTTTTATTTTTGATTTTTTACCATGTGATAGCCGTTATGTTATTACAATTGTTAATTTATTACTATGGACGAAAAACGCTTTCCAAGGTCAGTAAATTTGGTATTATTGGAATCGGATAATATGTAATCACAATTTTCTAACGATTTTAGGTAACGCTTGGTTTTTACACGTTTAAACAAATTAGAATTGGCATATATTCTAAAATGTTTTAAGAAAATATACATAGTTATTCCACTCCACCACGTCCTCCTATACTTCGAAAAATTAACCTCGCAAAATCGAAAATATGTTGATCTCCGCGAAATGAAAAAATATTATTATCTGAAATAACTTTACTTGAAATTATTAATAAATTGTAGATGATTATTTTAACGCTCTAAAAATAATAATAAAATTCCTTAAAAAAGTAACGAGAAAATGCCATCATGGTTTTTTTTCTCAATACTGCATTTACTCAGTTTATTGTATTATTATATCATCGCGTGAACCTCGGATATCGATAATATCGAACATTAATAACCTTTTCATAACAGAACATTCCTTTACGGTTATGCATACCTCTATACAAGATAACGAGTGTAAAATTAAAAAATTAATATTTGATTCTGTGGCAAAAATAAGTATCCTATAAATCCATGTAATGACAAATTTTTAACCACCCACCCAACAGAACTCTAGTATTTTTTCTCAGCATTACTGTAATTAAAAAAAATAAAAGTAGCTATTAGTTACACAGTATGATTTTTTATAATAAAATGGTAATATTATAAAACACAAATTGACAAATTCATCGACAATGGAATAATCCCTAAGCATTTATTTTTATCAAATAATTATTACGTAAAAAAATTCACAAAATTAAAATGTCTTTAAATAGCACAAAAATGGCTCGAATGATTTGTGTGTTTCACCACGTCTATAAAGCAAATATAAGTTTTCTATCAAAATTTCAAATCTCCACAAATATTTTTAACTGAATTACATCAAAAAAAAAATTTCATACATTTTCCCATTCTTTCTACGTATTTTACGGTTTTTCTCAATTATTAAAAAAACTACAAAGAAAATCAAAAAAACGATTTTCTTACTCAAATATAAAATTGAAAATTCAACAAAACATATCTCTTGTCATTTTTTTATTTGAGTAATATTTATGATAAAAAACATAAGCCATAAAAGTTTAAAATAACTAAATTGTTACGCCATAATTTAAAAAAAAATCTCATTTTTCGTCGTTTTTTTTCCCCCAATTATTATGAAAACTACTTTAGGCATTAAAAAACGAATTGCTCTATCAGTAGCTATAATATTAAAAGGAATAAAATCGATTTCTTGTTATTTTTCAATGCTTTTCAATGCCCCTGTTATCGTGTATACAAATTTAAACAATAAAATCGCCAGCGGTAACACCATGCCGCGGCGCTTCGTAAACATAGGTATTTGCCGTTTTATCTATACTTTTTTTTCGAGTTTTTCCCCAAGTATTTTGAAAACCGGTTATTTTGATAGTAAGACAAAATCACTTTTCACTAAATCAATTAAGTGGATTAATCAAACCATTTTTTTTAGCCTGTTAATTCGTTAATTTGTGCACTTTGCCGAACTAATTTATTAATAATTATTCGTTAACATGACCAGCCTTGCAAAATATATCATTCGGTAGACATATGGGCTGATTACCTTTTTTTTTTTTAAAAGACAAATTAATGTTGCATAGAAACCCATACTGGGCATAATTATCATAATAATACTCCACGTGAAATAATTGATTAAATAACAATCAAAGAAAGAAAGAAATCGTATTTGTTTTATGCTTTTATGGTTACATTGTTATAATATTATTCATATTTACTTAAAACACTACGGTAATTACGAACAAACCAATGATACGAAAAAAATTATGTGTACACAATAGTGTAACACCAAAACACAACAAAATATTAATTAATTAATTAAAAACGACAAAATGTAATTATTATAAGCTATATTTAAATAATATTTGTATGCATTTTTTTTTATAGAGTTTTGCAAAACTGCTGTATTGTCTCTTTTTTAATAATTATTATTTAATAAAATACCTCTTATTTTTTCTATGTTTCCAACCCTACACAAATAATATATAGGTGTCCATTATTTTAAAATGCTGACTATTAAAAGAAAATGTCAAAACACCCGTCCGCGTAAAATAATGATATCGTAAGAAAATATTATTTTCCATATAATTTTCGTTCTTCGCTTTATAGCTGCGATTAGTCTTGAGCATAGGCTTTTGTTTTTAAGCTTTTAACAGGTGGCGTTCAAAACGACAATGGCGTATCGGTCTCAAACCTTACCGCATTAGACAATATTTCCCCCCGTAGATTTAATAATTACAAACTAAATACCAGGCTGAGTGATTGATCATGGATCTCTCTTCTCTCATCGTGTAAATAATAATAATATTAATAACAAAACATAAAAATTTGCAATTCATATAAATAATTTATCACTGGTACTCGGTGTATACAAAATAACATTATTTCTGTTTTTTTTTTTTTTTTTTTTACATAAACAAAATATTCAAACCTTCTCACCGTGAGTAAGGCCATTGCGGTTAGATCAGTTCTGACCTAGGCAACTGTAGGGGGTGAACTGTTGAAAATGTCGATTGATTGTATTGAAGGCGGTCATCGGTCGTTGGATGTCTGATGGTCTGCGGGTGATTCAAGAAAATCTAATGGCTTGAAATACACAGCTGTGGAATTCATCCGCTATATTATTATATTTTCGATATTATAGGTCTGTCGACCTTGTTATAATATAAGGTCTCTGGAGACTAAAAGGGGCCGGGAATAACGAGCGCACAATTGCGGGCTACATCGATAAATATAAATATAAATATATATACATATATATATATATATATATATATAGCATAGTCGTAAAGGTATTACTTTTTTTGGTTTGTTTGTATATTTTTATATATCTATATGTATATATATATAGATACACTGAAATCATCAAAATCCTAAGGGACAAAACAAAATAACAATATTTTAAAAAATAAAAATATAGGTAAGTATATATATTTACCTATGCATCTATTTTGTTATAATATATTTTTTCGTGCGCAAACTCGCATAGTAATTAGTGATGTTACATTCTGTTCGTCGATCAATAAGATTGCAGCGCAAAAATGATATCGAAACGAATTCGAAATAAATATCGGAATCTTCCGTGACAGAAATAGTATTAAGTACACAACCAAAAAATAAACGATAACAATAAATTAAGGCATAAAACCGTTTACCGGTTTTAATAAAGACCACTAACTCATTAGCGGTAATCGATTACAATTTAAGTAACCAAAATCGATTCGCCGTTCAGAAGAAAAAAGTTTTCTTCTTTTGTCCCTTAAGTCAAATGAAAATTTAATTCCTTTTTGATTTTTCATGTTATTTTCCTTTTAATGTAGACCTTTTTTCCTGATTAATCTGAAACTAATCATTTGTATCTTTGTTTGATGAAATGCAAATTTCTCTATATAACACTATACAGCGTTATTCGGATGTTTTTCTAAAAATGTCGCACTGTCGCAGTAGTCAGACACTTTAGCAGACTTGTTTTCCCGTTACCCATCCAACCTGTCGTTTCCTGATCATTTCATCTTTAGATTTCTATTTAGTATTTATTTACAATAATATTTATCTTGGAGCAAATCCGTGAGCAGCCTACGTACCAGCAGCCTATCTGTATTAGGCTTATGCATTTTATACTTAAATAACAAATTCTCTATTATTTTATCTAGTTGATTACAAAATTTGCTATGTTAACTTTATGTAAAAACATTTTTTTTTATGTACCAACTAATTTTGCTATATCTATCTTATTTTCCTAAATACGTCAATGTTCAAACGTTTGAAATAGGTAATTAATGTTTATACAGTTGAAATTCTACAGCGGCCGTTACCCTGGTGAAACTAATCTTAAACCGCTCCATGATTTAATATTAATAATTATTACGTAGTATTAAATTCAATTGATTAACAAAAAAAAATTAAATAAATATCTTATGTCAACCTTAATTATTTTGGTTATAACCGGATTACTATTGTTACTAAACAAACAGAACAAATTTCATTGATTGGTATTAGCAAAGTTTCCAAACATTTGCTTACGATATGACTGAATTCTCCTGTTATCAAACTTTAAAACTTTGTTATATCAATAATATCAATGTATCTCTCGTACAACTATAGTATGATTACCTACCTATGAACTATTTGAAAGCAACTCGTTTTCATTTTAAAATATTTTGAACATGGAGCTACCGATATATTTGGTAGCCATTTTAAGCCTCGAAATAAAGTATAAAATCCGAAAGCTAATTAAAAATATAAGAACTACACCGGTTTTTAAATTAGACTTCTTACCTCCTGCTCCGTGTTATTAAATTTGTTATGAATAAAATACATAGTATTGGAAAACTAAAACGAATTTTACTCGAACGATTGCTGCAACAGTCCGTTGTCCGCTCCCTGTCCGAAGCCACGACCATCCACTACAGAATTCAACCGTGAAGGACCCGATGGCATTTTTCCATTCCGTAGAATGTTTCATAAACGATTGTTCGTGATTGGTCAATTTATTATTTATGTCATAATAAATAATAATGATATAACTATGAAAATTGTTCCGTATTATTTGCACGTGCGTCAGGAAACTAACCAGAAATAACCAGTTGTGAAACATTGTATGGTATGGGAATATGCAACGTACTAGAGACGAAGTGGAAGAATAACATAATTAAAACGTAACAATTCCGTTAAGTTTCACCGACACGCCATCGTCGCGGCACTGTCATCACGCAAAATACCTTTGGAAACCACGATTTCGGTGAGCCGAATTAAGGGTTAGGATGGAGGTACTTATCTATTATACAGATTGATATATTATACGTTTCTGATTCTGAATGGAGGGAAGAATGTTTTGGTTTTGCAATGATGATTACATTTTTTTTTTTTTTTGTGAACATCTTTTCTACCGGAAATATAACTAGGGTAGTACTTTAGGAAAGTAAAATTTTTTGATTTTCTCAGGAGTTTTGATAATAAATGTAAAAGCTAGGAAACAATGTAGGAAAAACGGGAAAATGTGAAAATGTATTTTTTTCAAATCGTAAATTTTAATGGCTTTTAAAATGTAATGATTAATCTTCGAGTACAGATATACATTACATTTCCCTTGTATCTTCCCAATACTATCTTAAAACAGTGGCCCACCCATAGTGCGAATTATGTCCGTTTATTTTTTATCACTAACGAACGATTATCTACGAAGATCTTAGGTTAATTCGATTTCAATTTTTTTTTTTTTGAGCCTTACAGAAAATCGTTTAAGATTTTTTTACACTGTTTTAAATTTTTTAACCATATTTTTATACTACACAGAAATTGGGAGACTAGGGGAGTTTAGCTCCAGAAATCATCTAAATGTCCCCTAAATTAATAAATACTTTCTTTAGATATTTTATTCAATTATTCTAATTTAAGAATAAGTAGTGATATTATAGCCACTTCCCAAAAAGACATTAAATATGGTTTTAAAACAGAGCAAGAATGTTTGCTATTTATATATCGAAATTCTATATGTATTAAATAGAATTATGAACGAATAAATTATTATAATATTGTCATAATAGAAATTTCCGTTAATAATCCATGGTTCACGATAAAAACAAAAAAATCACCCTCTATGTTATAAGGTGTTTGATGACTGGTCATCAAGGGGATTTTTTTTTTTAAATTTAATCGTTGAGCGAAGATAGATTTTTTTGTTTTTGTATTTGTTTTTATTTCATAGGTTTTACTCGCCGATAATAGATTTTGGACGGTAGACGAAACACGCGTGGAAAATCAATATCAATATTAAAGACCACCGTCTTTGGTGTCGCGTCCCTCGAAATGAAAACAAAAAATATCAAAACACGTATAGTCATAAGAAGTAAACGGCGATATAGTAGTACGATAATAACAGTATCGGAGGAAAAGTAAAGACGACCCGCTTTGGGCAAAGGGATAGTAATTATTTGTCAGACAGCTAAAAATATTTATTTATGATTTCTTACAGGTTTTTTTTCTTTTGTGGAAAGAATATTGACTGAGCAAAGAATTAGAATAATTTTAGTATTCTTAGTATATTTATACTAAGAATATTTCTCTTGGCAATAACCGCAACTTTATACATTACATATTATTTTTATTTGGTAGATATCTGTTATTAAAATTGTATGACTTTAGAGAAATGTTCGCAAATTTAATACAGGGTACATTATTAATTGTACGTAGTGGTCTAAAAAAAAAAAAATTGAGTTTAATGCATTTTTTTTTTTTGTATTTAATAAACTTTTTAAGATCAAATTTTGACGAAAGTAATAAAAAAGTACGACATTTCAAAATATATTTTACTGAACTTCGTTTTGAATCGTTTTTTTTTAGCAAAGATTTATCTATGTGTACAGATATAAATTAAATAACTATGTATCCTATACCTTCTCAATTTTTACCCACAACAGTGACTACACCCGTCGCCATGTATTAGCTTTTTTTTTTTTAAACGAATAAGAAAAAAAAATATTTAAGTAGGTTTTTCTATCATGAGTATAACTTATAATGAACCTTATGTTAAATTGTCAAGAATTTTAAACCATTTTATGCACATAAAATCAATTAAGAACTCGAAAATTTCAAATGTCTTTGACATGTTACCACGCGTAGAAAACGTTCAAAATGAACAAATAATAAATATTCGTTAGAAATGCGATTTCCTAAAAAATATTATTTTCACGTTGGCCCTTTTTTCATGTCCAGGTCCAGTTTTACACTTATGTATTCAAACACTGTTCGATGTCGGCTTTTTTTGGTTTTTTTTTTTTTATTATTTAAGGACACTGCCCGTGGACCCGTCTTTTTTCGCTCAAAAACACGCTTTGCTGAGTTAACCCTTCCGCCCCGTAGAGTGGCGCGCGATCCCGATCATTATTATTATCATTTTTTTTTTTTTTTTTCGTTAGAAAAACTAAAACTTCTTCACTCCGCGCACCGGACCGAATTCCGAAAGTCATGCTTCCGAACCCTACGCTGTACGCTATACGCGGCGCGCGGCATTGGCGGGGCCCCCGTTTTAAGTCCGCGTGCGAACATTATACGCGCATATTATATTATGCGCTATTATTATTATTATTATTATTATTATTATTATTATTATTATACTGTTGTAGTCGTCATCATCACAAGCCCATTGTTGCATGTGGCTGCGGTCCCGCCACAAAAGTTATCCGCGTTACGCGAGTCGAATACCAATAAATACGCGACGAACGAACGTATTATTGTCATCGCGCGCTCGCGTGTGTGTGTGTGTGTTTGCTTATACGCACAGTGTAATCTCGTTCTTTTTTTATTTTTCGTTTTTTTTTTTTTTTTTTTTTTATTATATCAACCCTATATTATTATACGTATCGAAATCGCGTTGGTGTACACGCGTCGCAATAATACTTTATCATTGTACCCTGAGCGTCGGACATCGTATCCGATAGAAAACAAATTTTTTTTTTTTTTTCCGCTTTTCTCCATACGCCCGATATAATATTATCGTGCGCCCGATACATATTCGCTCGCTACAACGTCAGAATAATATGCAACGATATACAATGTTGTACTGTTCAACGTTATATTACAATATGAGATACGCCGGTTACGTCTGTTAATATTACAAAATACAGATACATCGAAAACCATGAAAAAAAAAAAAAAAAAAACTATTTTTATATTTTGATTACTTTTGAACAGCGATTAGGTACTCGGGATTTTTCAACGGACTACGAGAGAGGGGCGGAGTTATGTTTACGAAAATTATAATTGAATTGCAAATTTCAATTAGGTACCATCTAGAGGGCTTTTCAAAATTGGCTTTTCCGGTTTTTTTTTTTTCACTTATACACAGATATTTTGTGAGTGAAAAGAGCCGTTGTACTTCGTCGGGTATATAGAAATTGAGTACCCAGTGCAAGATGTACAACTATTTGTATTTTACTGCATTTTATATGTAGTACATTTACAATGCTGGTTAGTTTAAATTGTTGTTTTTTTTTTTTTTTAACAAATTTATCTGAGTATGCTTATAAAAAAATAGATCTAAAAATCGGTATAGCTAGAGATGAAATCAAATAACACACGTTTCGTCTATAGAATATGGCATTCACTATTAATTTAGAAAATTCGAGGGGTCTTTTTTTCAAAATTATAAGAAAGACCAATTTTTTTTGTAATTTTATTAATTATTTAAAAAAAATCTGAAAAAAAAAATGAAAATTACAGCGTTACGATTTAATTGTTTTAAATTTTTACACTTTATGTTTTTTACCAGAAATATTACTCTACTAGAAAAATACCACGAAATTTGTTTTTTGATTTTCCTTGTAGTTTTTTTAATAATTGAGAAAAACCGGAACAACCGTTTAGATATAACAGGGAAATTTACGAAAAAAAATATTTTATTATTTTCAATTTTGTTTTTTTTTTTTTTTTTGTAATTTAGTTTGAAATATTCGTAGGGATTTGACATTTTGACAAAAAACTTATATTTATTTTTTTTAGTCACGATACGATTTTCAAAACATTTTTAAGCTATTTATAGATATTTTAACTTTACGGGTTTTTGACAAGAGTATCCATACAGGTGTACTTTTTTTTTTTATAAATGTTTTTAAAGTTTAAATTTTGAAGTGTATAACCTAACTTCGTTCAAAATCGTATTCTGTCAGCGGTGATTTATCGTTGCGTACACATATAAATTAAATCAGTATGTATCTTGCATTCCCAACTTCCCAGCGACAACAGTGACGCGCCCGTGAAAAGAATCGGCTCTTCGATTATTACAACTTATGTTTATTTTGGTTATTGGCTATTGTTTATTTTAAACAGTTGATGACTTGATGAAAGATGACGTATCAGTGCGCTTTTACATAATTTTTTTTTTCTCTCCAACAAACATTTTTATTTTTATTTCACCACGTTAGAATGTTATGATAATTAATAGTGTTATTACAATAATGTTTTATGCAAGTCTGTGAATTAATTTCTATTTAAACTGGCCTGGTGATTATATAGATATGCATGTATTGTTATTATCATTATTATTATATACCTACCATGTGTATCACCAAAGTAAACACAATTGTTAGGATAATGTTGAACTCGAATAACCGGCCGCATGTTTACAGTGGCTTATTGAAATAGTATAAAGCTACGAAATTATAATACAGTACCAACATGTATGGAGTAATCCACGAAATAAGCAATTTTAGATTAATCAAACGGGCGGCGGTTCTAGACGCCATAAACCGAATGGTGCTTTAGATCGTTGTAAAATGCAAACTGCGATATTTGTGTATATGTCACATATTTTAAACGAAAATATAATATTTTATCGATAAACGGGTACTCAAAACAATATTCGTTAACATTGAAAATGCGTTTAACGAGCTATAATATAATATGGGTGGGTATAGGTACCGACACAAACACACGCTCTAATGTAAAACGGAATTTTTCAAATCAATTAACATCATTGCGTATGTACCCAGGAATAATCGAGAAACTCTTGACACGGCAATTAAACCGTTCCAAACATACAATATATATGATTTTAAAATTTTAAAAATATTTATGAAAAAAACTACGAGTAAACACTCGATTACTGATTGCATGATTCAACGACGAAATTAACGACGTCCTATTCGATATGCAAATTAGCAAAAATTCAATTTAATACCCACACACTACGGTTAATTTATTGCGTAAAAAATAATAAACTGTGCGTACTGTTTACTAACACCAGGCCTGTAAATATGAAACCGGAATTTTCCTATAAATACCTCTAGCTATCAATGTAGTTATTAACAAATCGCACAATTGACGTTATTTACATGCTGACTGACAAAAGTAACTCAACTCGTAACAATACCAGTTTCGTATAACTTCATAGTTTATTAATAGCATTGAACATGCCGAATTTCGTGCCCGGAAATTACGATTTGCGTGCAGCGTTAATTTTCTGTTACCATTCGAAAGAAAACTGCTGCGGAATCGCATCGGATGCTTGTCGAAGCGCTCACGGTGAGCATGGTCTTGGAAAATCACAGTGCTTTAAGTGCTTTAAAAATTCGAACGAGACGATTTGGACGTGAAAAACAAAGAACGTGAAAAACGAAGAACGTGAAAGACCGACGAAAAATGTTAATTGGAGACAATGCTCTGCATCTGGTGGGATCAGTAGGGTGTGATCTATTATGAGCTACTCAAAACTGGCGAAACTGACTCGGCGCTACCAAGAACAATTAGTGATCGATTCAAATCAAGCGTTTTGTATTCTGGATATTTTTTCTCGGAAAACATTTTGTTAGTAAATAAAATCATATCTTGTTTTTCACGTGATTCCGCCCGGTGGTACTTTAATTAAAACATTTTTAAAATTTTAAACAGTTTACCCCTTTGATCCTTTTTCTCTTGGAAAACAATTTTTTAATTAGTAAAAACTAAAAATGCTTTAAATTGTTTACACATTTCCTTAAAAGGTGTGCTGACTATTCACGTGCTGGTGAAATTATTTGGGAAAATTATTTTTCTTAATTCCCGAAAGTATTTCTAAAAATAAATGTTTAAAAGAGCTGATACTGCTGTTGTGTGCCACTATTTTAGGGTGTAAATTCAAGAGCGTAAGATATATAAAGTTATTCAAATTATATCTGTGTACCACAATAAACCATTGCTAATAGAATAAGGTTCTAAGCAAAATTCAGTTAAATATGTTTTTAAATGTCATGACTTATACGGTTTACGAACAAATTTGAACTTGAAACGCTTATAAAATAAACGAACATAATATTCAACATTTTTTTTTCGCCATTAATTAAAACTTATAATGAACCTTATGTTAAAATTTTAAGTGTTTCTCATTTGTTAAATAATTGTATCCACATAAAACCAAATAAGAACTAGACAAATTCGGAAATGTCCATATAATATCTCACAAATTGCCAAAATGTTTTGAACATATGTCCACGTCTAAAAAAAGGTAATATAAGTATTCTGTAAAAATGTTCTCTATATGAATATTTTTAACCGAATGAAAAGACAAACCGATAGAACCGGTACACATTATCGATATTTCATCATACGATTTATTTATCGCACGGAAATATTATCGTATGATATTGTAAATATCACGCAGATAGCAAAAGTATATTTTATTGAGATTTATACAATTATTTTTTTATTATGAAATGTTTTAATTTCCCATATTTTTCATTTAAATAATATTTGGAAAATATTTATAAAATAACAGATAGCCGCGGAATTTTCATTTATTAAATATTTTAAAAATTATACTTTTCTAACGGAAAAAACGGAATCTCTTAACTTTCCACAGTCGGGTACTGAATTCGAGATCCCGTTTAATCCAACCTAACGCCCTATCCACTAGACTACCTATCTAATTATTAAGAAGTCGGTTTTTCGACCACATAATTAAATTTCAAAATATTGTATAATATAGGTACCTATCTATACAATGACATCTCGGAATCGTGTACTGTTCAGGAACAGGAACTTTAACCGCTTCTGAATAGTGCACACCAGTGGCAGGAGGATGGTGGAGAGGTTGGTGGGGGACGTACCACCTTTTGTTGTTTATCGGTTATTTCGGTGTATTTTATCGTTTGAAAAAAAGGAATTAAAATTGGCTACAGGAGTATACTGTCCAGTATAACGTACGACCAAATACAATTTACTAATAATAACAATTTGCATTAACTGCCATCTACGTTACAGATTATAGGTTTTTTGGTGTGTGTTATTTTATGTGCGGAGATGATGACCGAATCTCTTGGCGTACTCTCAATCGTAATAATATTTGTTTATATCGGCAGATTTTTCCGATTTGGCGATTCCTGAGGTGTACAATCAATCGGCCGTTAAATAACGGTCGGGTCTAAAAACACGGAAAACGCTAATATCGCTATTAATATCTAGACTGTTTACGCAGCTGCGGGCGTGCATCGGGCGAAACGCGATGACAAACCGCTAGGTTCATACGTAGGAAATATACATCCACGCTGTTATATATTGTTACCGTGCCTGTGGCAGAACGTCACGTAGAAATATCGAATTATTTTCGAATCGTAATATAATTATTTGGATTTTGACGGTATTACGATCGTACATCCAGAATTTTATTTAGTTATTTCATCAATGACGTCGCATTATTAATATATTCGAAATATCATTTCAACAATTCGTTAATAATAACATAGCTATAATGACATTTAAACATGTGTTTAAACAATAATATAATAACAATGTATTCATAATATTTTTTAAATATTTCATTGTTAATAATACAATCACAGTATTATTGTTTTACAAAATATTTATTTGATAAACTACCAATATTTATTTAATAATATCATATTTTTTTTTTTTGATGAAAAACTGATATTAATATAATATTATCATTACGGTATGCTACATGGACATGGTTATAAATTGAGCTGTCCACACAATCACGATAAAATATCGTACGATGAGATAACCGTACGACGCCTCGAAAACTGTCGGATGCACTTTAACTACGATAAGAATATCATAAGGCAATAATTGTTTTGTCTACATGCAGTTAAATATTATGATAATAACACACCAATGATAATTGTTTTAAAATGTTTTAAAACATAGAAAGTTTTTAATATCCATCATGTCTTTGGAGGACGAATGTGACCGTTCTACTGGAGCCGATTCGCCGTCAAAATCGATTGAATTTGCGGATGAGGATATTTAAATGTTGATAATGATATTCTTAGCTGCTTGGAAAGAAACTTGTATTCACTGTGAAATGCACAACACAACATATACTGCACACTGCACAGTTCAATACTGATTGCGCAATTTATAAATTACATTATATTTTTCGTATATTAATTTATAGATCGTACAATGAAATGTCCGTAGTATGACTTAACCAACACCTTATTCGTGCGATAAATGAATAGTATCGGCCATGTGTACCGGCTCATAATCGTAAATAATGAAACCGTTTACGCCATAATTGTTGTCGGTATTCCAACGGTTTTTCCTGATTATTAAGAAAACTCCGCGGAAAAAAATCGACTTTCTTACACACCGACTAAACGGAATTTTTTCAGAAAGCATGTTACATTTGAATACAAAACTTTTTGTCGGCAAAATTAAGGTAATATAATCGTGAACGCATTAAATTTGACCGTTATTCCTATACTGTTTTTTCCGATTTTTCCCAGTTATTATGAAAACAATGGGTGCAGATAATTCAATATTGTATACCTGTAAGCAACAACAAACCGTTGCTTACGAAAAAACGATTCTGAACGTAGATCAGTGAGATAGCGATGTTTTGTCAATGATACATGTGTTATTTTGTAGCAAAATAATTAAATAGGCTTTATACGTTTTCTTCGATAATATTCGTTAAATGTTGTACCGATTTTCCCGGTTTTTCGCGTTCGCTGGGAAAACTCTTGGGGGAAATCGAAAAACGACCTCTGTAAAGTGCCTCGCTTGCGAAATTTCCGTCTGGAAACGTTGCTATCGTTAACAGCCGGGGCCAAAGCGCCGGTAGAAAAGTCGTGTGCCGGAAAAAAAGGAGGCCGCCGTGCGTTTCAACTGATACGTACGTTTCGTCGGAACAAAACATCCACGGTGTACCGTCGGCGCGTCAAATGGTCGGGTTTTTTCGAAACCCGTCGCCCCGCGCACAACGGCGCTACAAAGCAGTAATAATAATAATAATAATGATAATAATGATAATAATAATGATAATAATGATAATAATAATGATAATAATGATAATAATATTAAACAATAACAAAACGCTTTCGGTGTGCGGCGACGGATTTTATATTAATATATAACATTACCGTTCCGGCGGCGCGCGCGGTGCGGGGTGCCGTCCTAAACGCGCGCGGCTCTTGACAGCGACGGGCGGCGTAAACGGAGGACGAAAATATCGCGCCGTTTCCGACGAATTCCGCCGGCACCCGGCCGCGGCGGCGGAGACGCGTCCCGTTTGCGGAACATCGGCGACACCGGCGGCCGGGTCCGGCGTGGCGCGCCCCGGGAAACATCTTGCGAGTCGCACGGGCGCGGAGACGTTGACGCGAAATTAATTAGCCGGATTCCGGGACACCGCGCCCTGTGCGCGCGTGTGCACGCGAGCGAACGAGCGTTTATACGCTGTCGTATTTATTTTCACGCGCGCGCGTACAAGACAACGATGGCGACTCCGGCCCGCCGCACTAAACGGTGGGACGCTACTCGTCGTACGCAGGTACCTGTAACAGCGATACGGATCGGCGAGACCGTTTTCGGTGGAAATAAGACGGCGGAAAAAATTGGCTCGTTATCGGTCGGCGCGTTTTTCGATAGAACTGGTGACGCCCGGCTATACACAGTGCACCACTGTGTATATACTATACAGGGTGTACCGTGATTTTGTGTCGCCGCAAGCACGCCATTACTACAGAACAGGCTCGGCGCAGTGACCCGATAACGGCATTTTTGGAAATTGTTTTTTTTTTACTTCCAGAAACCCGATTCTTTTTACATTTACGGCCGTTCTACACGTAGAGATCTTTAAACGGGTTTTATCGGATAACCGACCAATTAACCTCCCGACCGTTGTCGTACGATTTACCGAAACTGCGTGTGCGACATATTTAAATGGTTTTGTTCAATAGCGTGTGCGATGGATTTTGAGCGGAATGTTTTTTTTATTTTTATTGTCACTGTGCTTACTTATTCTTTCACGTATGTGTATTGAAGAAATCTCGATTCAATCACAAAATGACAAACGAGTCCATCGTTAAATTTCGGGTCTGCTCGTCGTAAATCATTTAATGATTTACTAAGTAGTATTTCGTACAAATTGTAGGAAAAACGTTGAAAAGTGTAAAATATTAAAAGATTTATTATTGTTGATTCGGTAATTTTTTGTTCAAAGTTGGTTAAAAATAATCTAATTTTTTAGAATATACTTATATTAGCTTTTTCGTAATAATGTTTTCAAAACGTTTGAAGTATTCTTAAGCATTCGATATTTTCGAGTGTTTTTTGCGGATACAATTTTTTTTGCCAAATAGAAATCCTTGACAATTTATTATATGTTCATTATAAGCTGTACTTAGTGGGTGGTAAAAAAAAAGTTGAACGTAATGAAGTATTTTAGAATCGGAGCATAATGAGGGATTTATCTGTTTTTACTATTAAGATGTGTGTATGTTTTTTTTCTGCCTGTGAACATCTTTTCTACCAGAAAACTTGCTCGGAAGTATAGACTAAGCACCTTTCCTGAAAGGTAATTTTCGCTAGTTGGTGCATTGGGTTATTTCATGTTATTTCTTGATTTTTCAAGTTGTTTTCGAATTCATTGGGAAAACCCGAAAGAAAATTATTGGTAAAACGGCAAATATCGCACGCAAATGAACAGCGGGCCGCAGCATTACCATTTCCATTGTTTTCATTATGTTAACATGACGTTTTCTACCAGAAATATTGTTCCAATTAAAAAATAACAATAAATCGATTTTGTTTCTTTTAACACACACTGACGGAGAAATCGTTTTTTGATAAATTAAGTATTTTTCATAATAATTCGAAAAAACCAAAAAAATTCGAAATAGATGATTTTTTCGTATTATGGCACGACGATTTCATTATTTTATACATTTTTACGGCATACGTTTTGTATCATATACATTGCTCCAATAGATAAACGACAAGAGACCTGTTTTTTTTTTTTTTTTTTTTTTTTTTTTTTTTATGAGTAATTAGATTTTGTTGATTTTTTCTGTAGTTTTATTAATAATTGAACAAACCCGAAAAATACGAAGGAAGAAAATTTACGAAAATAATTCTTTTATTATTTAACATTTTTTTGTTAAATGAAATTCAATGTGAAATATTCGTAAAAACTTTAAATATCGACAAAAACTTATATTAATTTTTTCTAGACATGCTAAAACTTTCGGAACATTTAAGCTATTTTTGAGCTGTTTATATAGTTTTTAATTTTACGAGTTTTTTCATATTATTTTTATTTGGTAGGTACTGCATGTGTATACAAATTTGTTAGTCTAATTATAAATACTTTAAAATATGATAAGAAGTACATTATAAATGGTATTATGTGGTGAAAAATTTGGTTTTACGACGTAGTATACATTACGTAAATATCACGGACTTATGTAACACGTGTAACCAAACTGCCAGAATCGTTTATCATTAGCGACGGTTAATCGTTGAGTACAGATTGAATTTCCCCTCCACCTCCCTAATTTCTTACACACAACAGTGGTCCACCCACCGCGCTAAGTATGCCATTTGTTTTTTTCAATTTGATTTACGATAGGATTCGAAGTGTATTTAATTGAAACACCATATACGTAATAAACTATTTACCCTCAAAAACATTATTGTACAACAGTCGGTTACCGGAAGTTCTTAAGAATTTCAAACAATTCTCACCAACCAAGCTTTGTTCCGATGGTAGTCGCCTACATCCCTGTATATATATACGTTATACACAGGCCCGCAGTTAAGCATATAAGACCGCAGCGTAATCAATCATCGAAAACATTCAGTCGGCGGTACCTATACCAAATAATATATATTGTTAGAATATTATTATGATAATATTGTCGGGCGGTTGTTTTTCAAGAGGAAGGCGGAACACGAAAATAAGCGGTGCCGCGAAATACCTGCCTAACCGCCGACGTTCGCCCCGGGTACACCGACAATGACTGATCATTTTCGGAGATCAATCAACGGATTTCGATACGACGTAAATACAGAACGGAACCGGAGCACGATCGCGGGACGGATAGGGGAGGAGGGAATTCGGGCGACGAGACCGTGGAAAGGAAGAATAGGTCAGGCAATAAACTCGGTATTATACCGCGGTAAACGACGACGTGAGCAAAGACAATATGTGTCTCGCAGGGGCATTTGTGCGCGTGCACGCCGGGATTGATGTAGAACAATACGTCCCAGAAGTCACGGGGCAAAATATATAAAGTGTACACGCCGATTACCATAATTAGATGCACAGTCGAATTTGAATTCGCACCGAGTGTCATTTGTCTCGGTCTACCGAGTCGAATACGCTGGTACTGACATCGTGGAACTGTGTTCCGTGTGCGCGTAAGCAGGTACACCGGCTACTGTGGCATAGTTTGAAATTTTTTTTTTTTTTTTTCGGACCGGACTGACGTGTGTCCTATCCATTCATTAGTCCGTGATTATTATTTATTATTATCTTGGAACGTATTTACGTATTTTTTTGAAAAACCTTTTCTTACAGTTAACCGATAAACAGAAAAAAATCAACGTTTTTTAACCGGTGACCGGTTCGGTAATTAATATATCCTGAAATAATAAGTAGTTACCGGTAACCACCTTTACCTGGTTATTGGGTATCGGTTGAGAACCGGTTCTCAACAATTTGTCCAATGAACATGCAGACTGCTGATATATTTGGTCCAATAGATTCGTTCCAATCGCCAATATTTCGAGTGGTTTCTGGTAACAGTTATGGTGAAGACGTGAAGTCATTTTTCTAATTTTCCTTATCCGCATCAAAGACAAAGAGGGTCTACTTTTTTTTTTAACAAAATGTTGTTATTATTCTTGGTAAAATCTAACAAACAAAAATAAACCGCTAGTTTATCTCGCAAAAATATTATACCTAAAAACCGTTTTAAAGAAAAATTTAATTTACAACATTATAATCTATGTCGAATGATTTTCGTACGTTGTAATAATGTTATTATAGTAGATACCATTAAAAACATAATTAAAATTATTAAAACTGTGTTTTTATTTATATATTTATTTATCTATTTTTAATCATTAATGACAACTTAGACAGTAAAATTATTGTAAATTAGGTATTAAGATTATGCGAATCTCGAAAAACAAAAATAACCACGGAAAAACCTCCGGAAAAAATAATCACCAATGGTTTGAGTGTACACAGTTGTCAAAAATAACAATAATCAATAATTAAAAAAATAAATAATTTTTTATCATCAGTCGGTTCGCTTACGTACATTATTGGATGCTGCTGGCAAAAAAATCGAATGTATTTTCTCAATTTCATTATTTATCGTTCTAAACAATTGATTTTAGAACACATATCCATATGTTAGATAAACTATGGCATATGGATATTTGATAACTAACATAATAGTTCCGGGGTTAGAGCGGACTTCCTTTAATAGAATAGATAACACAGTTATAATCAACAAATTAAATTTCCGGAATGTTTGTTGTTTCATTTGTAATCTATAGACTAAAAAACCATACGGATGACAATAATTAAAAGATAATTTATATTTATAAATAAAAATGAAGTATGCCTGTAAACTTTTTTAAATATTACTATTATTGACAGTATAGTTGTTTTTCGGATTACCGATTATGCAGCTGTATTATAGCGAGCTGTCTTGAATAATTAATTTAACATTGCACTGATACGCAAAAATGTGTACAACATAAAAAGGAAATATTTCAAAGTTAAAGACAATTTAGGACATAATAGATTTTGAGAATATATATATATCGGCATAATTTATTATTTTTCGAGGACTCGTCTTTAAATCAATACACCAAACCTATGGTATCCTTCTACCAATAAAACGTAAGCACTACACGTAAAATTAACATTTAAATAGTAGTTTCAGAAAGATTGGCGTGCTTGGTGAATGTATATTTTATGTGCTAAATTACGTTGATTCGTATAAGTCGTACGTGAAAATAAAATGATCTATAAGAACCCGAAAAAGATAATAAAGCCTTGTATTGTTGAATACGGAAAGAATCCGCAGGAAATAACGTAAACTATTGGTATACGGTCCGAAAACTTAAACGCCAGTCGGATTTTCGGATAAGTTAGGTTAGGCCATACAAGAAAATGACATTATTGATGAAAAAAAAAGTTGTTGACCGTTGCGTAGGCATTAGTTGTTTGGTACGTATGTGCTGGGCATACAAATAAATAACAAATCTCATAATATATATTTATACACAGACACATTTCTTTTTACACACGGTATGAGTCGCGTTTTTCTTTTATTCCATACAAACTATTATCGTGACAAATTATAAGATTATTACCTATTTATTTATTTATTTATTTATTATCACGTGTAAAGTCAAAATACTCATATTTACTTAGATAATGTAATGATACGAAAATCGTCAGATCTTATCATAAGGGAAAAATATTCGTATAACNATATATTTATACACAGATACATTTCTTTTTACACACGGTATGAGTCGCGTTTTTCTTTTATTCCATACAAACTATTATCGTGACAAATTAACTACAACAAATTATAAGTTTATTACCTATTTATTTATTTATTTATTTATTTATTATCACGTGTAAAGTCAAAATACTCATATTTACTTAGATAATGTAATGATACGAAAATCGTCAGATCTTATCATAAGGGAAAAATATAATTATAAAGAAAAATAATAATGGTCAAAAAGCGTATTATAATTATAATTAAACGTATAATATTTTAATACTAAATATCTATTCAGTGGTGCATTAAGAGGGGTAGGAGGGACAAAAAGGGCGAATGACCCCAGTGGCAACATTTTAACAATTTTATTGAGTGTATTAATTTTTGTTTTAATTACAAAATGTATAACACATAAGAGCATTATTGATTAATAGATTAATTAATCGATGGTTTTATTTTTATAAGTAATAGGTGATTGTTGAATAAAGCGCTGTAGTATAAAAGGATCAATTGTGGTTTTATGTCCAGTACGGTACTATTTATGTAGACATTTTTCTATACTTTGTACCCCCAAATAATAATTAATAAGAGATAATAGATTATCGTATCAAATCATATTGAGTTGAATGTGATTTGAGTGAAACGACTGATAATGTATAAAATTTACTTATGTCATTAATTGATATGATAATTTATTTGAATAAAACACTTACTAATTATAAATTGTTAAACACTGGTATATATATTATAAAATGTTATTTAAAACAAGTAAGGGACACATTTTTCAGTAATTAAGGGTTGGTAAGGAAGGTCTAAATCTATAAATAGTAGTGGGTGAAAAGTGGGAGAAAAGGGGCAGGCGATAAAATTGTTTTTCCCCGGGGCGCATCTATTTTGAATGTGCCACTGTATCTACTACAATATATTTTGCTTGTAAAATGGTTTCGTCTAGGGGACTTCAGTTGTTTCTATTGCTTGCTTTATGAATTCATATTCAATCGAAAATTAACCCCGATTTATTATGCAAAACTAAGTAGGGTATGCTTTTATTTCGTGTGCAGTAAGTTAATATGCGACCAGATCATATTTCCGAAAACGGTTTATAACATTTTCGGACAACTGTTTATTATTGTGTATAAACTGTATAAATAAAACTATTGTTAAGATTATCTGGAAAAAATATAAACGATAATCTATATTAGTTTAATTTATAATGGCATAAAATATCATTGCTACTTATACCTAGATAAAACCAAAAGTTTGAAATATTTTATCTTCTTAATTAGTTTATGTCAGAACGTACTGATAATAGAACATAAGTATTGTACAATATAATATTATCCATTAAAAGTTTATCTTTTTTTCATCACTACCTAATTGTTATGACTCGTCTTCGCCGACTTTTAGCCACAGTATTGCGTTTCTAGCACGCAAACAGGCCAAAACCGCAGAACAGTAACTAAACGGCGGTTTTCTTATTAAAGCCGCCATTTTTCGTTTCTCAATATTCTGCACTACATTACTCCAGATTAATTCTAGTGCTGTGGCATACACAGTCGACGTACGTCGACGAATATAATATACGAGAAATATTATATATTATCACTATTATTACTAGTTATGACTTTTGAGTTATGAGTAGTGCGATTTAGTTCATAAAACTAAATCAATTATAGATAAAACTAGACGACGACGTGCGATGTACTGAAACCGAAGTGAATCATTTCAGTGACCTAATAATATTGTATAGTTACTACATTATTATTCTGATGATGGCAGTTCTGGCAGTTTATTTGATATAATTTTTTGTATAATTAAAATATATATGTCGGTTAGGAATTTCATTATTAATGTTCGAACAAAAATATGTGATTGAAAACTGAAAGCTATAATTAAAAAGTACATTCCTCGCTTTACTTATATCTGAAAACAAAGAGTTCGTTGTATCCTACATGTATCGAGTTATATACATATGTAACGACTGTGAACAACGATAAATCGTTGCTAACAAACTACGATTCTGAGCAAAATTCGATTAAACGTGTTTTTACAATTTTCGTAAAAAAAAAAAAAAAACTACTAGTTTAGAGTCATTGACTATAGCTAGTATCCCTGTTATAACCACTTATTTTAATTTCATCTGTGAATAGTATGATTTTGTAATTTGATAAGCTGTATGATTATTAGTGTTTTAATTCATATTTACTGGTAATATCAATTACTATAAAAACATAGATTATGTAGGATGGCCATTAAACAGGAAAATGCTATTTTAAAATACTAACGCAAATTGGTTATTCAATATAATATTCTTAAGACTTGATTTTGAAGTTTAAACCAAATTTCTATGTATTAGCAATTATAAAACGTATGGTTTAGTTTTTAAGTTTTTCAATACTTGTGCATTTATATAGTTTTGTTCTATAGTGTAATAGTTGCGAAATTCGCATCCATGATTGTCGAAAGTCGATAGAAATTCTCATAAATAATAAAATAATCTATTTGAAATGTTTAACCATTCAAAATAAATGTACACTATATTGTTGGTGAATCCTTTCATAATTATTTACATAAATAGTAATGTACAATATGTATTGTACTTAGCACTCATTTATTTACCACGGAGCCAAGAGAAGTGACAGCGATTTACCTATATTTCGTATATCGTTACACTTTGTCTTTCAACTTGTATCATTAGTTTAAGTCAGTTTAACTAATTACTATAATATATAAGATCAACGAGACAGTACTGTTGCATATAAACTTTGTCTCGTTACAGCCGAAGAGAACGAAATAAATGTCCAATAATTTGTGTATATCTCATAAAAAGTTATGAATGTAAACTTTTTTAAATTGTATACATTAAATCTGTAATAATTATTACTATTAGTCCAACGAATAAAACTCTTAGAGTTCTTATTATAGAATTAATTTAATGTTCTATAAATTTATGAATTTATCTAAAAACACTTATGGAAAAAAAACTGATGTATCTAACTCAAATTTGTTTATTATATCACTGAGCAGTAGCGAATTTTCAACATTTTTCTGGGAGGGATCCTGAAAGATCATATACATACAAAATGTATCCCTATTAATAGAAGCCTATTTTTTGGACATTTCATTGAAATTATATCAGTGTCTGGAAAGTGGGGTCCAGACCCCACCCACTACCAATAAAATTATACGGAAAATCACACAGCGACTTTTTTATTCACATACAAAACAAAATTTACTTTTATAAAATAAACTACTCATGGAGTTTAGACAAAGATTTCTCGTGGAAAAATATACTCTTAATAATTTTAAATAATAAAATCGTTATACCGTAATTGAAAAAATTGTAAAAATTGTATTTTTCGTCTCTTTTGGTTTTTCACAATTATTATGATAATTACTTTAGATATTGAAAAATTGTTTCATTTTTCAGTGATAAGATATAAAATTGAAAAATATCGATCTTTTATTATTTTTTTAATCGGAGCAAGATGTTTGGTAGAAAATATAGTTTGAAAAAACTAAAAACAATGCAAGTGGTAACGCTACGGCATACTGTGAATATTTACCATTTTACTTAGAATTTTTGTCGGATTTTGCCCAATTATTTTGAAAACACTTATAAAATTCAAAAAACAACCTCTACATTGTACCAACTGAAGAAAATATCTTTTCAGAAAAGGTGCTACACTTCATTTTCGGAGCAAAATTTCTGGTTGAAAAGTGGTTCACAGAGAGAAAAAATAAATAAAAAAAAACACATGTTAAAATCTATAGATCCATCGCTATTCTCTACATTTAAAATATAGATTTTTTATTTATTTTTTGGTTATAAAGGATAATTTTACGAAAAATAATTACTGAAATGTGTAAATTAAATAGTGGGCGATCTTCGCATCTTCGCATCTTCTGACATTCTCGATAAAAATTCTTTATCCGTTCTAATCTGGTTTCATAAAAAAATATAGTAGGCAACAAATTGATTATATTATATTAATGACTACCGGTTTCCTATTCAATAGTATTCACTATTAAGTAGGTAGTTAAACAACTGTGATACACATGTAAAACTGTCCACCGCCACTAAAATTCGATAAACTTACCCTAATCACTATATAGGGAGCTTCTGTATTTGCAAGTAATTAAACAAAGAATGAATTTGTTAGAATTAAACAAATATTTTTTTTGGTATGCATGGACGTTAAACGAAGACTAATAAAACTAAAAGTAATCATAATATAACTAATTGAAAAAAGGAAAACTTATAAAAAAAAATAGTATCAAAAAAGAAAACCGAAAATGAACAATATGTATTATAATAATTCAATAATTATTTGAGATTTGTTGAATAACAACAATCCCTGATAGGCCTCTAGTATTTATTCGGGACCTGTGAGTATTTTTACTTTTTATATTAATATTAAGTACATGTATTTTGTCATATATTGTCATTGATGCGAGTTATTGTTGGTATATTTACGGAAAGAGATTACCGAGATATATTCTCTTTGTCATTTTTTTAGTATCTATTATTTCCATATGATTACAAAATGATTATAAATTACTTACAGCGTTCTATAAAATATCAAAAGTTGATATTTTTTAACTCCATAGTGTACACGTTTTACAATATGGCATAGAACGTATAAATACAGTATCTCCCTCATTGGAAAAATTCTAAATATGTTGTTTGATTTCATTTAATTAAGAAATAATTTGTATTATAAATTATTACCGTCACCACCGCCGCTGCTGCGGCCGCATCTGCAGATTTGTATGTCAAAATGTAATATTTACACTTGGTTTTCATTTGTACAAAATCAAATTATATATTATATACATCTGGTTAAAAATTGCGTCCAATTATTGTGGCAAGTTGTTCTATCCTTATCGCTGCTGGGCTGTACGATATTTGAACCCAATAACATCAACTGCGGTTGAAGCCCTCGGGGACGTTTGCCGATTTTCTGGGATTTACGTCAAGCCGTAATAATATGCTGTGGTCGTGGGATACGCGGTTTTATTATGTGCTGGATATTCGCGACATCGCTGCGAAGAAAACACTAACACTTTTGTTTTCCCCAGAGATGTATTTACAAAATTTCAAAGTCTATAGATTTGTATTATTATTATTCCCCCCTCTCTCACTTTTTGGTCGTAGATGTCTGTGACAGCGCTCTACACTCGTATATAGGGTGTTCCACGATGATACACCCGCTATATTCAAACGCCGCACGTCGTGCTACTATACAAACGTGCTCCTCTACTTTCCCCCTACCCAAATTTAAAAGTGGAATATCTTATCAGTAGGTTGACGAAAATCAAACATTTTTCAACACGTAAATGTATTTAAACTAATACTCCATCCATGTATAGACTTTTTAACATAGGTTGCCATTTGAAATTCAAAAACGGATAGTCGTTTCACAACCAAAACTAAGGTTGAAAAAAAATAACTGGAAAATAACGTTATACGTTATACTGTTATAAATAACAGCTCATAGAGCTAATTTTTCCTTAAACTGGCGGAAAATTACAAAAAAGTTAATACTTTTCCAAATATTGTTATGGACATATCTTCGTGGGACACTCCGTATATTATATTTTATACTCATACATCGTACGGCACACGTTTACAGCTGTTGCACATCTAAACTCGAAATGAAACGAAGTAAATGAAAATAACATGTTAACTTTGACGTTTTCATACCTATAAAGTGATCGCTGGAGGGAGAGTATTAAAATGTAAAAAAAAAGAAAAAAAAACGTAAAACATGTAGCAATGGTGGCGTTTTGTTATTTAATACTGAAATAGGCAACTATTAACAGTGGTTGTTTTGATATTAAACAGTTTTAAGTTCAAACTAAGTTACTGTCAATTTTTCAAGTTTATAAATTATATATACGTAACGTAGGCACTTGAAATCGGCCGTAGAGGTACGACCCAAAATATTTCGTGTCTGATTTCGAGGGCACGAAAATTGTTTTGATATTGTCATCAACGTTATATGATTCATTAACGCGCAAATATCATACATTTGGATGATAGGTATATAATATGCATGTTAGTACCTAGGTATGTGTAAAGTTGATATAAATTATAATAATACGCACGTTGGTAACCTAAAACTAACTTTGCGATTCTAAACTTAACAAGCAAACTGATTTCAAACGGAATAACAATGTTATAATGATGCATGCGTGAGCGTATAAATATTGAAGTCGCGAAATATTTAATTGGATTATTAAAGCGTATATTAATTATTAATGTATTAATAATATTATAATTTTGAGTTGGAACATTTTTTCTATAGTCATAGCGATTTAATACACGTCACAACAATATTATTATCTACTTGCGAGCACTTGAGTTATTACTATTGAACAATGTCAAAACTATCGTTTATCAGTGGCATATTCAATCATTTTTTTGTTTACGTCTATTAACAATTTCTGTTTTTTATCATCGTTACTTTTACTGGAGGATATTTTTCCAAATTAAACAAGATAATCCAAACTGTAGACTATAAACTGTATTGGTGATAATATTAAATCGATTATTTTTCATACGAATATAATGTTATACACATTGAAAACTCGGAATAACTGATAAATTGTATAAATTATACTTATATTATTAAAAAGATTATACACGTGAATTTTAACAATTCATTTACAATTAAAGATAAATTTTGAATTATTATATTTATATTATAGTTTAAAACTCAATGTTTAAATTACCCATTAGAGAGTATTTTGTTATGAATATAGCCAATCATTTTACTAAAAATATGAAGGTATTAAAAGGAATGATAATGTTTATTTAATAACCAATAATAAATCTTTGATAAGCTTATCGGTTTCGATTTTATAAAAATTTAGAAATTTGAATTAAATTCCAAACTATTCTTAATAAAATATAATACATTATGGTTTAATTTAATTTGAGTTGTATAAATATAAAATTGGGAATATTTTATAATTGTTAATAGGTACCTAATAGAAAAATCATCAAGATTATGAAGAAGTCACGAACATTTTGTATCTTACTAAAACATAATGCAGTAATACACAATATTTGAATTTCTCAAATTAATATCTAACAAGTTAATATACTATTATAGGGTGAGTTCTTATATTATGTATATGTTCTCCCATATGTGCTCCCATGTATATATATATATTTTTTTAAACATTTTAAGGATCATTCAAGTATTATGCAACCGCAAGCATCTATCCGTGTGAGAGTAAGGGGTCAGTCATGTGCTGACATTTAATGACAAAGGGACTAGAAGGCTTGCAGAGCTATGCTGACGTCAACAATCCTGTTTCACCACCGTCTTATTTCTTCGAAATAAAGTTTATTTAAAAAATAAAATAAAAATATTTTATTAAATTTAAGGAGATTATAGCAATACTGGTATAGACATAAATGTTCTCAGATATATTTAAAAAGGTTGACATTATATTAATTTATCTCATAAGATAATTACCATACATTTAATCATTTCTATAATTCGAAAGAAAATCAGTTAGGTAATTATTAAATTATTAATTGGTATGATATTTATTGAAATTAACTGAATTATTTATGGTGGGTTGAATGAGCGTTATAAAGCAAAATTGCACACATAAAATAAAATATTAACTGACAATACCTAACGTATACAGGCATAAAATGAATAAAATATACAGTATAAAAGAAATAATAATTATTTTCCGATCGGACTATGTAAAATTATTTGATTGAAATATTAAAATGTTGAAAATGCATTCTATGTTGATTTTACATTTATAAAATTGATAGTAGTAAACTTCAGTTAGAGAGTATACTACAGTGGCAGCGAGTCGTTATGAATTGCGTCTCATTTTAAATTGTGTGTGTAAATTGCGGCCCGGGTATATTGTATACATACGTAAATTGCGGCAGGTATATTTTGTAACATATGCATGCCTATGTAATTTTCATTTAAAAAAAATATACACAGAGCAACGTAAAAATTAAAAACATATATTAGTTAACATAGGTAGTATATCGTAAAGTATTACTAGAAAATCTCTAAATTGTACAGTCGACTGGTATTTTTGAAATGTACATAAATTTTAGCCGGATATTCCGATTTCCCATCAGCTGTACAATTTAAAATTTAATTATAATCTACAATGTAAATAATAATATGTTCACTGATGTAATATTACTAGCAGCCAGTGTGCATTTGATCGTAGCTTTGTGTATATTTTAACAAAAAATGAACGTTATGAAAAGTGAATTATTTAATTACACACATTTTTACCTGACATGTATTATTACTAGTTAACAATCATTGCTAAAGATTTTTAAAGATACAAAAAAAAAAAAAAACAAAACCAATATTTTTACCATACCAATATTAATACAATTATATTGCCAGTTTCAAGTCTGAAAAATAGGAAGGAAAATATTGATTTCGCAAAATAGCCTTAGACGTAATTTACGCGTTAATAATAAATATTTAGGCATATATTATACAAAATATACCCGGGCAGCAATTTACGGACATATAAAATATATCCGGGCCGCAATTTACATAGTATATATGGCTATGACCTTTTTTTCGGGGACGCAATTTACCGACTCCGGTGACAGCACATAATGGACAACGTATAATGGAGCGTTATCTTTTCGACGATCGACGTTGACAGCGCGTTAAAAATATCCTCCGTACACACATTAAGAACTGATTTAAGACACGATTTTATCAAGATTAGCTGATATTAACCGTGATTAAAATAAATTTAACCAACTGTTGAATTTCAATACACTCAATCGTATTCAAATATTAGCCAGCCGATTTCGGGCAGTTAACGTCGTAATGACGATTTATACTGTTACCAATATACAGAATACTCGATCGAAATTCAACACCTAGGTTTCGTTTATTTTCATTATTCAATATTTTTTTTCTGTAACTATTAAAATTATTAATGTCCAGTGCTATATTACGGGCTTTTAAGATGCCATTTGAAGAACGCGAATACAATTTCGTCGTTCGTCGTCCAATATGGATACCTAAGAGAAAGGGCCGACGGTTTCGATAATCTACACAGTTTCCATTGTGTTTTCATTGTCGTTCCATCAGTTTCTATTAGCCGGAAGTAATCAATGACTATCAAAAGCAGGTTCGCGTTTCCTTTATTTGTTCTTTTTAATAATTACATTTACATTTCTGTCTATTATGTAGACATTTAAATATTAGAAGGTACACTAAAACTAACTAAACACATCTAATCAAAACGTGCCTATTCTTGTAATCATATATGACAATATCATACCACAAATCCGGATGTTAACTGTGAGAATAAGGTTAATCACGGTTAATATAACTGCAGTTATTGGAATCTTAATTATAATTGTAAAATCCAAAGTTAATCATGCTTAAACTGCTCACTTACATAGTTAAATTAAATCTCGATTAGTTTGTTGGTAAAATCGACCGTAAGTGTGCTCCAAAAATTCGCGTAATACTTTCCAGCATGATATAGACGCATGTAGCCAATATTTATACGACCACCTAATTACAACTAATTTGTGATCCACGAATTAGAGAATTGCGTATACTAAACTCCTGAAAATCGGCCAGTTTAAACAATTTGTATACTATACATAGATTACTTACATAATTGACCAAATTATTATGTATTATTTCACACAGATATTTTTGAGTAGTTCAAGTACTCATTTACACCAAAACACGACAATGCATCCGAGTTGGGCCCCGCGGTAAAAATCTACCCTGGTTGGGTACCGGGTTAATGTGGGTACTATACTAATTGGGTCCCGAGTTCTCGCGAGTACTATACTACCATTTTTGGCTACATAAAAATGCTCAACAGTTTTTAACAGAAAAAAAATACACAAACAATTGTTTATTTTTTTTTAGTCATAAATTAATATTCGATTTACTCGTAATTTTATCAAAACAGTATGTTAATCAAACTTCGATTCAAAATCGTTATCTATTAGCAATGATGCGTATACCGATAAAAATTAATTTACCCCATATAAAATTATAATATTTACTACTGTTCTTACTATACCCATAATCTATTATACCGGCACATCGTGTTGCGTAGTATAACACGTCGACTTATTTTTAAACGTTTATTTATTCGCCACGTAATTAATTATTAATGATATTACGGACGATTTATATGTAATGAGAGACGTTTCGTGACTTCATAGTAGCACATGTCTAACAGGTGTTTCTGATTGGGTCGACCCGATAAGCCACGAACCGTTTCGTTATAAGTCTGCATAGGTAATGAATTATAAATCATATGACTTCCGATTATTATACTATTTATGTCTACAAATTTAGTATCAAATGTCTGTCAATAGGATTATAATGTAATCCGCGAATATGATATAAAGACCAAATAATAATGTTCAATTAAAATGAGGAAACTGAATAAATATTCGTAATACTGTACCATAACATGGTAATATTAATACCACCAGTAGCGTTCCCGAAAATGTACAACGGAAGGGAAAAAGTTAACATTAATTATAGTAATAAATTGTAAATCTTCTTTACCCAACTCACCAACAGGAATTGGTAATTTGGGTCTAAAAAAACATTTTTAATCGATAAATCAAATTTTTACCTTGAACTATTTAATAAAATATAAAAATTGCAAGATTAAATTACTAAATAAATACTCGTAGTTGTTGTATTAAAAACCCAATGGGAGAAGGCAGTGGCGTAAATTGGGTGGTGCAAATGTAGCAGCTGCACCACGACATTTAAAATGTGGCGATGCAAGTTTATATTTTAGCACCACCAGAAAATCATAAAAATGTGTATACTTATAGTTTCTATTTTCGAACGTTTTTAATTTTTTATTAATAAAATTACTATTAGTAGTTAATTAAACAAGTATCTATAGTTTTTCTTTAAATATTTTAATAATAAAGTTTTTACTATTCAAATAATTCAATACTTATAAGTTTTAATATATTAATTTCATAAAAAAATGTGCTACCTACAAAAAAATGAACTGTTATTAGGTGGTAATTTACAAAGGAAGTTGGACTACTGTTGGGTTAAAATTAAAAGATTTATCTGCACTACTAGAAATGTAGGCCAATTTACGTTACTGGACGGAGGGGGTATATGACCTTTAAACTCCCTTCCTCTGTGCACGAAACTGAATACCGCAAATTTGATAGATATGTACCGCGAAAAAGTTCTTGTTTTTTTTTTTTTTTTTTAAATCTACAATATGTTCAACTATTCATTTAAAATTAGTTTTAAGTTATAATAGTGACACTCGGAGAAAGTTTTTTTTTCACATAATAAAGCTAATCTACTATAACTTTTTCGTTGAAAAATTAAACTATTAAAATCAAATTTCAAACATAATATTTAGCCACATAGATAGCAATTTAACAATATTTTGTTCTCAACAATGTTTTTTTATGTTTTTTGTTAAACAATAAAAAAATATAAAGATAATATATAAAGTGAAATATCACAATTAAAAAATGTTTACAGCTCGCTTAATAGTTAAAATACCGAAAGAACGCCAACGTCTGATGTATTAAATCAAATATCAATGCACTATCATAAAAAATCGTGCGTTTATAAGACGGACGCAATTCTATTATGCAGACTAAAGAATTACAATATAATATATAATATTGAGTTGAAAACAGGTATTCTGCTGAATCTTTCATACATAATTATTGAAAACATAATATTTTTCAAAAAACAAATTTTAAAGAAAATTTACAAGAAGAAATGGTTTTTATCGCCTTTCACAGAACGGGATTTGTTTGATTTTATTTTTACTCGAGAAATAATTTTCAATTTAATTACACTTCACGTCCATCTCATGAGCGTAATTCAAAAAAAAATATATATATATTATATAAATATTATTGCACTACAGTATTGTCCTTGTGAAAAGATTTCATTTAAATGTAAATTAGAACAATTCGCCACGTGCCAATCACCCATAATCATTATTATCTAAATAAAATAATTCAACGTTAAGAATAGGTGAGAAGTTGGAGAGGTATAGGAGAAATTTAATGTATATTTGTACGCAACGATCAACCATTGCTAAGGAAAATACGATTCTATGCGAAGTTCACTTAATAGTGTCGCTTTGTCAACAGTATTCGTGTAATATTATGGTAAAATAATTACATATGCATTTCATATATCTTTAATAATATTTGTTTAAAATTATATCTATTTTCCCGTTTTTCCTACGTTTTTTCACGGGTTTTCCATTGTTTTTCTAATTTTTTATGAAAATCAAGCCAGAAAAAGTGTTAACATTTAATCCCTCTGAGAAAATCTAAAAAAACGTCTTAAAGATAGATATTGTATTAATTTAGAATTCAGTCTTAAAAAAAAAAAATGGTCATTTGTCTTTATATGATAATATATAGAGCTAAATGTATATTGAGTATAATTTGCAAATGATTATTTTTCGTTGATATGCTGATAACAAATTCCTCCCCCCTCCAAAAATGATTCCATTGTGGTGAGATGGCGGCTGATGATACCTGATAGTATGGTTTGTTATAAAGTCTGCATTATGAAAAAGTATAGTTTTTAGCCTCTGGAGTATGGTACTTTTTCTGAAAAGAGATTTTATTTACAGGGTGCGTTAAAGAGAATTGAGAAAAACTAGAAAGAAAGTTACCTATAGGTTAAACGAATATTTAAGGCACACCACAGCGTTACCGATTTTATTGTTTTTAATTTTATGTTTTACACCAGAAATATTGCTCCAATCGAAAAATGATATGAGATCGATTTTGTTTATTTTAATATATTACTACTGAAAAAAAGTCATTTTTATCACATTTAAATAAAGCAGTTTTCATAAAAATAAAAAAAAACCAAAAAAAAGAAAAATATAATATTTTAAAATTACGAGGCAACAATTTCATTATTTAAAACCTTGAAAATTTGTCCAAATTTTCAGAATAGCATATTTGTGCAAAATGTTGTCTATTTTATGGATAAGAAATAGCAATTTGATTTTTCGTATAGTTTTCCTACTATTATAGTATAATTAGGAAAAAATTCGAAAAAACATAGGAAATACGGCAAAGTGTACGACATTAGGGTTTTTGTTGTTATTCGGTTAAAAAATTGTTGGAGAGACCCGTAGATATGGTAACATTTTCAAAATATTCAAATTATTTGTAAGATATTTATAGGTATTTGAAATTGTCGTGTTTTTATATGTATTATTTATTTGGTAGGTATCTTTTATTAAAATTATATTACAATAAAAATTTAACACAAGGTAGTTTGAACTTCGTGGTCGAAAAACAAATTTGATCAAATTTGATTAAAATCGTAAAAAAAACTGTATTTAAAAATTTCTTACCAAACTTCGTTCCAAATCGTTTTTAATTGGTAATTGTTTATCTTTAGATAAACAATTACTACTTTGTCTACAGATAGAAACTAAATAACTTTGCGTATCTTACCTTCTCAAATTATCATCTTAAACAGTTGCTGCACCCGACCCCAGTATCAGCTCTTTTTTTTTTAGTGAGAACTAATTGCGTTGAAAATATAATATTGATGAAAACAAGAACTATCTTGTAAAAATAGATTTTCAAAAATAATTTGTACATATTACATGGTAGTTTAAACGCAAAAAATTGTAGAAATAAGTACGTATTAGGATATATATTTATGTAAGAATTGATTAATGTATGAAATAGGATAACCTAACACTACGTTTAGTAGCTCGTATAAATATTGTAAATATTTAATGTTTTTGTACTGGAGATTCAACAGGTAGGAGGTACTATATAACGATTTTATTCAAATATTCATTCACACAATAGTTAGACTCGTCCAAAGTAGCTATAGGTCGCGGCTCGTCTATTACCGCTTGAAACTGATGTAATACTCCTATATTGCATTCGTCTCTAGAACGTTTTGACACTGTTAGACAGGCGTAGGTACTATAATATTAAGTGTCTACCCAAGTCCTTACTATTTTAACCTTATTGTTTATTGAGTTATCATTTACATATTATATGTGAGAAAATAATTCCCAATTATAGTGTAGATTTAAGATTATGTGTGCGGGCACCACAACGTGCGCCTGCAATCCTATAATATGTACGTAGTACGCGTATGCGTATAAAATATATATAAATCACCTCGGAAACGCACTTACATCTCGTATGCTACACTCACACTCATTTTAGTTATGTATATGTAGAATAACCCGGCTTATTACCCGGGACCAAAGATGTAAGGACACGCGCTCGTAGACTTTCGCGGTCGGTAAATGTCACACCGTGAAAACGACGATTTTATATGGGTAACGACGTCAAAATCTACTTGATTTTTTTGGTCCGCAGCTGTATTTTAATAATTCACATGGGTTTATCTATAATATTACTATACGAAAGTTCCTCAGCCATGTACTCGATCGCTTCTTCGAAACTCTGACCAAAGACCCAAACATAAACAATATTGCATTAAGTACTCCACTATAGTCGGTAGATGAAATCGGGAACAAACGTGTCATTAAGTACTGAATTCTTAATTTAAGAAAATACATTAATGAATGATTTCAAATAAAAATAATACTATTCGTTACGTAAAGTCCAGACCTATTTTATTACACAAAACTTTTTGGAATGCCTAATATTTAAATTATTTTGTTTAAAGAAAAAAAAGTGTTTCAGCCGATCAGTAAAAAAGGGAAAAAAATTACACAATTAGAGACAAAAGAAGCATGCAATAAATAAATAACTAAATAAATATAAATAGATCAATAAAGTTGTTTGTAAAAAAATGTTTAAAACATAACTAATTAATCAATATCTTTAATTGTTCCTAAAAAAATAACACAGTGCATAGATATACTAAAAAAAAATTAAAATAAAAAACATAATTTCAATTATTAGATAAAAAATAAAATAAAATAAAACAGTTTAACATTACAGTAATTGTGAAAAATATGAAACTACAATTATTAATTTCATATTTTTAAGTTAAACCTCATGTTAATAATAACCTGATACGATTAAAAATGTAATTATTTAAAATATTAATCAGACATAAACGATTCAAAAAAAAAAATATATATATATTTTTGTATGCCGATATGAGTTGCTGTGTTATTAACAACAACAACAACAACAAAAAACAACTGAATATACGACGAAATGGCTATTGCCAGATATATCGTACGTAGTGATACAGATAATACACTTATTACTGATTTTTAATAATTATCACGGAAGAAGTAATTCAGGGTGTACATTTTTCCCCGTAATACTTTTGTCCTAGGTGTTCCCTGAACTCAGTTTATTTTACGGTTTCGAGAAACGATGAGTCTATTACATAGAACTAATCCAAAAGCGCAGATGGAAAAACAATAAATATATCTAGATAATACAACATAATTATATTATTAGGGATGGACCGATACATAAATCGATACTCGATATCGGTACACGCAGTTTATTTTCATAACCGATATCGTAAAACAAAACAAAAATCAAAATAATAATTTATAATTATGTCATAATACAAGATATATAAAATGTGTAAAAGTACCTATACTACTGTTTATTGCAGATAAGGCTGATGGTACATTGATGTGAAATTTTTGCTATCGCGTATCTTATTACCATCATTAATACTATAATAATATATACTGGTACTACACCAGTATCATATTTTAGAGTATCAATAAAAATAAATAACATTATAGTAAACGCTAATAATATGTAATAACGGTTTTATCGGGTATCGGTCCATGATGTTTGCCAAATATATTTTTTTTTTTATAATAAATGGACATAAATATATAAATTGGTTATTGACAGAAAAACCTAGTTTAAAAACGCACATATCATAGCAGAACCAATACCTACAGCGGGTACGACCTACATTGCAACCTACATTACTCGCTACGTTGAAAATTTAAAAAAAAAAAAAAAAAAGTAACTCATAGTTCTATTATCAAGGACGTACCTGATCTGAGGTTTCTCAAATTTCTCCGAAACGTCTTCAACAACGTAATCAAAAATTAATTTCATCGTTAGAACTCGCCACTAATACTTGTCTTTTTCCTATTTTGTTTTTATTTTTTGATTTTATTTGTTGAGCTACATAATACGTTTCATAATATGAAGAAATTAATAAAAAATTTAAAAAAAAAAATACTACTCTGACAAAAACGACACATTCGATTGTAATTTAAGATTATGGGAGTTGTGTAGGTTTATACTAAAATTAAACTTTTATCTATGGTTGGATATTGAAAATGAAAAAAATCTAAAACGGTCTACTTTAACCATTTTGCTATTTGGCTATTTTGCGGCTAATGGCAACCATTATCTATGCCGGTGGGCGATTACAACTCGCCGGTCGATAAGGATTAACAGTAAGACTATTTGAAATAGATGCAAAACGATCAAAAAAATAAAAGTATACTTTAAGTTTAAACTATGTATAATGTATTACTACTAGTTATTACGTATGATTTAATTTTAACTTTTAACTTAACTTCTCATGCATTTTGTCCAATATTAAAAATATTAAAAAGTCAACTACTTATTGCATAATATCTCAAGATATAGATTTTATTTATATTATTATACTTCCTGAAAGAAATTCTTTATTGATTACTATTTTGAGTATTATTTTTCTGCTTTTTACCTATTCCTTAATAATTTCCTTTTTTGTGCTCGTCATGACGGTTTCTTTATCTGCAACTCCTCCCACCTCCTCTTTAACTGTCCTGCCCTTGCTAACCGGCGTCTTCAACTTTCCTTTTTATATACTACTAATAATATTACCTTTATTCTTTCCCATATTTTTCAATCGTTTAATGTCTCCCTCAGCCATTTTATAATTAATTTTTTCATTTTCGAAGTCTTTTTATTATAGTATTCTGTTGTTAGTTTTATTATTGTTTTTTTCTATGTGTAACCGCTGATGCGAATATATTTTATTAAGTCTCTAATAAAAAAAAAAAAAAACAATATTGCAAAAAACAAATATAAGTAAATTACATTTGATGCAAAATATTGTTTGTCTACATGAATTCTATTATTAACAACAATGAAACAATGTTACGTAAATATTTGTATTTTTTAATCAATTTTTATTAATAAATATGTATTGTTTATAAAAGTTAAAACTAACGTATAATATTGTTCATTAATCGTGTTTCATGTAGTATAGGTAGTTTAATTAGTTACAGTAGATAGAATTATGGACCTAATAATAACATGTTTGTCACTATTATTTTTTTAAAGTTACAATAACCGATATTTTTGAGTCCTTCATGTTTTTTTTTTTTTTATTGTTTAGAGAAAACAAATATTTATGTTTGTCATATTATTATATTTTAAAATCAATATCAATAGCATTCAAGGGTAATAATGAAATTATAATTAATAACCATTTGAAAATACATAAATAATTTTATACAATAAGGTTCTAAAATATTACTAGGGTCGCTGCTAGTAGAAATATAAAATAAAATAATATTCTACACGCGCGTAGGTTATTATTTAGGCATATCAACTTTGAAAAAGTGTTTATTTATCAATCAACTGTTTTTTACATTAATCATTCAATCATCAAATCTATAAAAGCTATGTGTATATTATACCTGTTATTGTTTAATATTTTTAGATAACCTATACACAGTATACTGATAATAAGTTGTTTTAGCTTCTTAAAATTGTTTCCGAATAAAGCAAACAAATTTTCCTGATTGTTTGATAAACATATTGAGAGAACGCGTGATATCTCCTGTATTTAAGGGGTGTTGTACAGTTAATTTTCTCGGATAATTTGAAAAAATAACATTTTGTCAACTAAAGAATATTCAAATTCGCTTTAAAATATGTTTGTAAGTAGTTTCGCGTAACAAGTATTTATTGAATAATCTAAAAATATACTAAAACGTTTACAGGGAAACCGTTACACGAGGTCAAAAACTACTCGTTGAGGTATAGACCTAATTAAAAAAAACCAGATTTTTATTCAAAGAAAAGAAAAATTTTCACTGTTCAACTTTGATTTATAGTTTTTCAATACAACGCATAAAAAAAAACGTTATTATTGTTCTAAAATCTGATACTTTTATGTTGTTTCAACACGAATCACCGTTTTCGTTGCAACAATATCGAAAAACTAAAACCAATGTTGTGTAGTGCAAGTACTCCTATCTTTATGGTGGAAATTTGGTTTCTTAACTATGTCTATACCCCAAAAAGTATAGTATTTGTCCACATAAAACAATGTTTACAGTCGAATTACGGGTGGTAGTATAAATCGATATATATTTTAAAATCCTGAATACATACCCATTATAGTATCGATTAAAGCGATTGATCGACATGAATTTTGATTTAATCGAATAATGATCAAAAAGTATCGGCAACCGACAGGTATAAATCGGACATTCCAACCAACGACGGTGTGAATGCAATCGCCGTCATTGGGCCGTAGTTGCATATTTCACGAGTTCAAACGTCGTATTATTATTATATACGAGGGTGATGATGATGATGATGATGAAAAAAAAAAAATGTATATATGTTTCCCCTTAATTTATAATAGTAGATCCGCTGTGGCCCTTTATATCACGCAATTTCGTTTTTGCGCGATCGCTCAACTTTGACCGTCAAAAAACCTCGGCGGGACCCTCCTATACGCGTATTACATCGGGTATACCCGAACGAATTAATCATAGTCCCGACAAGGATATCTACTTATTTTAAAGAACAACGCGGTGGTGTTATACACGTATATACGATATAACATATATATAAACATAACACACACACGCACACACACACTCCTTGACCGACCGACTATAATTGCGGTGGCGGAGGTCATTCATTAGGTACCTCTATACTACTATACTTCTAGGTATGCTACTTTAGTGGTGCTCGTACATCAATTGCATGTCGGACGGCGATGGCGGCTGAAAAGCGAATCCAGCCCTATAGCACAATATATTTTTAGTCCCGAAAAAGAAGGGCTTGAGTCAATTTCATAAAAAAAAAAAAAAACCATTTAAAAATGATAAAAAATAAAATGATAATAAAAATTGGAAAAAGTATGAAAAATTAAATTGTAAAGCTATAGAAAAAACATATGCGTAAGTACGCATTTGTGTACCTACGTCAAATAATTGTTGTTTTTAAAATGTATAATATTTTAACATATTATAAATGCCTTTAACTGTAATATTCATTATTAGTACATATTATTGACACTGAAGTTTTCATAATAATTAAATCGTAAAACACGATAGCGAAATTATTAAGGGAAATAAATCACTCGTATTTCATACAAGCTGTCATAATATCATGTCTTCACTTTATCAGATTACATTATACCCAGTGGCGTACACATAAGGGGAGGGGGTTATGACCCCCTAAAACCCTCTAAAATGTTTTCCTTCACTACATTTTTTAAAATCATATTTTTACATCCAACAACATAATATCGTATACCATAGAATAAAATAATTTCATCAAATTTCATCAAAAATAATTTATTCAGGTAGTAGGTAGATAGTAGAAAATAAAAAAAAAAACTGATGCTATACCTAAGGAGTCAAGCCACGCAAGATCAATGAAAAATAATTTTGAATTTAGGTATTCGTACGCCACTCCATATAAAAAAAGAACTTTAAAAAAACCTTCTAATAATGACAAAATAAGTCCGAAAAAAAAAAATACGTAATGTGTGAACTAAAATTTGGAAATTGCATAACTAAATATTCATAGTACGTAGGTAATGCTTGTAACATGTATGTTGTAACATGTATACCGCGTTTATAGCTGATCACCGAGCAAATATGGTCGGTTTTCTTATAAATGCGGTTTATAGTTAAAAGTCCTTGATTAAATGCAACATTTCAGTAATCAGACGTTTATTTAATAAGCGGAGTTTTAAAAACTGAAAAAAAAAACGTTGGAAAAACGGGAAAATTTAGGAAATATTGATATTAGGTAGTTGAAAAATATTTCTGCCTTCATTTTTCCTGCGAACAACTTTTCTACCAGCAATTTTGCTCTGACTTACAATTACAGCACTTTTTCTAAAAGAAAATCTGACTGGGAAGGTACTCTAAAGAGGTCATTTTCAATTTTCCCAAGAGTTTCCTAGCAAATGGGAAAAACATGAAAAAACATGAGAAAACCAAGAAAAACGTACAAAAAACTTAAAAATCGGTGCATTTAACAAATATTATTAAAGATAATATATAATGCCTATTTAATTATTTTACCATAATATGACAAATATATTGTTGAGCAATGTTGACAAAACATCATTATCAATTGGACTGTGCTTAGAATCGTTTTTTTGTTAGCAATGGTCTGTCATTGATTACAGATATACATTTAATTACCTATAACAGTGGCTGCACCCATCTCTATTATCCTAGGAGGAATTTTTTAATTGAACTGTATGGTAAAAGTTTGCAAAAATATCATCATTTCTCACATATCAATATTCTAAACGAATTTGATATTTATTAACTATAGCAGCAGGAAAATTCGAGGAATGTTTTGAAATTCATATTATGAAGCCCATACAATTTATAAAATATAATATGATTCGTGATTCTAATTTTAAATTAATGTTGAATAATCAACATGAAGGATGTATTGGAGAAATTTGAATTTTATGAATGAAGCTCAATTAAATGTGTTGAAATACCGTGATTTTACGAATTTTATAAAAAAATCTCTATTAAAACACGTTTAAAAATTACAATTTTTTAAAATTGTTTATCAATACTTGGACATTACTAGGCCCAAAAAAAGGAACCGCATAAAACCAAGTTAAAACTAATAAAACGTGAAAATTGAATGGTTATACACAACAAGAGTAACAATAAAATGATTAAAAGAGAAGTCCTAGGATAATGGGGTGGAGTGCAACCACTTTTATAGGTAATTTAATGTATATCTGTATGAACGACAAACAATTGATAACGAAAAAACGATTCTGATCGCAATCCAGTTGATAGTGTTGCTATGCCAACCGTATATATGTCATATTATGGTCAAATAATTAAATATGCATTGTATATTATCTTCAATAATATTTGTTTAAAGCAACCGACTTTTAAGTTTTTCATACGTATTTCCTGGTTTTCCCATGTTTTTTTCAGGTTTTTCCCATTTGCCAAGACAATTCTTAGGAAAATCATAAAATGACCTTAAATTAAATTGAATTTTGAAACCACTGCTTCGTGTTCAGAATGAGATTTGGAGTTAAATTCCCTACCCACGTGATGAAATTCGGATTTTTTAAAAATCGTGGATTGATGAATTCGATAAATACGAATTTTATGATGTTTCCACGGGTCACAATATTATTATAATTTATACGCCGGTAAAAAAAAAAAAAATAGAACTAATACTGTTTATGGATGCATCATTGTGTTAGTTGGGAACTTAAGAAGACATAGTTATTTTTTTTATATCTGTACACAACGACATTGTTGACCAAAGACGATTCTGAGTGAATTTCGGTTATTTATGTTTTAAATTCCCGTAATTTTTACGGTTTTCATAAAAAATTTAACGTGCAGTAATTTTCAATTTTTTTTTATTTAATCACCATGTATAACATTACTTATTTTAAATTTTTTAGCCTTTGTGTTTAGTGAAAACAATTGTATCCACATAAAACCAAATAAAAATTAAAAAGATCAGAAAATAAATAACTTAAAAATTGCACAACTTTTTTGAACATTTCACCACATATCTAAAAAACTAAGATAAATATAATTTGAAAATAGCAAAACTGAACTATTTTTTTTTTCAAACTAATTTCAACAAAATAACCAAATTGTAAATAACGAAAACTAGCTCTTATATAGACAGTACATTTTTCCCTTTTTCTAAGTTTATTGATCTATTTTTACAATTATATAGATATTTACATTGGAAATTAATCGAAAACTTTCCTATGTACCAACTAGACAACCATTTTTTCAAAAACGATGCTACACTTGAAAATCAAATTAAAACTTAAAATAAAAAAGTTTTTAGGAAACAGAAAAAAAATTACATACACTATAATAAAACCTATACATACACTCAGAATATAAAACCCATCTTAGTAAATTAACTATAGCTTCTTCGTTAAAGTATGATTTCTATAGAATCTAAAAATGGTGTATGATTTTTATTATGATAAGGTGAAAATAGTCAAAATAATTAATCTAAATAGTGATTGATAGTTTCAAATATAGCATTGTAACTTTTCATGAAATAAAGCGACTTTTAAGTTCTTAATAATTTGACCAATTAATATTGGTAATAAACTTAATACTCCAATTATAAGTGCATGGAGTTTGTCAAAAGTTAATGGAATTAAAAATTATAGTTAAGTTCATGCATATTTGTATACGTATTGAAAATAAAATTTCCTAGTTCGAATAGTACGATGCATAAAATAGGGGCACCTGGTATATTCATGGAGGTTCTCCAAGTCTTTCTCTCTCTCTCCAGTCAGTCGTGACTATCAACTTTTAGCCCGAGAGTGTATTATACGCTGCACTAATTAAACTCGGATCTGGAAATGTCATCCGTTTTGTTCGGTTTGACACATTTCTACTCAGTTTTGAACTGTCTCGACGGCGGCAGTGTCGGTAGTTGAAATATATATTATAATAATGCACCGCGGCTGTGATTTATTTGTAAATATAATATATTATTATTGTTATGAACGGTATTATGGTGGCCGAAGTTTCTGTATCTCGACAACTCTTACAAACTGTCAAGTTTTAGCGACGGTCGGTTTATTTTTTTTGACATAGCATAGGGAGTGGTTCGAGGGGAGGAGGAAGAGGAGAAGATACAAGACAACTGGTCAAAACGATTTATCAGTGATTAATGGACCCCGCATGAAGTGTTTGCACGTTGCACCAAATTTTGTCATAACAAACAGTATTAAGATCGTTGAACGATCCGTAATCTTATTGTTCAAAAGTTAGTTTGTTATAATTGGTCACGCCTGCTGCCATATTCTACGAATTTGATAATTTTTCATATTCGCTGTGACCGTGTAAACTGATTGAACCACGCGTGGGTAATATCTACCAATATTATGTTAAATAATATAACATTATAATTATATACACTATTAATACAGCGTTCATCATTTCATTAATGACTTTATGTGTGTTTTTATTAATTTTAAATGTATAATTATTGGTTTCCTTTTCATAAAAAAAAAAAAAAACTGTTGAGCCGTACTTAATGTAAATAAAATAAAATGCCGTATTTTAATATAACTTATAGTTTATTATTTATAATTACAACCTATTGATATTCACAAAAATATAGCTATTCACCTATTGCTATTGTCAAATTATAATTGCGTGACAATTTCCCATTCAACTGTCTATATTCACGCATTATTGCGAATAAGGTATTACCTTTATAAATACATATATACATAAAGATTTTTCAATAAACTTGATTTTTGTATTTTTTTTTTAAACTTTACAAAGAATCCGTATACTGTTATAAATAAAACGTTATAGTATTATGTTTATCGAGATTATTAGAAATTCATTTTTTGAATGCGAGTTTAAAACTGTGGGTTTTTATAAAATCCTAATACTTTCTTTAATGTTCGTTCTTTTTAGAAAGCCCTAGTAATAATTGATTCCTTCGTTGTTGTTGTTGTTATTATTTCATTAAGTAATGGTATTTCGCCCATGTATTGGAGATATTTTCTTAGAATATTGTCATATTTAACTGTTTAACCGGAAAGCTCTAACGGCTGTGTACTATAAAAAGTAAAAACGATAATTTTATCAATAGAATCTATGTCGTTTTTCACATATTCCGCGCGATTATTAATTTAAAACGGCAATCATAATTTATATTAGCACACCGGAATTCACTCGATAAACCATTCGACGGCACGGTAATAATTTCTACCACTTTCTGGCCGTCAAACGTTGTCTAATTCAATGCCGCGTTACAATCGCAATTGATTAAAATTTGATTGACAGTACAGTACGCAATGCGCGATGTATGAACAACTTTGTCGTACAAAATTTCCCTTAATCAACGAGTTCATCGCCGTGATCTGTCAATATCTGTCATATATTATTAAGCCATTAACGGTAAATTACAATACAGGCGATTAATAATTGTACAATAATTAGACCGTAATAATATTTTTGTCCATACGATAAAATTTGTGTTAAGTATTTGTTTTATAATAGCCTCTCTGCAAGAATACTGCGTACTTAGAATTCAAATAATTTAGAACTGAAATTTATTAAACCATAAAATATGTGGCTTGTGAAATATTTCAAATCAATATTCTAGTATAATATAAAATGCAATTATCGCTGTAGATACGATTTCATGAGCTTGTCTACTATAACTGTGTAAAGAAATCAATTAGTTGTAATAAAAACGGATATTTTCATGCTCTGTGCCTACTAAATTAGCATAATTATAAATAAAAAAAAAACGACAGACCATACTTCACATGTGGGTGCAGCCACTTGTGTAGGTGGGATTTCGGAAAAGTAGGATAGAGATGGAAATTTAACGTATATATTTTTAAACAACGATAAACCATTGCTAACGAAAAAACGATTCTGAGCGGAGTTCAGTTGATAGTGTTGATTTGTCAATAAAATATCATATTATATCATGCCATATTATAGTAAAATGATTACACCAATGTGCATTTCCATGACAAAAATTATAGTTTGTAATAATGAAAACTTAATAATAACAAAAAAAATAAAAAAGTTTCCAATGACAATCTTTTTTTAAATCGTTCAATTATTTTTAACCTAAAGAACCAGGTTTTCCTCGTTATCTCGAATATTAATGAGAGTTTCAAATAATGACCTTTCTAAAGTACCATCCAGAGAACATCACCTTTCAGAAAAGGTGCTGTACTTGATAATTGAAGTAAGCTCTCTGGTAGAAAAAGTGTATACCAATACATTCTTCGCTCCACTCAGAATCTAAATAGTGTAGAAATTGAAAGTGCATTAATATCAAAATAAACTTATTGTTTTTATATAATATTTAACACGAACAATTTTAAAATGGTAGATTTTTTTAAGTCCGAAGAGTATTGAGGTATTTATTGGTTTTACTATGATGTTTATTTTGTGAACAACTTTTCTACAAGAAATCTTGCTTTGAAGTAACAAGTATAGCATCTTTTCTGAAAGGTTATTTTCTCTAGTTGTTGCAATGAACAGGTAATATTTTTGATTTATTAAGAGGTTTTCAAAATAATTGGGAAAAATCGAAATGAAATTAGACTAAGATGAAACGGCAAATATTTACGGCACGCTTCGACGTTACCGATTTCATTGTTTTTAATTTTTGCAAAATATGTTTTCTACCAGATATTGCTTCAATCAAAAAATGACAAGAGATCGATTTTGTTTCTTTTAACATTTAATAATACCTCTGCAAAGTTTTACTCATAGATGAATTATTAAATAACTGTTTAAGTTTAAAGTTACTATAGCTTTCACTTGTCTATTATATTATCTCAACGTAAGATAGTTAACATTTTTGTTATTTTTATTTTTATTTAAGTAATTTCGAAAAAATTATCTTTTATCTTTAGATAGATACAAATTGTACTTTATTGCGTCTCTACACTGATGACACTCATGCATAATATTCATATAGCAATTTTTACATATTTGGTGGTATTCACCGCTGAGAAAATATTTAATTTTTTCTAAATTTAAAATTGCTATAGGCATTTTAAGTTTTGTTTTAAAAACAACTGTTTTATTTTTTTCAATTATCTTCCAATAAATTAATGCATTATAAACGATTATGATCCAATTATTATACTGGCTCGGTGTATTCATGTCTCCATTATATTCGATAACACTGCAAAAGCGTGTACACAACACAAACATACATATAAACACAAAATATTATGTTAACAATATTCGAAAATAGGAGGGATAAAATTCGACGGTATAATATATTTTGCATAGTAATCGTGTAAAATGTAAATAGCTCGTAAAACTGACTATCGGCGGAACGTATATTATAAATGATAATAGTTCAAACAGCATCTAACAGGCAATAATAATTGTAATATACTGACACCGTTGTCATTATAGTAATGTTATGATGTCATTCGTTACGAGTTATCGATGAGCCCGAAGAGGCGTGATTGCGATAATATTTTGGCACCAGTATTATAACTATTAGTGAAATTTTTACTTTGAATTTCAAAAGGGGGGAGGAAACAAATAAATATATTATATACATATAAAGCCGTGATCCATCTGTCCACCCGTCTGCAACTAAATATATGACGAATATACACCTAATATATGAATTATAACTATATTAGTTTTTGCCAATTCTACTATATCCTTCTATTTCTCCCAATCTTAAATAATTTCTGTCCATTCTTACTTTCTCAGAGCTTTAAGATTCTTTTATACCACGTCTAGCCACCTCTTATTCAGTCAACCTCGATGTATCTTCTCTATTCGTTTTCATTCCATAAATGCTCTGATTGTTTTTTCTTCGCTTCTTCTCGTGACAAGTCTCAATCCGATTACAATAATACACACATACAATAATAATAATAATAGTTGAAAATAACAACTGAATATTGTTAAAATGGATGTTCTAAATTTGCCCAGTGTAGCTACTATATAGGACTGTTTTAATTTTTATCGTAAATTTAGATAAATTGTTGTGGATGAAACCAATACACATAATGATTATAAATTTTAAAATATGTATGCGTATGTATTTTAATACAGCAATTTGAAACTTCTCGGGTAATTATTAATTCAATTGAGGTCAACCATGAAAGAGGAAAACATGAATACATTAGCAGTATTTAGCAATGGAGCAGAATCGGTTGAAAAAATAAAATTTAATGATACCTTAACATATTTGCCCATTAAAAGCAAGAAAAATAAAAATATGAATATTGGTCCATGCTAATATTAATTTTAGATTTGGAGCATAACGAGAAATTTATTGATTTTGCAATGATGTTTATATTTTTCTTCTTTCTTTTTTATTTGTGAAAACTTTTCTACCAGAAAATTTGTTTCAATTTTAAATCTAGTAGGTACCATTATTGAAAGGAAATTTTATCTGGGTGGTACTTTAAGGAGATCATTTTTTGATTTTCCAAGTGGGTTTCATAATAAACGTAGGAAAAACAGAAAAATCTACGTGCATATTTAAAAAAAATTCGCTCCAAATTATTTTTCATTAGCCATAATTCATTACGACGTACAGATAAAAATTAAATTCTCTTCTATATCTTTTCTTCCCAAATGCTACCTACAAGTGTTCCCCCAATCGTGTGAAATATGTGCCTAAGTATTTTTTGATATGGCAATTTTATATTTTTAATAGATCTGAAATAATTTTTGTTTGTACATAATATATTCACGGGCATATGGATATAGTTAATAAACCCAATTAATATTATCTTGTTATTTTTGGAAATTAATTAATGATGGATTATTGATTTAAAAATTGAAAAATGTATACAAAATATTTGTCCGAACGTCTATTAAACAGGGGCACAAAACTTTTTACAGCCCACGGGTACTGTACGCGCCTGATTCCACTGTTTCAAAAAAATCAGCACAAAATCGAAATTTTTACAAGAAAAATCCATTAAAAACAATAAAAATGTTAATAATACAAATTTAATGTTATTTTAAAAATATGATATTATTATACAATTGATAGATAAACTCACCGTGTACGTTTACTACAGATGGAACGTGTAACTCGCAAAGAAATCGTTTTTTGTCGCCCAAGAAAGACATCGTATATCTTACGCAGACACACCATGACCAAATAAATATAATGTATACCATATGTATATGTATATGTATAAAATGTATAATGTATATGTATATATATATATATATAAATTTATATACACATTTCAACTGTCCTGCGTAGAACGCCTAAGTAAATCAGCTTATGGCTCTCACCAATCCTACATTTTTATGCATTCGTCTATATAGCTAGCTTCGACTTGGGCGGTTTCCCCGAGGAAATGAAAAACACGAAACCCGTTATCCTGGGTACCTGATTAATTTACAAACATTTCCTTCGACATAACCCCTTTTTGTCATTGAACCGCAACTTGAAATCCGTAAAACAGTATAAACATAATATAAAATAGGTAATATAATAAAATAATAATACGAAAAATGAAAAATACGATTTTTCTCCAGTCATGAACACCTGCAGTTTTGTGCTATTCGATCATTGTTGTGAAATCAAACTATTAATGGAAAACTTATCTTAAAATTTTAAACCAAAAATAATGGTTACAGCTACTTAGTATTAATCAACCATAATATATATTTGTAAAAACAGTATTAAGTACCTATAGAGTTATAAAGTTGGTTTGTATATCTCATTGCAAATCAAATGCACACATATGAAATATTTTGTTTAGCATAAATTATTTATTAAAATAGTAAATTAATCATTTACTAATTTGTAATAAAATCGAGTTTTCAAAATTGGTATAATGTAAATAGTAAATATTGATAAACCTATAATAATATTCTATTTAATCTATACTGACATTATGTAGGAACTGTGAATGTCTATGATTATTACTTTTTCATCTTGAAATGTTGATCTTATTTTTTTTTTTTTTTTATGATACATTGTTTGTTAAGCTCAGAATGTATTTGTTTTTATGATGTAGGTTTTTTTTTTTTTTAAATTAAATTTGTTTTGTTTTCAGAACACTTTATATTAGAAATGTTATTCCAATCAATAAAATGCCAAGAGATTTTTGCGTTGTATTAGGTAGGTCATGTTAGTTTTCTAGATAATAAAGAAAAATCAGAAAACTAACCGTAAGACAAACGGGAATGTGTACGGTTTGATTATTTTCGATTTTCTATTTTTATCGTAATTCGGTTAATAATAATCACAATGATGTGAAATGTCTACAGAATGAGTTATTTATAGGCATTGTTAATGTTTTAAATACATATTTCGTGTAAAGCGATGCGATCAAGTTGTGGTAATGGTATAGAGAGCGTAATTCAGGTGCCTAACTTCTGTTTTTCTATACAACTCATGTGTACTTTGTTTTAAAGAATGGCTTAACCAAGGTTAACTCCGAATCGTTTTTCGAACAATAATTTATATCGTTGCTTACAGGCATAAATAAATTCTGCATATACTGCCCATCTACTTTAGTGACACACCTATAAACAGTCATTCATTTTTTTTTTTTACTTTTTTTTTAAACCGCTGGAAATATTTGGGCAAATAAACTTTTTTAAATAAAAATATGCGTTTAATTTATCATCAAGCTGGATAAAACAATTTGTGCATCTTTTCAACCCCAATCATTTTAATCATATATTATTATTAAATATGTGTGTATATAATATTATAGATCATTTTAAAACAAATTGAACCTTTATCATATGATTTAAAATGCTTGATATTTCCCGGTCTTGTGATTCGTGATATAATTTTTTAATTCTTCGGTTATATTTATAAGGTTAGACATCTTATACACCCCCATACGGAATCTCAATTTAAATCATCCAACTTAAATTACCACAATCATTTATAATAAATTGATAATCACGTCCTTAAATGAATGTCAAACATGAAAAGCTGATCATTGTAGTAAGGTAAATCACTTATTAGTATAAAAGTAAGCAATTTCAAAGTAAATTGTTATCAGAATAAATAATTTGATGTCGAAAATTTATTGAAGAAATACTAATAGTTTGTTTTTGTACTTTTAAATCTACGGTACATTTATGTTGGATGAATTCTTTCGAAACTTTTTTTATAATGAAACATTATATATAACATTATCGTCTTCGACTATAATATGGTCGGTAGTTTTGTGAAAATTGAAAATTGTATCACCAGAAGACGCTATAACAACGTCGTATGATCATAAAATGTTAGAAAACGAACCTCGTGATCTAACACAAATGTATACTACGCCAAAAAGATAAAATTTAATAGTTTTGGTACATTTTAGTACTCATAAATATTATTAGTATGAAAAAAGTAATAAATATTTATCATATTATACATTATTATTATGTTTGGTCGGGGTTTTTGTTTTCGTTTTTTTTTGTTTTTTGCCAAACAAACGAAATACAATTTTAATTTATTTAAAATTTTTTGTAGCATTTTAATATTTTAAAAAACTTGAATATTTAAATAAAGTTAAAGATGCTTGACACGCTGTCTTTGATGAATGGTTGATATAATTATTTAATTAAAATATTCTTAAGACAAATATATTGTTTCCAATAGCAGTCGTTAAAAATATGTATTTACTAAAGTTTTTCTGACTAAATCTCAACCACGGTTTTTTTTTTTTTTTTTGTTGTTGTTCTTGATAATAATAATACACAAAGATAAACTCATTATAAAATTCTATAATTCTGAAATTTCATTATAATATTACAATATTATATAACAGTTTGTTTAACATTAATATTTTGGAAACATTTCAACTAATACCATAACTACTTTTAAATTATAAAACTGTACCAATAATACTTACCGTATTGTTCTTTTATATCGATTGCCTAATCGTAAACGTATACTCATAAAATATTAATTAAATTTTAAAATGCTTACTTACAGTATTTAGTAAAAGAACAGTTATATGAATATATTGAATTTATTTATTTTTTATCCTACAAAGTATATATTTGATCGTATCGTTAAGTAATCTAAAAGTTTCATAAACCTAACATAATCGATCAGTTAAAAATTGAACACAAAGTGTATAATATAGGTAGATACTAAAGAGAAGTTGGCTTATTGACGTTGCATAGTAAATAATAGTACTTAAATCGACTACCAACTGCGGTTTTATCAATACAGAAATCGTTTGTTTGTGTGCATTGAATTTTCATATGATAATAAATTGTGTACACGTATTTTAAAACTATATTTTTTAAGAGAACAAAAGTTTGGTCTTGATGGTTTAAATGCAAACGGATAATGACTGTAATGTATCTAAATCACTTAGGCCCATTTTGTCAATCGACAGTAAGGAGAAATAAAGTGTCGCAGTTAATGTTAAACATAAGTTTAACTACAGAAATTTGATTTTATTGTATCGCTAGATTAAAATTTAAACTGGGCTTTGACCATAGACCAATCAATTCGTCGAACTATTTTGCCAGTTTTAATGACTTTAGTACGAAATATTAGTTCAATATTTTTAAATGAAGATATTATTGTGTGGTTACATTTTATAATATATCATTTAATTTACAAAAAATACCAAACTTATTTTATTATTTACCTAAATAAAAAAAGGACAAAATAATACGGAGTAAAATCATAGGGGAACGTGGAGCAGAACGGAGACCTTATATTACAAGATGCTATAATTTACTCAACAATATTTATCATTTTAATTTAAAACTTGAACCATTTTATAATTATGTTAGGTCTCATAAAGTTAAAGGTTAAAATATGATTGAGTACTATAATATTCAAGCGCGTTTTTTTCTGATACCTGGAACGAAACGGGGACCTCCCACAACAGTGACAGATCCAAAGTAGTTCTGCAAATTTGAAGACTTGGAGGATTTTTTAAATATTCAGTTAAATTTAATTATGTGGACACTAGATAATTAAATATAAAGTATTTACTTGAAACGGGATAGTCAATTATTTTTGTATATGGCGACTTATTTAACAATAAAAATATGGTGTCCAGTTTTAATAGTAATTATTTATACGTGTTGTTAAAAAAATATCGAAAATTCGTAGCTAAATATTTGTTCGGTTTTTTAATTAGTATACATAATTCAAATTTTAATAAATATCGTAAAAATGGCAAAAAAAATTAACATACCTAGGTAACAATATCGGAATAAATAATAAATACATAGGTGACAAATTGATAAAATCGTAATTTGTTTTTAATCAACAGTTAGTTTTTATTCAAGTCTATTATAATGAACCACGGTCATTATTAACTGGATATCGTTAAATCGGTCATTAAAATCGTTAATTTTATATATAAAAAGAAAAAAGGCAAACGCTTAATTTTTTAAAAACCTAAAATAATGTTCAAGATTTAGAGGTAGGTAGGTAGGTAGATAGGTTGCCGGATGAACTTGTAAAGTGCGGAAGCTTTCAAACAACAATATTTTATCGAGTATAATAATATTTTCTTCACCGGCACTCGAATACAAATAATAATTATTACAATGATTTATCGGAGAAATTACGCAGCGTACAACATACAGGTATTTTACCGATTTACGAATATTTATGTATAGGTATAAGTATATTATGGAGATGTCGATCCCTCATCTCGGGGGTTTTAAGGAAAACCCTTTTTAACCCTGAAATGGAAACAGGTACATGGTGCCCGTGTAGGAACATTGCACACCATAAAAACGTATATAATAATAACAATAATAATAATAAAATGTACTGCTGTACGAGGATGCATAATGTTTTCGGATGTATACGCAATATGTTTTTCTGTTGTATATTCAATCATCTGCGAGAATCGATTTCCGGTTTTCGCTCGCTCGCACGACAGAGTGTAACCCGGACCCATTGTTACGTCACCGGCGCATACACCAGTACCACAGATGTATACAATAAACTTTATTTCCCAGCCACACAGCATAACGAAAAGTATAATATGGACCGGAGGAGGTGACTTTCTTTTTCACCCTTATATATATAGTCAAATAGTATATATATATATGTATTTTTTTTTCTTTTCGGTTCACGGGTGAACGGGTGAGAATCGATTAAGTTTTCTCAGATTAAATCTCTGACATGTCTGCTACCCCATTCGCGAATATACCTATACCGACCCTCCGTTTGCCTCCCACCGCCAATTATTCTCTTCGCTAGGGAAAACACATGTCATGCGAATCGGCCGACACCGCGCCAAGGTTTCCGGAGTCCGGAAAATTAATTCCCCTCCATTTTACTACCACTACTGCACCGTCGCCGCATTTGTAGCGAACTGAGCTTGACGATTTTTATTATTATTATTATTTTTTTTTTTTTTTTTTTTGTCTCCAACTTCTCCTCTTCCCGTTGAGATTATTTTTTTTCTAACGGTTCTTTCAACCGAAACGCAATTTTAAATGAATAAACGGACGCGGAGGAAAAAAAAGTAAAGACAAAATATTGACTTATTTCCATAAATAGCAAGTCGCGCAACAGTAATTCCCGACTGCATCAATTCAGTATTATATAGCAGCACCTATATCGAACAACATTTTAATTCTTATACTAAAACCTTTACATTTTTTTTAATATATTTTTTTATCGAAACTTATATCATTAATGATTACCGTTACAGTCATTTATGATTTATCAAAGTTTATTTCAATAGACGCATATTATATTGTCCTATGTACGTGTGTGTATATATACACTTAAGTACAAAATAATATAATTATAACTGTATAGTGTATATGTATAATCATAATATCATATAATTTTATACTACAAAGTGCTCGTATTTGAATTAAAAAAATATATATGTATTAAAACTAAATAGAATAATACTTTCTAGTTCATTAACTCTTAATAAAATAATTATGTTCCGAAAAAAAAAAAAAGTTTTCAAATTTCAATAATAAACTATTATAAAAGTAAATATTAGCTAAAACCGTAAATACATTTGTGAAAAAAGTTACACAAAAGAGTGTATTATGTATACTTAATATATATATATACAGTTTTCATTTTTATTATTTCCGACTTTAATGTTTAATATAAACGCGTTTGGCCAAATCGAAAAAGTATTTGTCTGTAATATAGCTATAGATTTAAACTATTTTAACTGTATAGTGTATAGGTGCTTGCTCTTAGTATCGGCAAATATTTTTAATTCGGTGTATTCTCACGTTTAAGTATTCAACGTCACCGATGCATTTGTATCATAGAAATGTCTAAAAGTCGACCCCTAGGTCTTTTTGGGTTTTGTTTATTTCTAGGTACCATTAAAAAACGAATTTATATAAACTCGCTTCTTAAAAAAATGAAAAATAACATAATATCGTTATTATAGAACGTAAACTTCCATCCATCGTTTAAAACCTAATTTAATACACATAAATCACTTTAAAAAAAAGAATATACTTACGGTTGAATATGCAAAATTAAATTGTTAACTTTTATTTATTCTGTTACTATAAATCCTGAGCGGTATAGGTACCAATATTATATTATATTGGGTGTTCTCAGGTTTAATACAATGAACGAGCGTTAAATATACACGTAGTACTTTTACTATACCTACCATAAAACACAATATATTTATTTCGATATCTACTCAATGTAATTTGAGTTACATTATTTGTACTTTTTTTTTTTTTTTTTTAAGATTTAACACGTGCCAATGCTCTTAAACATATTAAATATGATAAAAATATTATAATAATTTAGTTATGTTCGAGAAACGCAAAGTAAGATTATAATTTTTGAATTAGATATTATGTTTTTATCTTTAGTATATATATATATATATATGGGTAAGACATTTTATGACAGAAAAACAAATATTTTTTACATGACTCATAAAAAATATATTTTTAGGATTTTAAGTCAATGTGAATAATATTAATAATCGTATTTAAAAATCGATTTTGAGCGTATAAAATGAGTAGGTACATAAAATATGATTTTGAACGGTTAATTATCAGGTACCTGATATTTAAAAATATTCGTCAAGCATATTTCGAATTCCAAATATGATATTTTACTGTTCAGTATGCAACTAAAAATGAAGAAAACCATCTACAACATTGTTTGCATTTATTTATCAAATTGTTAACATTATTTCAAATAATATAGTATAGTAACTTTAAAATTAATATTTGCTCAAACTTGAACAATAATTTACAACTAAATATACAAAAACTGAAAAAATAATTTTAACAATAAGAACATCATTTATAACATTTAAATTATTTTATTTTATTAAATTTGGTTCTAGCAATTTTATAAGAAAAAAAAATATAAAGATAAACTAAAAGTAAAGTAATTTAGGGTAATAGTTAAGGTATACATATACCCACGAGAGATAATAATTATATCGATCAGAATTTCTGTAATTTAGCGTAATTACACATTAGTCAATTATTAACCACGGGAGTCTTTGAATGTATTTTTATTGAATTAAAAATGTTTTTTTTTTTTAATTTGGTGATTTTATTTAAAAATGTAATATCAAACTTGTAGTCTTTTATATTTGTTTATTCTAAACATGTTTTATACAATGAGTGAAATAAGAAAAATACATTTATATCTTAATAATAAAATGTATTTAAATCGAGTATTAAACACATTTCAAAATGACTACAATAATTATTTGGATGTTTTCTCAGTTTAGGATCGAAACTGTCTTGGTTAGGAAGCCTCAATTACGATAAAAGGTATCTGTTAGGATTCTCTTCAAAGAGAAATGCAACTTAACGTTTTGATCAATTGAGCGAAAGCCTACAACTAGCATTTACGCTAGAAATACACAGATACCCTAATTTTAAGGTACTTATACCAAGTACCTACATAATATATTATAATGAAGGGGTTTTAATCATCTATTTCAATATTATCTTGACTTAATCTCGATACTTATATTCAGTTTTATTTTTCTTTGCGACCTCTACAAATGGTACTCATCCGGATAAATGATGTTATTATTAATTTTTTTTTTTCTTGTCTGGTGGAGGGGTTGAAAAATTGAGTTTTTGTACTTTTTGTTTTTTAAGTTTTTGTTGCATATTATAAATGAAAAATAAATACATAATATTGTTACATAAATATAGATGCTAATTAACAAAAATAATAACTGAACGCAAAAGTAACTACTTATCTTAATATTAAAATCAATCATTAGTTCAGTTTAGTATCTACTTAAATTTAATTACGTATTAATATTTAGTTTAATTTTTAATTTAAATTTTTTAAATCGTGTCAGACAACCATCACTATTCTTTTAAATTAATACCAGGTAGGTATAGGTACTTGAGACAATTTTTAAATGTTTAATAATAATCAATCAACGATATATTTGTACTATAAGTACCTACTATAATATATGAGATAACTACTGAACCTACACAAAAATTTAAAACTCATTAATTTTATATAAACATAATGGTATTATGCATTTTACTTCGTGATAATTCGAGTGCTAAAAAATTGATTCATTTTTATAGCTTTGATATTAAATACTAATTAATGCAACATAAAAAATTAATAATTTTTCAGCAAAATAAATTAAATACAAAATATTCAGTTTCAAAGTTTTTTTTTTTTTAATATATATTTTAATTACTTATTTTATTGCACAAAACTGAAATAAGAAGAAATATATTAACTACAAAAGAATAAACTTCTTCACATCTTGGATGAACTGTTATGCGCATGTTTATTATTATTATGGTAAATTTGAAAGCAGTTACAAGAGTGGCAATTACAATATTTAGTTGTTCTAACAGTTTTACAATTTAAAACTTATATAATATATGTAAATAAATATTTATTTTTAACTTTCCAGTGAAACTATTAGTTTTAAAATATGTGTTTTATTAGTTTTTGTGTTCAGAAACACTTTTTGTGGTATTCTTAACTAATACTTAGTAATATATTGAATATTTAATAAAGGATCGAATGTGACCTAGTAAAATTAAGTATTAGTTCCATCATTAATAATATCAGTGTTACCAAATAAGTACACCATACTTTAATTTAAAATATTATTTACGCGTGTCACCCACATTTGACATCCCCACTTTAAGCAATTGTGTCGGTCAAGTAAATGTCGCTATAGAGTGGAGGACTGCAGAAGGCATAAAGGTACCACAGACGCGTCATCTTTTTTCTCATTTCTCTAGGTTCGCCCAGCAGAAGCACTCATCTCTTCGGTTCACCCGCTCCTTACACACCTAAATTCTTTCAGACCTATACAGTAATTGTATTACCAACCTTGTGTAGGCCGCTGTATTTGGTTTTTCCAATTATCCTACATACCAGGCAGTTATACTAATTATCACTTCTTTTTTATCATACTTTCAAGAACGAGTTTATATCTTTGAAATATACCTATGTATAATACATTAATTCTACATACGAATATACAAAACACATTGTCTGAGGTGGATTTGAGTCTCTGAGGTTTCAATGCCGGCGAGAACCCATTGAATTCTAATAAGTGGTTGCCTATATGTCTGAAAATGTTTCAGAATAACATGCACACTTTTCGTTTAAATAGATGAACTTCCGTGGTTGTAATACCGGAAGAAGACCTCCTTGTAGCTTGGTTTATTGGCATGATCCCTGATGTTTACTAAAAGCATAACGTGTGTATTGAGTAACTCACTAAAGTACGCATTGTAACGATTTATCGATACCTTTACCTCTTTATACTTTATTCCTCATATTTTAAGCAATGGTCTTTTGGAAAACTTGAAGAAAAGCACCGAGGTAAGTGATAATTATTATATTTTCGTAATAGGAAATAATTAGGAAAAATAGACGTAGGGATTTAATTAGGTTTTTACAGTAGGTCATGGCCCACCGTCAGTGGTTATAATACGTGCATACAATTTATTTACGGTTACGATAAATATCACACAATAAACAATAAAGATGAACCACACATTATAACAATTTTACAATATATTACGTTGTGAGTCTATTCAGGTTCACATCCGGCCGATTGCGTGTTATAAAAACGCCGCCGTCGACCACCCTTTAGAGTTTAAAGTTTTAGATAGACGATCAAGTTATACATCTTACGTTAAAATATTATTTTATCGTATACCACACAAATTATACGTATATATGTATACCCTGTGCCCTACCTTCATAATCTCCTTTTGAGATTTTTGCTCTTTTTCTTTTATTTTCATTCTATTATAATTTGTAGTGTAAAAAACATTCTGGTTATGGGCATACTTCTCACACGGGTGGCCCACTGTTGTAGGTGAGAAGTTCAGAAGGTAGTAGAGAGGAAATTGAATGTATATCTGTACGCAACAAATAACTATTGCAAACAGCAAAACGATATTGCGCGGAATTTGTTTGATAGTGTTGCTTTGTTAACGATACGTACATGTAAAGTTCATTGTTGAAATGTATACAAGGTATACCTATCCCATAAGCCGTAGTATTTAATTTTCTACATTTGATGTATGTATTTAGAAAATCGTTTTTCCCAGGAGTGACATTATTTTATCACGTAATAAGGGCAAGAGGTTTTTTTAACATAATATACTTTTTATATTATCATTAAATTATGGTTTAATGATATGACTATGTAGTTATATTTTTATTACACAACATAGTTTTTTTCCAAATTATCTGGTTTATTTTCATACGACGTAAAAAAGCGTTTGAAAACAAATTTAACTATATACGTCTCGCCTACCCTCCTCCTTCCTATTTGGAAATTATAATTTTTTTTCATTCCAATAATAAGTATGTATTTTTATGACAAATTCTTGAATTTATATGGCATTTTTTTTATTGTAGTAAATCAACTTTTGAATGGGAGGAGCTGAATAGACGCTTCATAAGCAGATCCTCTCCATAATTTGTAAGCAATAAATATGTACCGATTTTCAACCGGAAGTTGAAATTTCGAAATGGTTAAACAAATACATACAAAATATTGGCATGGAAAATAATATCAATTTTCAAGTGCCCCTTTTCCCAATTTGTCGGTAAAACGTACGTAAAATAATTACTTAAAGAGTACAATAATATGATGATGTGAGTATTGTAGGAATGAAAAATATCTCAATTTCTGGATTGAAATTTTTAATTGTATCTAAGAGATTATTAATTTCACAATTTTTCTTTTTTTACCTTGCTTGGCAATAACTTTTTTTTGGTAGTACTCATGCTCCGATGTGTTCATGTTATATCAAACGGCGGATTATTCGTCGAATAGGATTTTGTTTTAAACATTTTTAACAGAGTCTGTCTATCTTTTTAAATTCTGAGCCGAAAGGAAGTAGGCAATAAAAATAGTCCGTCGCTAAGCTTGAATATTGCGCACAGAAAATGTATATTTGCCTTTTATATACTTGGTAAATTGTTCAAAATATTTAAGCCATTTTTTGCTATTTATAGAATTTTAATTTAAATTTTGTACGTTTTTATTCGGTAGGTACTCTGTGGTGAAATTATTAGACTAACATAAATGTTTGAAATTTTAACAGGAGGTTCATTCAAGGTCGTGCCCACATTAAACAGAATACATTGTAATATAATAAATTATAATTACATTTTTAAATTAATCAAACATCTATGTGGTACAGTAGAAACTATTTTAAAAGTAAATACATTTTTATAGTGAATAATTTATTTGATACGTTTCGCCAAAGTGACTAAATAGGTTAAATTTATTTTTAATAACCAAACTAATAAGTACGGTACATTTAGTTGCACAAATATTATCTAAATACTCGTAACAATATTATAATGTTAGTAGTATTATAATTTTCATTATAAATAATAGTAGACGCGACATAGTAAATAAATGTTGCTAATCGAATTGCATGACTATTTTATTGAGAAAATTGCATTTACAATAGGTGCTTCGGAAATGGTGGCGGACAATGTATTGTAATTTATTATGGTAAAATGTCTACATCGAGGCCGTATTCATAAATATTATCATACTTTTTTTCAACTAACGAATAATTATTTCGATTGAATCTGTAGCAAACGAATAGATTTTAAATATTACGTTAGATTTTGAATCGACTCGGGGAGCTATTATACCTAAATTTTTATGACGATATTTGTTTTACTCGGAAAACACTTTCATTAGACAAATCCAAAATGTTAAAAATATTTATAATACAAAATAAAAATTCTTAGATAGATGTGTAAGTAAATAGATACGAATGGTACATTGTTGTTGTGTTCTTAATCTGATAATTAATGTTTGTATGAAAGCATTTTTTTTGGAAAATCCACCGGAAAAGTCGTAAATTTGGATGGTATTGTTGTATGATAATCGCAATAAAAAAAAAGTCTGACACTGGGCATGGGAGCGGCCACTGATGTAGGTGAGAAATTTGGAACGTAGGATACATAAAGTTACTTAATTTATATCTGTAAGCAACGATAAACCATTGCTTGACGAAAGACGATTCCGAGCGCAATTTGGTAATGCATAATTTAAAGTGCCGTAAATTTGTTTGAGATAATCGTTTAAATTTGATTTCAAAAAGGAACAATTTTTTTTTTTTTAATTTTAAATCGTGAAATTGTACGGTTTCCCGCGTTTTTTTCCCACTTGAGTGTTTTTATTTAAAAAAACGGCGATGAAAATCAAAAAAATTACTACTGCTTAAAAGTACCATCTAGACAACTTGAGCTTTCAGAAGAGTTGTTACACGTAAAAATCGGAAAAAGTTTACTAGGAAAAATCGTGTCCACAGACTAGAACAAAGGAAAAAAAATTAACATCTTAGTAAAACCAATAGCCCCTTCGCTACGCTCGGAATCTAAAATGTGGCGTTCGAGTCTACTGTTGTTACACATGTTTTCATAACAAAAAAATTGATACATGTATCTATGTCAAAAGAAATACACTAAACGGAATAACCAGTTTCTATAGCAACTATACTATTTGATGAGCGTACCCTCGCGACGATTATTACAGCTCTTATACCTATTTATACAGTAGAATCCGCTTAGTAGTCATCGGTTAATTAGGATAATGACTTAATTAGTAATTCGATTACCAAAATAGACTCATGATTTTAGTGTAAATGTTCATCTCTTATCCGGGCCTGTAAACCGGATAATTGGGACATTTTTGTAAAGAATATTTTATCAATTATAATCAATAAACTGATCATATTCGTTATAGAATTACATTTTTAGTTAACAATTATATTAAATTTAATTATTTTCGTATTAAAAATTGTTAATATTTTATACATATTTAAGTTATACTTGCATATCACATATTATATGAAACATTAATTATGTTATAAAAATATTGATCTATATTTATAAATCAGTAGTTAACTAACAACCAATAAATTACTATGTTTTCTTTTTATTTTATTATTTTATTTCTTTTCATTTCTTTTTATTCGGACAACCGCTTTATCGGGATAAAATAACAAACAACAAATTGTGTCAAAGCGGAGTTGACTGTAATTATATTTCAATTTTTTTTTTTTTTATTTCGTCCATATCACCAAGGTAACCCGTAAATTAATAAAAATAATTAAAAATTTGACGTTCAATTTCGCTGTGAAATTTTTCCATAACAAAAAATTGATACAAATTTATTTATATATATTGATGTTTTGAAAAAAAAACAATTGAATGATAGCCTGCATTAAGTAAAAATGTGCTTGATGATAATAAAGACGTCACAGAGGTGCAGATCGGAGAGTTTTCCTTTGTCATTAGGTGGCTGTGCGTTAACTTGTTGAGTCCGATTTGAATACGAGTAAACATTACCTCGAACTTTATATTTAAAATAATGGGGAAAGGCTAGAAGTAGATGTCTTTTTTTATTTCATTGAGTTTGGTATTCTGAGAAGCCAATAAATGGTACCCTTTCAGTAAGAATTTCGTTAAAATTATCGATTGTATGTCTCAGTGTAAGACTAGTTGTCGAGTTGGAAATGCAAGAGATAATTTTATCGTGGTTTTAGCAACTAGATTAACAGGCTAGTTTACCATAATTTCAGAATATCTGATTATCCAAAACAAAATTATCTTGAAACCATCGTTTTTCTGAAGTGCGAAAATTGTATTTTGTATGTAAAAACTAAAATCTGAAGGATATTATTAATTTTTAATGCTGTTAATTACAATTATGGTGTCTGAAAAAATAGAAACGTTTTTAATGAAACTAGTGTTCGGTTATCAGACGTAGGGCCAAAATTATTGCTGTTGGTTCCACAGTGAAGATAGAACAGGAATTTAGAAGCCATGAAACGAGTAAAAAGTCAAAACAGAATACCGAAAAAGAGACTATATTAAGGGAACATATGATGAAGTACTGTAATAATAAAATTAGTAGAATTGACATTATTAAGGATGTATCATTTAAATATTTATATAAATATAATCTTTAATGCAAAATTATTGAATATTAATTAATTCATTTTTCATATATTGACAGTATTAATTATTGTAATTATTATTTTATGTTGATTTATTTTTCATATTTTAACAGTATTAATTATTATTAGTAACATGAGTAACATATATTTTATTTATTATAGTTAGGTAAATTAATACATTTAATATATACATTAAATATTTCAAACAAGACACAATTTATAGCTTTCATTTTTTTCGAGGAAATCGATTTACCTAAAAATAATAAATTGGGACTCAATTCACCAAATCCGATAGAGTTTTTTCAACAGAGAATTATAAACATATGAACCAAATGATGAAACCACAGTCAAGCTGTGATAGTCTAGATAGATATTTTTAAATTATAATTAAATTGAGTTCATACATTTACATTGGTGCTTTCTTAACTAAGAATAAACAAAGATATTTCGAAATTTAGAGATTCGCTAGAGCGCAGAAGTTGTAAGCCACGGCCGCTACAGATTTATTATAAATCACATATTATATATTGTGCTTGATAATAATTAAATATAGCTGGAATATAGAAATATTGTAAAAAAAAAGTAAATCAACAAATAAAATCGCTATTTGTCAACGCGAACGTAAATAATATTTAAATATAACGCCAGAATACAAGATACACAATAGGTTTTGTTCTGTTTTTTTTTTTTTTTTCATTTGGTATGTTGTCATTTATTTTCTTTCTATGCTTTGGCTTTTTTTTCTTTTTACATAGTTTTCTGTTCTTATTATGATTAACAAACGCATTCATAGTATTGTATTCGATAATATATAATGTTTTTAGACTTAAATAAATAATTTATTATGGATGCCTTATATTTATGTATACAGGAATTGCAAAATAAAGGGCATTTGAATAATATTTTTTTGTACAATTCAACGTTGTAATCATCGAATTTCCAGTGTGAGAATTCAACAGTATAAAAACTTCTATTCACAAATCGATTGGTAGGCGAGAGATTATTACGTTAATGTGACACGATAATAGTTCCAATTTCAATTTTTTTTAACTGACATTTTAATGTAACACATCACGGTGAAGCTTTAAAAATTCTCGAATTAATTAAAAGGATAATAATGCACCGAATAAGAACAAACTATTTTTGAATAGGAATATTTACAAAACATAAATATACTGACAGAAGTCGAAGGTAAAAATGTCGATAGTGTTTCAGAAATAATATCCAAATATTTTGTATTTATTAATTCTCTATTTTATAGCCGTTCTAAAAGATGGCTATAAAATCCGGAGAAATCGACTAAACGCAAACGATATAAAGCAATATATTATTATAAATTATTTTAAAATGTTCAAAAATAAAATACTGTAGACGTCTACGTTACGTAGAAAATAAAAAATACTGTAATGTATTCTCAGTTATTCATTGGATTATTTCGAACTTTCGTCAACGATTTTGAAATTGGAAAAAAATTATGATACACCATAATAGTTCTGATCGAGACAAAGAATTTAACCATGTAAAATTGAACATAAAAAAAAAATTCTAAATTGAAAATGTTCAGAAAACCTAGATTTTTTTTTTGTTTAACTTGGTATTTAGGTACACAGTTTAAAATATCAACACGTCAAACGAAGTATGATTTTAGTAACACAATTTAAATGAAAGAAAAATTATTATATTTTTTGTTATATTACAGTTAAAATATGGAATAAGAATGAACGTAATACTATTGAAAAATAAAATGTTTAAGCAGCAGTTTGGTACCCAGTTGTGGAGTTTGTAAAATATTGATTATTCCTAACTGTAATTTACTGAATTATTAATAGTTATATTTAAATGAATTTACCAAATCGAAAGGGGCTTTCCGGGAAGTATTTTATACACAAACCACCGTTAAACTTTGCATCTTTCGTGGAACAACGAAAATTAAAAAATAATACTTTGAACAGTACAGACAAAGTAATTAAACTGATAAACAATAACACATTTTATTGACATATGTGGGTAAATAAAATGTAGAATGTAGGTGTACAACATTTACACAGCTATAGCACAAACAGAAATATTAAAATATGTTGCACAACAATAAACATCAAAGGACTAAAATACGATATTTATACACAAGGTGATTAGAACTGAACCATAAATTTGTGCATAAAAATAATTCTTGGAAAAAATATCTTTGCGTAGTGTTTGTAAATAAATATAGATGATAATTATTTGAATGCTGAAGTTGACCTCCATTCGGGCGTTTAAACCTGAGTATCATTTTAGACAATATAATTTAACACAATTTTTGCATTTTAAATTTATATCTATTTTGTATTTTTCATGTGAAAATTGACAAAACAGAATAGGCCTTCACCTCTTTACAAAACTAGAGACTTGTATTTAGGCATAGTTAAACATTTTGTTTTTTTATGCATTATTTAATGTAATACAAAACTAATAATAGTAATATAATATTAAAATAGTAAATTGTATCCAGTTATACAAATACAACATTTTATTTAATATTTATTATTTATATTTCAACAATATTATTTTGGTATTTTACATGAAATTTTCTAAGACGGGGTTTATTTTTTATAGTGAAAGATTATTTTGGAATAAAAAAAAATTTTAGAAAAAAGAGTTGGTACTGGGAATGGGAGCGGCCACTGTTGTAAGTGAGAAGTTGGGAAGGTAAGGTGCATAAGGTTATTTCATTTATATTTGTAAGCAACGATAAATCATTACTTGACAAAAAACGATTCCAAGCGCAGTTCGGTATTACACAATTTGAAGTGCCGTAATTTTTATTTTATTTTCGTTTAAATTTGATTTAAAAATGCTTATTAAAAAAAAGAAAAAAGGTCGTCCGATGATTTTGAAAATTTTACAACGTTTAGGAAAGTTCAATATAAGTGTTATTACCAAGTTTCAAGTGATTACGTGTATTTATATCCGAATTACAGCATAAAAACTCCCAAAAATGAAAATTCTTTAAAATCCTAAAAATGGCTCAAAATGTGTGGCGATGATATAGTAAGAAATCAAATCAAAAAAGCAGCAAAAAAGGTGTCGTGTGATTTTTCAATTAAATCATTTTTTCTGGTAGAAAACGTCGTCCCTGTTTTTATAAAATAATGAAATTGTGAAATTGTATGTTTTCCCACTGTAGTGCTTTTAATAGTACCATCTTGAACTTTCAGAAAAGTTGCTACACGTAAAATCGAAGCAAGTTTATTAGGAAAAAACGTGTCCACAGACTTGAAGAAGAAGAAAAATAAATAAACATCTTAGTAAAAGCAATAGCTCCCTCGCTACGCTCGGAATCTAAAATTAAATAAAAAAAATAAAAAATATTGTATCCAATATCGATAGTTCTAATAGTATAATTGATAGTTTGTGTACTTAAACGTTTTCTACCTTCCTACAATATTATTCGTAAACGATAATGCCCAAACGCCCTGAATATACACTAATGCAATGATGAATTCACAACAGTTTTTTTTTAGAAACATACTGTATATGTTTTCAATTCATTGGTTTAAAACTAAAACCAAATAAATTTTTGTCTGAGATGTTTTTATTCATATATTTATATAAAAAAAAAATATATATATATATATATATATATATATATAATAATAAAAAATGAATTTTTCAACGTCATAATGTGAATAAATAATCGAATAAAACGTTTGACGTGTATTCAAGTGATTTTATAGCGTAAAATAGTTTTATGCATGCGATCTTCACACGACAATCAAAATGTATATTTAGAGTTTTATTCAAATTTCCTACGGTCAAAAGGAACTTTTTTCCACCTCACTCAAAAAGAAAAAAAAAATGCATTCCAAAACAAAACCAAAATATTACAATCCGATTAAATAGATTATATAAATATATAATAAGCATTAAATGTCATTAAACGTCAGTTCATACATACTTAAGGTTATGATTTTTCCATATAGTTATGCTATTTGATCACAAGCTTGCTTACAAAAGATAGATTAATCACTGGGATTTTATTTTAGATTGTTAATTTAATTATCGAAAACAAAACAAAAAAAAATTATAATTTTGTTGCATAACACGAAATTGTACACCGTTAGTAGTCCATTAATCAAAAATGTAATATAATAGGACATAAACTTTCTTATTTTTAGAAATTGGTATATTTTAAAATTATAAATATTTATTATTATTAATCGATCACTGAATTGATTGAAACTGCGCCTAACAGAACCGGTTCTGAAACCCAAAAACCCATTTAATCCGGAAACCTAATCCTATAACATTCTTCATTTCGGAGAGTAATAACTTGTTTGGGGTTTGTTTTTTTTTTTTGACAATTTATGAAACAAGCAGCTTTAAAATTTTACTTTAACGTAATTTTTTGTTATCGTTATTTTCATGGGTTATATCACTAACTCAATTTGAATTTTCAAATTAAAACCTATATAAAAAATTCCATAAATAGATGAAGGTACTTTTAGGTTTGTGCAAGGTAAGAAAGAAGTGAATTACTATTAAAACGACACGGGCTGTTATGCATAAGATATGTTATTAAACTGAAAAACGGGCTGTAATCGGGTCTCTTAACAGGTACCTACTACCTAATACTTATTCATTTCACAAACCAACCGGCTCGAATTTGGTTGAATAGTGGTTTTTCACAAAATCACATCCCGTTTTTATTACAATATTAACGAATAAAACGTATAGATTCTACAACTGTTGGGTATAATCATTCTTCATAAAGAATTATAATATAATATGAAAACCTATATCAACGCTCAAGGTCTCCTATATCATTTTGGTGTGTCGAGATAGAATTTTATGGCTGGACACGACCGAAACATATCATTGGTTAGTATACCAACCCACATAAAATGGTTTTATTGTCATAATTTTTTATTTTCAACAAATTCGTACTGCGAAAATGTGGCCGGGTCTCACGACCTACAGACATCACCTCGATGTCCGCGATCTCAGTGATATAGTAATAATTGTATACGACTTAGTAAATCCTTTAGTAATTACACTCAGTAGTGTGAGGAAGGAATACACTGTGCCTCTCTCTCCCCGAATTTTATCAACTTTCTCAACTAAGACATTTCAATGAAAACATGCTTAAAGTGCATATATCTTCCCTATCGACAATTATATATTTACAATAATATATAATGTATAAATATATTATTTATTATGGTTTTATGCGAGTGTGAGGTCTTAACGGCTAAGTTTTCATAAAACGCATGCGATTTATGTCAATATTCACAACTAAAATTACTCCACCATATTATTAACTGTTTGTGAAAAATAAAAATAAATAACAGAAATTAATTGTCAAATATAGATGAAACTAAAATAATTACATGATTTTCGTAGTTCGTGACTTGCACGATTATAGTAAATAGTAGTTTATTTATTGTTTATAGGAATTTGTTTTTTTTTTTGATAAATATACCTGTTTTTCTGGAGGTTATAAAATTAAATTTTAATTTGACCGTTAAGGGTTCACATTTATCAATATAAATTACAATTCAAGTCATAGGTACAATAACCGCCAACTCTCTAGGTTTTGTTCCTTAATACCTTTACGTCTTCATGTGGATACACCAGTAATGGTCCCAAGGATATTTCTTAACGTATTATTATACCGTTTTTATGGTATATTATTATTATTTATTATACCCAAGCGGTTTACGGTTTAGATGAGTAAGACATTACGATTTCGTGTAACATAATATAGGTAATATAGGTTATACAATAATTTCGTTACCCCTGCCACAACTCTAAACTTCATATTTGTAAATGATTGTACAAATAATACGCCCACAATATTGATGAAATATTCGAAAAATTTGAATGCATTTTACACATGGATAAGTTGCGAAGGAGTTACGACGACATGGCGAATCGAAGCAAATCGATCAAACTATTGAAGACGAGAACAATTTATAAAAAAATAAAAATAATGGTATAAAATATGTATACTGTATAGTGAAAAACGTTTAAAATAACATGATATGCAGTTATTATAGAAAATTGTAACCATACAAATTAAACCAGAATATAATATTATAAGCGTTATATTTAAAAACAATTAAAGTGCATTTTGTTGATTTTCGTTCAATATGGCACGCTGTAGGTTTAATAGTATATCATACTGATTGTGTTAATAATTAATAAACCTTAAATTTTGACGAAAATCGTAAATATTACGGTATTTCAAAACGGTACTTCATTCCAAATTGTTTTTCATTAGCAATGGTTTATCGTTGCTTATGAGTGTAGATTTAAGAATTTAATATACCCTACTTTCCCAACCGCCTATCTATAATAGTGATACACCTAGTACCACCCTGGGGTTGTACTCAGCTTTTCCAGGCCCTGGAAAACTAAATATTTTTAGCTTCTTTATTTTTTTATGGCTAGGCTATAATTTTTTTGTAGGCCGAAAAAACGTATCGGGTATGTTTGAAGGTGCTAATTTTAAATTTGAGGATGCTAAAGACCCCTTAGCATCCCCCCTAGTTGCACCTATGATGTGCTACTACTATCATTAAATTTCTAAAAAAAAAAAAACCGGCTGAGTATTCAAAATTTTATTTTAGTGAAAAGTATGACTACTATACTATCAGTATCGCTACAAAAAAGTTAGCATACTATTTCGAACCAATGGAAATAATACGTTACAGGATTATAAAAACGGACTCCAAAACTATTAATAATAATTTTATTAAATTATTATTTGTGACTGTTCTCTATAACCGTATTCATTCCATATAATATTTATCCCGATCAAAAATTAACTTGGTTATTTTGATCAAATGTGTATAACTCTTAAAAAAATTTGCGAATGAATTGTACAAAAAATAAAAAAATAACGAAATAATATAAAGGGTAGCAAAATTGAGATAATGATTATTTAGATAGCAATTTTCCATTTAATGATATCAATAAATACATTTATGAACAATGCTCGAATTGGAAAAATAAAACAAGAGAAACTTAAAAAATTAGCGTTCTCCCTTATAATTATTTTTAAATACAACTCAGTGACTAATAATGGTGTAAGAAAAAAGAGCTCTACTTAATAACACTACTGAAGGCCAAATTTGTTCTGATTGATAGATAAATATAGTTAAATAAGGATTGATAGATTTTATATAAAGTATATTTTTTCCTTTTTTCTGTCTAAACAACATTTTCCCGAATATTTTGCTCCGATAATCAACCTAAGAGATTGTAATTTCTAGTAGTAAATAGTAACTGTCTAGTTGTTGCAATTTGGGGAGATCATTTTTTTATTTTCCTTTATGTACTTTTTATAGTTGCATAGGAAAGGTAACGTCGAGAATAACGTCTGTTATATATTATTTTTTTTTTTTTTTTTTGTATCTCAGTTAAAAAAAATTTAGAGGGGTCGGAATCTTCTCCAAATACTTGTATATAAGACTTTCAAGAAATAGAACTTTCGAAATATTTTTGTTAATTTTTCAATTATTTATAGACATTCAAAATGTTCGAATTTTTTTTTAGTTTCTATTTGGTTTTATGTAATTATAATTTGTTTAACTCAACGAAAATCCTCGACAACTTAACACAAGATTTATCGTAAATTAAAATAATTAGTAGAATAAAAAAAAGTTTTGTAGTACGTAATATAGTGAATTTTTTATATTCATTTAATGTTCAAATTTTAATAAAATTATGTACCGTCACATGCGTTCCACTTAAATAAGTAGTATAGTTTCTGAAAAAATTATTGAGGTTCAGAGCATCCCAAATTGCGGTCTCCCAATTCAAGTACGTACGTTATACCCTAAGTATACGTTTATGAGAGTAAGAAATAATTTTTAACACGTATTAGGCTCTATTAATTTAGAAGTTTTAATTTTTTCTGATTGACTTCACGTATAGTTTCTCAAAATTCGTTTTATATTTAATTATATTTAAATAATAACTTGGAATCAGCATAGTTTTTTTTATTTCTAAATAAAACTATAATTTAAAGAAAATTATTAAATTGCCCATATTTGGATGTTTATATTCACTAATAATTGCTATAACTCTTGTATAAATAATTATGATATTATGTAATTATAATTACATAGGTACAAATACATGTAAATTCAATGTGTACTTTACGAAGCATTTATTTTATTTTAAGGGAACAATACTCATGAATATTTAAACACAGAACCTTCAACGAATTTCGGTTTTAGAATCACGATGATTTTAAGTGTTGTTATTTTTTTTGTACAATTTTTTTAAAATACTTAATTATTACACACACTTAATCATCAATTTATTTAAACGTAAAGAGAACACGGCTGGTAGGTACTACAAGTAGGATTGGTTTTTTTTTTTTTTAATCATGTAATACTATCATAATGCGGAATTCGATGTATTTTATAAAAATCAATTTTACATAAATTTCAAGGAGAAATGAATAAAAACAGTTTCATTATTCTCGTACAAAATACGACGAGTAATTTATAAAGGTAGATACGTTTTCAAATCTATCGATGTGTTGGAATTAACATATTAGTTATTTTTATTAAAAGTAAAAACGGTTTATCTTTTTTAAAACAATTAGTAAATCCCAGTGGGATACTTCACATATGTATATTAAAGTTACTAATTGAAATTGTTTTTATTTTGATAAAATAATTTACTGCCTATCAAAAATTGTTTACGGGGATTTTTTTTTTTTTTTATATTCGTTAAACTTATGTATGGAAATCAGTATTCAACTATACACTTTAAGTCCACAAAACAATTAATTTACTTGGAATAACTATCCAAATCAAATCCAAATTTAATAAGCTCTTTTTGGCTGCAAGTTAGTGTTCAACATTTTAGAAATCATTTACCAAATTGGTTTATGTTTAATATATTTTTATTCATTCATTATTACTTCTTAAGTAATTTTTAATATTTGTTCAAAATATTTTAATAAAGCCATTTAGCATTGTCCAGAGAGCACCATAAGAAAACGGCTTCTATTGTTTTTCAAAAAGTATCATTGTACTTAAAAGATCAAACATAAATAATTTTGATACATTTTTCCCAAAATATTTAATATGAAGCCGCAGGTAAAAAAAGAAAGGTCATATTTTGACGAAAAGTATACCGTTCCCGAGTTGATATGACGAAGCTGATGAACCTCGGTGGTTATTTCAGGAGTTATTTCTACGTTTACTGTACCTATTACCTATTTTTTTTCTTATTGATTGAAAAAGAAAAAAACATGCTTAAACATCATACATATCGGTTTAGTTTACTTACAAGTTCTTTATATTTATAAATCATCTATGGTTGGTTGTAAATGTTCTTATGTCGTACTTAAAAAAAAAAGAGCTACTAACAAATCATAAATTTAATCGAAATAAACTTTAATAATGTCGTATTTTTTTAAACAAAAACTTCTATCATATCGTATGTCTTCATTGAAACATATAGTTTTGACGTTAATAGTTTTATGAAATATAAGTTTTGTACATTTTTTTCGATACATAAACATCGGATAAATTACTGTAAACTTTATATTATTCAAAATATTTACCTACGTTATATTTTTGACTATTTATTATATTAATAATTCTAGTCAAATTATGATTTGAACTAGAAATGTTCTGTATTATAAGCTATTTTTTTTTTTATCAAATGAAAAAGAGATCAATAAGAAATAATACACAAAGTTTTTAAACTCATTTTGTATAATACCTATGGCAAAAAATATCCTAATACAGTACCTCGCTGAAAATTGTATCAATTGAAATCCAAATATGATAAATAACGAAGTTCAAACAATTTTTAAAAATAATATTTTTGATGTTGACGTGTATAAATGATCGGTCTGTTATCAAATAATTATTGGTTATCGGCAAAGAACTAAATATACAATATACAATATTACACAATATTATATATTACTATACAATATGAAAAACGTTCAATTATTACCAAAATCAATTATTATCGTTATCAAATTAATTTTTTACGAAAAGCTTAATCCGAGCAAGTTTCAGGCTACATTTAAACTGCACAAAAAACAACAAACACCTTAAATCTTATGTTGACATAATTTTTTAAAATAAATAATTTGTTTAAAATAAGTATAAATCACATTACATTTTAAAATTGCGTTTATTCTTGTTTGTTAATTACGTTTAATATACCTGTATTATTAGAGTAAAATAAAAAAAAAAGCCATAAAAAACATACCCATCACTGAATAGTATTCCCAATTCAACATACGATCTACAACTACGCTATTATAATATACTTTGAAAAAAAGTCTGGTAGTGAAGCTCGGTTTTCCACCACGATCGCAGATTTTTACGTTTTTGATGGTCGAACTTTTGAAACGTTTATTTTTCTTTGCGTACCGGACGGTTTCCTATATATTATTCCTTTCATATTTTGTACCTATTATATAGCGTAGTTTTTCGGGTCTAGTTTTCCAGAGGTAACCGAATAAAATCTGATTTTATACATAGACCGAAATTTTTCGTATCTATCTATAAAAAAAACTGCGACCGGCAGGTGAGTGGTTATCGTTTGTTGTTACTATCGTTACCTGTTACCATATTATTATAAAAAGAGTGAATTTGAATTTCGAGTATACCAAAGAAACTATTAGTTTTACTAAGTTGTACTTTTTTTTTCTCAGAGTAGGTATACATTTCGGGATAGTAAAATTCCTTCGATTTTTTCACGCAGTACTTTAAATGATACGGGATTTTCAATCAGCGTCACGGTATTTAAATACCCTTTATATTACCACCGGGAAGTATGAATTACCTGTATATATCATTGTACATAACAGATGATTATTAAAAACTGATCCTCGCATGTAATTATACGAAACATGTTAAATTCGCCAGAATACTATCATATGAGACGACAAATAGGTGTGCATCAGGTCGACAGCCAGAGTAGTATTCTGTCAAAAAGTATATAGAATTTTAAAAAAAACAGTGAGATACCATGGTGTTTGTAGATGATATAGCCTTGAAAAGAGAATATCTAAAAGACTATTGGTGTAAGATTAAACAGAAATAAAACAGACTATATAGAGTATGAGTTTGGATGAACAGGGTAATATTATGTTCCCAGGATCTGAAAAAAACGGTGGTTTTGACAAGGATGTGAAACACGTGAGATTAAGTGTAATCGGATAAATCAGAGAGAAACATTAGTACATAGAAGGTAGCTTAGATATGGCTTCTATAGTAGACAGGATGAGAGGAAATAGACTGAGACGGGCATGTCATGAAGAAAGAGAAATCTGAAGCAGTAAGGATTGTAATGAAAACAAACGTAAGAAAAAAGACAGAAAGATGAAGATCGGAAAATTGATGTTTTAGAGCAATTGAAAATGATATGAAGACAGCCGGTATTTGTAAGGTAGGCAATCGAGTTAAGTAGAAGTTTAGGACTAGGGTGGCTGAACTTAAAGAGTTGAAATGATGGCAAAAGTGAAGAAGAAGAATATATGGTATATTATCTACGAATATACACACGAAAGATAATTTAAAGAAGATAAATATAAAAAAGATAATTTAGTTTTACCGAGATGATTGATAAATAATGGATAGTATTTCATTATCTATAGATAAAATTACGGATGATTTTATCTATAGATAATTCTAACGCTGTTCATTGCACAGTTTCCTAAAATACAGTGAAAAATCAAAATTCGACAAACAAGTAGCGATAATTTACACTGACTTAGGCTAAATTATAGTCCCCGAAGAGCGATTTAAATTCTCGATACACCGTCTGGGAAAACAGAGTCGAAAGAGAAAGTTATAGAAAAAAAATCCATTAAATATTTTTCGGTTGTAAGACAATATAACGTAATATATCGCTTTGTTATCCCGAAATCAGCATTCAACACTCTCGCGTTCTTGTTTCTCGGGGCCGTTACAATCAAAATGACCATTTTATTTATAAACGTGTGTGTTATATAGGCATTGAGTATAGGTATATACGGCGGCGCAATTGTCGCACAGATTCGGGACTGGGGACATAGGACCTACACCTATATTATTATAGTAAATCCGAAAACCGTAACTGAAAAACAAAAGGGCTCTCTTTCGTGGATAGATGATAATAATAATAATAATAATAATAATAATAATAACACCACGTAATAAATCTTTTCACCGCCGACATTGTCCGAGTTTAATTCAATTATTCGGTCAAAACGGCGCTACCGGTCGATAAATATATATATATATATATATATACCTATACTGCCGCAGTTAGGCGTTAAAAGGGGGAAGGGTAGAGGCGAAAGGGCTTAACACCTGAATGATTACGTGTACGTGCGTGGAGCTACAGTGACTGCTGTTACCGGAAAGCAAGAGGAGAGGAAAAAAGTTACGGCGATCATTCCGTTGTTTTATTTTTATTTTTTTGCAATTCTCCTCTCTGTTCCCCTATAGCCGCGAAAAATCACAGCCCATTCAATCCGAATCCCACGCGCGCGCACACATATATTATACCTGTACGCATAGATATAATAATATTATGATGTAGGTATACATCGCGTCGTATTATTATAGTAATACACGAGTGCGAAAAAAAAAAAAAGTATTATCGAATTCGTAAAATAATAACATTATACTATTCACTTAACTGCATACACATTGCACACAATAATATATGTATTATGCGATACAGTTTAATTTTAAAAACGACCGGTTTGCAGTATATAAGCGAATATTAAGTAATGAATTTTTTATTAAAATAAATAATCAAGTTAACTAAATTACTTGCTATAACATTCTATCTGCTATTTAACTACCTATAATCAAGTTATCACGGTTATCAAAAAAACAAAATATACTCGTATGTGTACATAATGCATAATACATAAAATGTCCTACAGTGTTATCCTTATACTAACAATTCTGTAAATGTTCATTTTTTTTTTCAATCGGGTTTTGTGTGAGGGGGACTCATATGTAAAGAGAAATATTAAATTTTTATTTTCGTATCTCAATCAGCACGGTAATTCCTTATCTTCTAATAAATAATAATTATTGTGTTTACGCCTATCTTATGAACATTGACATTTTTAGAATTTTACGAAAAAGCAATTTTGAAAATTTTAAAAAGTAAAAAAACAAAAAAATTGTTTTCGGCGATTAAGTGAAAAAAATAAAATTTAATTTTACTCCTCATATGTCCCCTTCGCGAAAGATACGATTAAAAAAAAAAAAAAAAATGAATATTGACAGTATTATTATTAATTTAAGAATAACACTGTAGAACACCCTGTATATGGTACCCAAAAGAAGACATAGCAAATAATAATTATCGAACAATCTGTAAAGCACACGATAAAGCAAAAGGAGGCAAAGAAAAACAATTTTTTTAAATAATCTCATTAAATTTAGGTAATGCCGTTTTTGCCTTTTTGGGCTTTGACCTATTTAAAAATAAATAAATAATATATCATATTATGTCTACCTGTTGTAAGCTCGGTGTTAATATAATTTTAATGATTTTGGTTACCTAGTCATATTTTTTATAACGATTTTAATATTAAAACAAATCCAAGTTTTAACTACTTAGGTATATCGTAAAAAATATATATGTATGTTTTTTACTTTAATATTTACTAATATAATTTTTACTTATCTGAATTACCGTAGCTATAGTGTTATGTTTAATATAATTAGGTGATTATTTTCACGGAAGCAAATATTACGATTTTTTTTTGTTTTAATAAAATTTTGCACTTTAGTTTGTATTTTGCGTGCCTAAATTAAGAGTATATGATATTATATAATACGAATTTCGTAAGAAAAAAAAATCGGAAACTGTAAAGGTTAATGGTATTTTAGTTGGTAACCGTGGTGATAAAATAAATTCAGCGTAAACATCCGACAAAAACTAAATAGATTCCGCTGTACGTGACGCGTCCTTGTTTTGCGCAAATTTAAATTAAATAATTCGTAACTGTAGGTAAAATTCTTTTTTGAATTTATAATTTTATTATGAAATATATAAATGTGTATACAGTGCACTCTTGGTAACTCGAAGTTCACGAGGAAAAAAAATTCGTCTTACTAAAAATTTCGAGTTATCAAACGATTTTTTTTTTTGTTAAAGTTGAAATTAATTTCCATTTTGTTTTGATTTTGGTGGAGGCAATAGCAGATTACTTTTTGGCATTGCGTAACTATGAATTGGCGATTGATAACTAAGAAAATTTAAATGTAATAGTGATATGCTACTGATGAGCTACTATGAAATCCAGATTCCGAAATGTCATTTGACTATAAAATAAGTTTAAATTTATTTATTATTTATTATTATTGTTAAGGGTGTATTGAAAACAAAAATAAAATATACCGATAGTCGGTTGTAATGGTTGGGTTTTACGAATAAAGTTTTAAACGAAAAATAATCGCGGTGAAAAACTATATACTATACAAATTTGGATAAGAAAATTCGAGAAATCGAAATCTTATCCAGTTAGTTTTCAGGTTGACAAGATTATTTTAACATCAAGTGTTATTGTTATTTGAAGGGGAATTTAATTAATTAGAGATATCGAGAATTTCGAGTTATCAAGGTTTCTTGTTACCAACATCCAACCATCTAGGTTCAACTACGCACCCTTTATTAGCCCGTTTCAAAATAAATGTAATACATTTTTACCTAAGGTATTGTAAAACATAATTACAATTATAAAACAATATTAAATTTCAACATACCGGATGATCGTTTTAAGTGGGTACGCTCATTATCTCGGAAATTATTAACTTTTTCCAGAATTTATATTTTAGAACATTTAAGAAACAAGCTGCTACATAATTTTATATTCGTGTTATATTTGTCGCTACAACATATTTTACAACGCCCTTATTTTTGGGGGTATAACGACTACCTACTTTAGATTTTCAAACAGCAACCTATATTTTAAAGTCCATAAATAGATTGAGTATTAGTTAAAATAAATTTTTGTGTTGACATTTTTTTTATATCCGTCCATCCGTAACCTGTATCGGCAGGAAAAGAAAAACGTATGTACCTATGTGTGTTTTCGAAAAACCGATTCCATATTATGTTTGACATCAATGTGTGTATAATACGATTACAGCAATCCGCGCCGATTAGCATCTCGATTCACCAGAGACCGCCCAGTACCTATATACAGCGTGTTGCACTGTCATTCCGAATTCTCTAAGATCATTAATTTAGTCCCGAAGATCAAACGCGCCGTGGTCCCCGTTCGGAGGCTTGCACGATAATATCCGTTTAATTGAAGTCTGCTGTCGTTTTGGGTCGACTTCTCTGTGCCCGTGATGATTACGTACCTACGTCTATACATACAAGGTCCATGTGACCGATCCGTAGGGTCTCCAGTCGAAATGCCGTTAGACGGGTTTCGAGAACCGCCACTTAGGTACTTAACTCGACACGGCCACTAAATTGTTTTTGTGAAAAATATTAAACACAGCCGAGGTCTGTTTAAAATGAACCAAATAAAGATTCTATTTTTATTAAATACGGATGCACCGAGGATAAGCAACGGTTCCCCGATAGCAATAACGGATAAATGATTCTCGGGGGAACTCGTATTATTTGCAACTTTATATTTGTTTTTGGTGTGAACGAGCAGACACAGAAACTAATATAACAAAAAACAGGTACAATTAACGTCAGATCGTAGGTCGGTGTTGGAGGTAAGTGGTTGGGAAGGTAAGACGCGCAAAGGTTAATTTAGTTTGTAATACATTGAAAATAACGGTAAGTCGTTGCAAATAAAAAAAGATTTTTAGCAGAGTAATATAAAATCAAGCATGTTTCTTCCCTCGAAATCAACAAAAAAAAAAAAAACAAAGCATATTTTAAAAAAAGGGCCTATAGGGGTGAAACATATTTTACTAATTGAAAAGGCGTATTCCGAGTAAAATCATCTTTTTGTAAAACAAATGTAACTTGTTCGTTATAATTACACTGTTGAATCTGATAGAACGAAAAACAAAATGTGATTTTTGTCAGGTCGCCCCTGGTTTTAGAAAAATTAAAAGAAACGCTATCAAAAATCGATCTCTATCGTGCACGCCAACTATGATGGATGCTCCGAAACGCTACACATACACAAAAAAAAACTTTCTATAACCATATAGAATTTTCGATTGGAATAAGCGCAGCCCTGGCCCCGAATTTATTTACAGTCGAAAACAACCACGCATACATAATACGTAAAACCAATATTTTCGCTCAGAATCATCCAAAAAAAAAAAAAAAAGTATATTTTATTGCTATTTACAGTGCACTGGCTTTTTGGAAAAAAAAAACACGACATTTCCTCGTATATCATACGGATTCAGGCGCAAACGATAACGCGTTTAAAGACCTACAGCCGCTGCTCCCTGAAACACTGAACTAGGGGATACGTTACGAAAATAATATAATAATACACTAGTGTATCTATATACTCGTGCATATATATGTATAGTATTATAATATAATTTCGTCAATTTCCCGACGACGACATATTATTTACCGAACATTTTTATTTTTTTATTATTTTTTTTTATTTTTTTATTTTTTTTTTTACGTACCTTATACGTTTCGTATTATTATATCAAAATACATATTATTATATTGTGGGGATGCGCGTAGCGGTATAAGACGATGGCGTTTAATAAAAAGCACCTGTTCAAGATGTAGCGGTTACGGTCGTACGGTTTTTCGGTTGCCGCCGCCGCCACTGGTTTTTTTTTTTTTCTATATGTCCCGGAACGGACCGCGAGTGTCGGCGTATCGGAAAGCCATTTTTTCCCTCCGCTCGGTGTACGCGCTACAGTATACGTATAGCCGTAACGCAATACCGTTCACCGACTTTGGATATGCGTCGATACCGCCGGGGTAATGCGTTTTTTTTTTTTTTAACTTATACATATATATATATATATTATGTTGCACGTATGTGTGTGCGCGTGTGTGTGTCTGTATAACTGTATATGTGTGGTACACATATACATATTATAATATAAAGCGATGAAACCCAGTCGAATAAGAAAAAAAAAAAAAAAGTATATTTTATATATAAAAGTATACAAAAACGGATTCGGAGAAAAATTGACTATCGTGACGCTCGGGTTTACTATTGCGTATTTTTATACATAATATACGGTATAGACGGTTTTAAGACTCCTCCGATTTCGAAAGGGCAGCGAGCGTTTATCCGAAATAGAATAATGCGCTTTTACGCGGACTACGCACGTATAATACAATACGTTATAAGTTCTAACTGTTGCAGGTAAAAAAAAAAAAATCCGTGGACATCGGTCTAGGTCACTCGTCGGTTGATAGTCGTAATATAGATGGGTACTGGGTATAGTCGGGAAAGCGTAGGTAATGCAGGACATACAGAGGGTGCCCACGAAGATTCAACAAAATATGAAATCATTTTTTTTCGATTAATTTTTTTTTTTTTTTTTGAAATACTTAATTAAGCCTTGAGTTATGATATTTTTATTTTTATATTTTTATATTCGGAGCGTAACGATGGATCTAATGGTTTTAAAATAGTGTTTATTATTTATTTTTTCTTATGATTTCAACACTTTTTCAACCAGAAAGCATACTCTGATTATCGAGTATAGCACCTTTTCTCAAAGGAAATATTCTCTGGATTAAAGATGCCATTTTTTGATATTCTCATTAATATTCGAGATAATGAGGTAAACATGGTTCTTATTAAGTTAAAAAAGCTTGATTGATTAAAAATAAGGTTGTCATTGGCAACCGTTTTTATACATTTTTTTTTATTATTATTGTTAAGTTTTTTTAAACAATCGTTGTTATGGAAACGCACATTGTTGTAATAATTTCACCATAATATGACATATGTATTGTTTACAAAGCAACACTATGAACAAATGAACTCCACTCAGAATCGTCTTTTCGTTAACAATGGTTTATCATTGCTCACAGATGTACATTTAATTACTGTCTGCATCCTATCTTCCCAACTTCCCACCTGCATAAGTGGCTGCACCTATATGCAAAGTATGTCCGTCTTTTTTATGTCTGTAAAAAACTTTTATGTACCAGAAATCTTCCTCCGATGTATAAAGTGTAGTATATTTTCTGAAAGGTAATTTTGTCTGTTTAGTGATTAGACTAGTCATTTTTTAATTTTTTAAAATATTTGAAAAACCAGAGCTGCAAATTATATGTAAAACGGCAAATATTGACGGCGTTACCGAGTTCATTGTTTTTAGTTTATGCGAACTATATATGTTTTCTACCAAAAAGTGTACAGTTTGTGGGTCTTTTGTTGTCATACGGATAAAAATTATTGTAAAGATGTGCAATTTTCACAAAATACTTATACTAAGAATTTTGTAGACGTATTTAATTTGTCAAAACTTTGTAATTACTTATAGGTTATTTATAGGTATTTGATATTTTCGTGTTTTTATACGTATTTATTTTTGATAGGTTTCTATTATTAAAATTATATGACTCAAGAGAAATTTAAATTTAACACATGGTAAATTATTAGTATGCTAATAAACTATTATAGTAGTCAATAATCTAAAAAACAAATTTGAGTTTAATGTATTATTTTCTTTTCTTTTTTTTCATACACGTTTAAAAACAATTTTTGTAAATTGAAAATCGTAAAATCTACGGTATTTCAAAACATGTCTTACCGAACTCGCTCCGATCGTTTTTCGTTAACAATACATTGCATGCAGATATAACTAATTAACGTCGATCTCACTCCTCTTACCAGCCGTTATTATCCCTTATAAACATTGAACAGTTGGTGATACGGAGAAAAAGGTTAGATCTCTGTTTTATTTTTAAACTACTTAATGGACAAGTTTATTGATCTGAATTACTTTCGAGCTTAAATTTCCTGGCCCCTAGTCGTAGCACTAGACAACTAAATACATTTTATGTATAATTTCAATATACCAATTATGGTCGAAGTTCTCCTTTGAACAGAGGTATGGAATTAGTCAACCTATTTCATGTAGATTTATTTTTAGGTACAAATGTTATTATGCTTAATATATATTTAAATAATTAAATTAATTAAAATATGAGAATAACCAGAAGTCTAGAACCTATGATTGATGTATTTTTATAAATTTATATTGTAATTAGTTCAGTTTCACGATGGTAATGCATTTTAAAAATGTATTAGGTACCTACTTAATAAGGTGTAATAACTAAGGTTTTAATTTAGAAAATTGTACGCTACCGATCATATTATTTTCATTTAAATAAGCATCTTGCCCGTCCAAATAAATAAATATATATTGATACAAAATGTTGGGACATAAACAAACTAGATACTGAATTAATAAAATAATTGACTAGCGTGAAATTTGCTCACACCGTCCATAGCATAAAGTTCAAAACTGTACCTATATTTTGAAAATATTAGGCAAGTCCATAAATCTATTTCTGGAATTTGTCGGATAATACTTTCAAGGAAATTTAAAAAACTAAAAACATCGTGTGGCCCTAAATATTTCCAAATTGGCACTAAAATATCTTCTACGAACTATGATCCTTGCAAATCAACCCCCGTTATGTACAAGTCTATTCACGAAATCTGCAAGGGTTAATATATTATAATAATACGAGGATTTTCCTAATGTATTATTCTTTGTACAGTGACACGGGCGTGCGTGTGCCAAATTCATGGGCTTAAATTATTGAAACGGAAAACAGCAAGTCACAGAACCGTCATAACTACATTTTCAGACATTAAAATTCGTCGAATTCGTACCGACATATTCTTGATATAATATTTTACGCATATTATAATATTGTTGGCGAAACGTGTCACAAGTCGCGACTTAAATTCCAATTACACAAACCGGTAAATCGAATTACACGCGTTACCGATGTTACCGTGTTTCGATATTTGACATTTGATACTCGAAAATACATTGCATATAAAGTAGATACCTATTAGAATATGTTTCGTATTATTTGTGTGCATTTAATATTTAAAATACAAAATAATCTATAGGTGCTCACCCGATTTAATATGACGTGTATCTATTATGTACACTTACAGTCATTTTATTATTTTCGAATTTTCCCCGAGACGTGCACTATATCGTGTCTGTTTCATAATACTATATAATACATAACTTTTTTTACACTACTTTCAGACACTTTAAGAGGATCCCTTTAGACCAAATGATCTGAAACTGGGGAATTAAAGGGTTTTTTTTGTTTATACGTAGGTGGATTGAAGTAATACAATTTCAATATAAATGTCACCATATGTTATTGCAGAAGGAGGGTAGTTTTTCAGATTTGTTCATCCCAAGAGACCTCCGAATGAAGCAAGACAGATAAAATGTTGTGTATGTATGGTGTTAGTATCAATAGGAATGTGCCTCTTATGGGATTCGACTTTAAACCCCTTCCTTAAACATTTGTATCATCAAGTTCCTTCATTATTTTATAATAAGGTAATAATATAATAATTGTAGTATGTAGTATTTAAACTATAATAGTAGCGTATTATTTTGCTATTCGGTAATTAATCGTTTCGCTAAGTTCTATAATACAAAGTAGGCGGAGGTAAATTCTACTATAGTGACGGATATCTAGTACGTAGAAAACTTACTTCTCGCTAGTACCTCTCCCCACCCATTTGAATGTTGTCGTTTTTTTATTTAATATTTAGCATGAAATTAGTACGTATTTGTATGCGTAAACCCGGAATCCGTATGCCATTTTTTATTGCAGTAAATCGACATTTAAATGGGGCCCCCATATGTAAATATACGTAAAATTGAAAATTTAACGACGCAAATATTTAGTATGTCATTAGTATGCATTTGTATCTCCGTTTCCAAAATCCCTACCAACCCCCGTCCCGGTAAAAGTTAATAATAATCTATCTGTCTTCTCGCCGATTTTTCCTCGGTTTGCAATGTATAAAATATAGGTATTAATTTCTTTTATCAATATTTGACCATAATAAATCCTTATCTAATTGGTACTAATTATATAATAAATATTTAAATAAAAAAAAACGACAATTTCCAAATGGGAGGGGACTGGTTAGACGTATATCGTTCAGAATAAATTTCAAAGAGTACTTTGATACATTTTATTCCTGCTATTATTTGGTAATAATAATGTACAATCAAATTATGAAAAGTAATAAACTGATTCCTTGAAAGCTAAATTTATTTCAAAACAAAATCAGACTATACCTTACTGATGAATTTACAAACATTCCTGAAGCCTACTCTTTGCGATTAGCCTTCGACTTCTCAAAAAGGATATTAACGCCCCCACCGTTTTTACTCATAACTTGTTAACGAATTTACGATTAAAATTGTTCGTTTTGAAATTTAAGACCATCGTATTTATTAAAGAAATACGATATGTTATGCCCTTAAAGTATCACGAGATAGAAAAACGAGTATGTACAAGTTTTCATACTGCATATTATACTTTTGATTTTAGTATAAATTTAAATAATTGATGAAAACAATTAGGAACTCTGATATTTAATTAAGTAAAATTACTGAAAACTGAACCAATTATAATTAAAATCTTAATTCGACCAACTTAAATGCACCCACTGAATTTGCTACGCTTTTAACAGCTACTCATTTTGCCAACCTCTACTTACGGCATTACTCCGTGATGAGGTACATGAGCAAGCATGAGATTCGATTACAAACATATCACGCAAAAGTTATTTCTATAGAAGCGTCATTATTATAATCAATGGAAAAAAAGGTTATTGTAAACTAATTCAATTTTATACGATGAAAAACATCTTAAAATTCAACTATCATCATTCCAAAGTAAATTAGACAAAGATTATGTAGATAATATAATATCATTATATTATAAATGAGTATGTTACTTATAGCTAGAGCGCGGAATTATATACTCTTAAAGTAGCCAAAATATGATGCTTACATTCTCTTAAAATTTTGCATATATGCTTGTAATATTCTCTAAAAATATTGTTAAAATAATAATAAACCCACTTTTTTAGGGCCATTAACTCGGCATTTCATCAAATTAAAACTTGTGAATCAAAGCACAATAGTTATAAAATATAAACAAATTATTTATTTAATTTTATTAAACTTCGAATACGAAACAATAACTCATTATCACTATAGGGAAACATGTGATAATTTACGTGGTTGTCTGTAAAATGATGACTAGATATCAAAAATTCGACTAACAGAACGTGTAACAATATCATTTACCGTATTCGTATTATGATAAACATTAAAATAATAATATTTGCATTTCATTATCATTTTCCAATTATCAAATCATAGTGGCATTGAAAATTATCGTACGACGTACCCATTAATAAATTATTATAAAACGGAAAAAATTGATCGCGCCGGTTGAAATGTACATAATTTTTTAATTCCTGGAAATATTTCAATTCATATATTTTTAATTAGTCAAATGTACAAAAAAAAAAAAATGATTAGATATGAATATACTTTCTTAATATCAAAAAATGCACATATATGCAAAATAAAATTTTGTATTCAGATTCTTTGTGCTGTGAATCGCTGACATGTCTTACTCTCATAGTTGTGCATACCATCCATTAAAAACATATTTTTGCATAAAAATTTATAGCTTTGTATTAAAACAACAATATTGATAAATAAGGTTTGTTCTTAAATTTACAACAGTATTTTAACATATTTTAACAGATTAATATAACCTAATACGTATTAAAAAAAAATAATCATATTATCTTATCTTATATCTACTGATTCAAAATTTAAACAATCTATTATATTATAATATAATCGATTAATATACAATATCTACATAAGAATATTATGTACACTAGCTAATATCAGCTATTATAAATCATAAAAGGCTGATACTGCTGATAGGTGCGGCGACATTGTTTTAGGAGAAATTTAATTTATATATTGTATTTGTATGCAAAGATAAATATGACTAATGAAAAACGATTTTGTTTAGTTAAACATGTTTTGATGTCGACGGTTTTCATTAGAGTTTTAACTTTAAAGGTTAGGTTGATTAAAACAAAATAATGGTGTTCCGTTAAGCTCAACTTTTAGATTCTGAGTGGAGCGAAGAAGCCCATAGTTTTACAAATATGTTTATTTTTTTTTTTTTTTTAATCTGTGCGCAACTTTTCTCCCGGAATACTTCTCGGATTTCTTACGTAGAACCTTTTCTGAAAGGAAATCGGCTTGAAGAGGTACTTTAGGGAGGTCAAGAGTTTTATCATCAAATTTGAATAACCAAAAAAAAAAAAATAGGGAAAATATAAGAAACGTTGGTATTAGTTAAAATACATTACGGCCTTCAATTTTTCTGTGCAAACAATTTTCTACCGGCAATTTTACTCTAACTTTTAATGATAGCAATGTTTCTAAAAAGAAATTTCACTAACGAGGTACTTTAGAGAGGTAATTTTTCAGTTTCCCCAGAAAATTAAAAAAAACGGAAAAAAAACATGGGAAAACTGGGAAAAACGTAGAAAAATCGGTTCAACATTAATCAAATATTATTAAAGAAAATATACAAAGCCTATTTAATTATTATACTATAATTTGACAAATATTATATTGTTGACAAAGCATCACTATCAACTGATCTTCACTCAGAATCGTTTTTTGTTAGAAAAGGTCTACCGTTGCTTACAGGTATACATTAAATTTTCTATAACAGTAGATGCACCTATTTCAACCTAGGTCGTTTTTTTTTTAGATTTAGATTAAGAGAAATATTGGTTTTATTAGTTTTAAAATAATATATTTTACTCGGAAAACTTTTTATATAGTAGTTATTATGCGTACAGTAAATGTTTGATTATTTTTCGAATATTTGCCGCGTTAAAAATCCAAAAAAAAAAAAAAAAAAAAAAAAAAATTAAAATAATAAAATACGAAACAAATATAAATGCGCGACTACACGATATCGAAAAAATATAATTCTGAACATAACTTTAAAAATATATCGTTTTGAATGCAACGATTATTATTATTGTCGGGTAGGTATATAAATAATAATAATACAATAACATAACCCCGCGTAGTCCACCTGAAATAATGGCCTATACCCACACAGTGCAGTAAAAAATGTACCTACGTATCTTTTCACATAATTCATAAGAATAATAATATTATAGTGTTATCATTCGTTATTATTATTATTTTTCGTGTCGGTTGATGTATTATTATTATAAAAAAAAAAAATGAGTTTTAAATCAAATATAATTGTCTACATTGTCTACTACTTTATTCGTCTGCGTTCAACTGGGGTTTTTTTTTTTTTTTGTTCATAATAATACCGCGAAATGTATCTTTAATAAAATATATTTTATATATATATATTTTTTAATCGTATAAAATTACTATTAAAACATTCTACTCTTATGTAACGAAGATATCACATTTTTAGTTACTGACCCTCCAGCTTTCTTTGTGTTATTTAACCGTGCCCTAGCTAAACCCTAACGTTAAATACCGAGCTTTGTTAACTTCATTTCTTTTTTCGCTGCACCCACATCAATATTAAGTCCAGTTGCTCTGCCGGCAACATATTTTAATACGTACGTGATACGCCACACAAATAGCCAACATTTACACCCAGGACGTGTATTTAAGTTTCAGTTTTTTTTTTTTTTTTAGGGTTTAAGTGCTACAAAAAAAAAAAAAAGGACGTCATGACCGAGTCATATGATAAGCAAATAGTATATACCTACCTAGTGAAAAGAAAAAAGACGGTCCCTGGCTTATGCGCGGCGTATACCCAACTTTTTCGCGAATCATTTTTCATAAAGTTTTTTTTTCGGGACACTTCATGTATATATATATTTTCTATTTTCATAAATGTATATTCCTCAGTACTCTGTGGAATTGAATCCGTAGCGGTGTGTGTTGAATATAGAAAGAAACTAATTTATACATTTGCAGGTAATTTCAATTATTATATTTTCAATGTAATAATATAGGTGACAGAATCCAATAATACTTATATACGTTAAAGGTAAACATTAATTATTGTTATAATATAAAATATTCAAATATATAAATGACTCTAAAATAAGAAAGATAAAAATTAAATTACTCAAATAAATGCATTTACATATTTTACAGATATTAGGAACAAATAGTTTTTTTAACTGAAAAAAATATAATCGATAGTATACCAAATTTCAGTTTATTTGGCATTCAGTTTACATTTATTTATCTGCCTTCAATCATTGCTCATACATAGTATTATACAGTTTCATGCAAAAATAAATGTTACAATATCGAGATAATAAAGATAAATACAATTATCATCTAGACGAAGGTAAAAGATACATAATTACACATTAATTCAATTATCTAGATAAAGATAAATAATCAGCAAATTTCCACCTAGTTTATCGATAAAACTCGCTACTGACAATAGTTTAAAACACCTTAAACGTTACCGGCAGTTGCGAAAAGTGTAAATTAGGTATTTTTTTTTTTTTTTTATAAAACAGAAAAAAAACATCAGTCCACGTAAAAATAACAGTCGCATCACTAGATCGAATTGCGAAACAATACCGAATGTAAACCGATAAAGACAATAGAACAAAATCGAGATGAGTATGTAAATAAATCGGTACATCAATGTACCGGCGCATTTGTCCACCTATCAATTATTAACTATACAATATTATTTTTACCGCGAAACAGAATTATAATTAATATCCAGTTTCTATACTTATGGTCCACTCGTTATGATACATTATTTTTAATTTCGTACAATTTGTGAAGTATACAAGATAATTGGTTTTTATTTTTTGATTATTCACGAACGTTTTTAGTAAAATTAATTTGGGTTTTTTTAACTGTATCGTTTAATGATCGTATAGCGATATTTTTTAAAAAATATCCATATTATCAGTACAACATATCAACATTTGACTTCCCAATAGAAACCCTCATATTTTATCAAGTTAATATTTGTCTAGATTATTAATATACACAACGTTAATACTACCGTTTATGAATTATGACAGTTTAAAATTTAGACAAAATGACTGAACAAAAAAGTAGGGTAAGGAACATAATGTACATTTTTACATGACAACCCTTTCATACTATTGCGGTTGAAATGTCCAACTCTTATAAACTTTCAACTGGGGCTGGGATTTCAATTCACATTAAAATTGTTTTCCAAGGCTTGCGATGCGATGCTCTTGTTGTTGCGAATTTGTTTCACGTACAATTGAAATGACAATAAGAAATATTTGTTTTACATTTCTTGACAATTTTTATAAACATTTGATTTAAAAGATATTATCATAATTTGTTTAGATCATTTTGGGGTTTTTAAAGTAAAAAGTCCGAATTTAAAATTGTACTATTAGATTTTTCCAACATGATTTTATAACCAACAAACTATCAGATAAATAATTGTAATATTTCAATGGAAAAAATAACATGGTATTTGTTAGAATTACTAGATTTCTTATTTAATTATAATCCGTATGCGTAGTAAAATCAAAACCGTTCAGTACGAGTTTGTCCAGATAATAAGTGTCCAAGTCGAAATGAACAGTTCTGTCTGTGACTTTTTCTTATTTACATGTATATTTAAAAAAATTTACACTAAAATATTTAAAAATTGTAGGTTATTAAAGAATTGTGTATGGATTTTTTAGAATATTGCATTCCCAGTCCTACCTATGTAACTCATAAACGGTATATTTGATATAAGTGCAATGCGTTTATAAAAAAGTTTAAATATTAAATTTTTTTTAAATTTATATTAGAGAAAAGAAAGTATTGCCACTTAGAAATCAAAATTGTACATAGATACAGATATAAGGAGTAGTAATAAATATTTGAGAATAGCGTTGAAATAGACATTTAACAATTCAATTATAATTTTTTAAAAAAAACCAGTAAACAAATTTACCTAAATCCGAGTAAATAGCTAGATTATGTTCAAAAAAAAATCACATAGTGTACCTAATATACCCTAAATAAAATGATTCTTTCAGTTGTACTTTTCATAAAATATATAAAATCATCATTCGTTTTTAAATGCGTTAAAAAAAAAATAATAATAATAATATTCCGACAGACTTAAACAATGTTAAAACTCTAAATAAATTTTGTTGTCTTTAATTATAATTGTTATTAATATCTCTCACGATTATTACATTACATTTTGACAATCAATTAATAATTGTTATTAATTTTTAGTGTTGCGCCAATAGAAACTATACAATTAACGTGAAATAATATTTAATTATGTTTTTCCTGGGCAACCTACGCATAAACGTCTATGCGTGAGCGTTTTATATCATTTTCTAATAATTTATTCTATATGACAACTGACAATGAAAAACCATTCGGCGTTCATCATCGATCATATTATTTAACCGACCCGGAAACATCAAGGTATCGCATTTAATTACCTTTTAAATTTCAACAAGTGCCTAATTATATAACTGTCGGAAGTACAAGAAAAAAAAAGAAGAAAAAAAATATTTTTAAATTTTAAACAACTGTAACTCGATACGTTTTGATTCAATGATGAAATATGTAAGATATAAATTGTTTGAAAACAATAAAATGATTTACCACACGCTATAGTTTTAGAAAATAATCACGGGTAAAAAAAATACAACTTGTCACGCGCATAAGTAAGTGTACAAAATTAACCCAAAATGTGTGCCCTATTATGGTTCTTTCCAAAAATCCCATTTAAACTAACGGCCACTCAGCAGGTATATTTCTTATTAGCTTTAAAAGAATATGCACTAGCGGCTAGTGCATTTCCTTGACTAGCTGTTCATTACAAAATCTGTCCCTTATAAAATTTCCTATTTTCACTCGGAACCCGATAAACATTAAACATTTAAATTATCCGTTATTAATTATTAATTATGACGTTGTTATGTAGCGAATTTTCGATTTAATTAAATAAGAAATTATTAAATCCTGCAAATGCACTGCATAAAAATTAATTTGAAAACTCAAGGAAAAATTCAGTTTTTAACACATTTTAATATTGATAGGTAGTAATTACGTGTGTGAAGTTGGCCCCCTACTTTATCCAATTTTTTCCAAACCTCCACTATTATTTTGAAAATAATTTGAATAAAATTTGAAAACCAACCTTCAGAATTCTAAAACTTTTATTTTCACCACGAGAAGCTTTTAAGTGAGGGGACCAAATTCATAAAGCCTCCCTATATCGTTCGATTAAGTTCACCCTTTCATTATTGATTTAAACAAATTTTATAACTAGGTTTCAGAATTTGAAAATTTTTATTTTAGCTATAAAAATTGGCTAGGCCTGGCCGTCTGGGTGCCAAATTCACGCATCAATCTATAATATTATTGTATGTATTTTTTCCCCTTTTATTTCTTTCTCTTATTTTTTTTTTTTTTTGTTGTTATTCTTGACGTTATCATTGTTTACTGTATTATAAAGGCTATTGTCCCGTAAAATGTTAATGATAAAGAAAAAAAAATATAAAAACAGTTTCACTCTTGGTGTCCGAATTCACGCATCACTCCAGCATCTATGAAATTGTCCCCCCATATAATGGGAAGGGTTCTGAAAAAAAATCAACAGAACAAAAGCAAGTAGAAAAAAAAGCATATGGAAAAAAAGCAATATATTTATTTTAAATATTATAATATAAAAATTAATATTATTGGTTAGTTTTACATAATATTATATAGTGACCCATAATAGGTAGTAGGTACCTTTACTATATTTTAATACCATTGACAATATTATATATTCAATGATAATATTTTAAACGTTTTCACAAGAATAATTATCGGAGCAAGTTATCGAAATCTGCAGTCTAGAACAAAAATGACTACTATTGTAGTGTAAATATAAGAAATATAAAAATCAACTTAAATTAACGTTCCATATGCTTTTTATCACTTGATTTTTTTTCTGAACAATATTTTATGAGAATACAATTTCATAGATGCTTGAGTGAATTTGGCCTCCGAAAGTGACACAATTATAGCGTGACGTGGGAGGTATTGGTTTTACAATGCTGTTTATTTCTTCTTCTTTGTACTATACTTTAGACACGTTTTTTCTTAGTAAACTCACTCCGATGTATAAGTGTAGCAACTTTTTTGAAAGCTCAAATTGTGTAAATTGTACTTTAAAGAGGTCATTTAATGATTTTCGACGCCATTTTTTAAATGAAAGGATTTAAGTGGGAAAAAACATAGGAAAACGTACAATTTCACGATTTCCTTATTTTTTAAAAAATTTAATTTACAATCTGTATGCAAACAAAATATTCAATTTATATTTTATATAATTTATAAAAATATTCCGAAATTGTAATCTTTAAAAATATGTAATAATATTTGTCTTAGATAATAGCGACCGAATTGACCAAACGCTCGTTTTTTTTTTCTGAGAAAACCTACTGGTTTTTACATAAATGAATAGCACCTATACTACAGGTTGTATTTGAGTCGATTAAATATATTCAGAGTTGATTTCATTTAAAATTGATAAATTACTTATTTCTGCGAAAACACGGAGTTGTTTTACGACTAACAACTGAAGGTAAATTAAAAAATCACAAGTATAAATTATATCTACCTAACTTTAAAAATAAATAACCTTCTATTAGTATAAAAGTTCTCTCGTTAATTATATTTTGAAAATTATTTTTAATTGTATAATTTTGCAATTCGTTATTGTTAATAACAAACTTGTGAGTCATAATTAATAATACAAAAAAAAAAAATTATATTAATATTTTTGTATTTTATGTTATTGTATTTGTTATGTTTTAAAATCTCCATAGCTGAATTTAATAATTATCAACGAAATTACTTAAATATTATAATAAAGTAATACCATTAGCTTTTCAGTATCGATTAATTGTAGGGTAAAACAACGTTTCACATTGATTAAAAAATGTAATACAGAATTAATTTTTATTCTTGGACTAGCCTATTTTGCTAGTTCCTTGCATTATATTCTATTGTCACCATTTCTGCATCCCTTATCACACAATCTTTCTAACTCGGACAAGATCTCCGCAGAGGTCATTTTTCTATCGGATTGTTCCTGATCACTGTTTTTAACACCAAATATTATATTCAAAATTCGCATTTTACCCTTCCTCTAATATTTGTCTTATATTTTAAAATTAAAATTTTAAAATATTATTATATTATGTTGTCCGTGGTAAAAAATTAGTTTGTAAAATATATGATGCATACATATATTATAAATTAACTAATAAATTATGAACTATAAAGGTTTTGAATTCAATTAACAATGATATACAAAGTCAGTTTTAATAATTTAGTTTTACTCAAGTAAAAATTATATACGCTGCAATTTTAAGAAACATTTACTTTTCTTAATATAATGCAGTAATAAAATATTATCGTTCAAAGGTATAATAAGCGTATAGTATTATTCCGTGTCTCCCAAAACGACGACAATACACCGATGACCTCTAAGCATTTTTTATTCGTTTACATAAAATGTTGCACAATAATATCCAAAAATGCGTACCTGTCACTAGGTTACAACGATTCATTTATTCGATTAATTTAATTTTAAAGGAATTAATTATTTAAAACAAAAACATATTAATAATACATTGTGTAAGTAATAATGATCATCTAAATACCTAAATCAGAATATTTCCGCAGCATCGGGTTGTTATTATACACCTTAAGGGCCTGGACCATCCGATTTATTCGGCTCAAAAACATATTTTACAGGACAAACTCTCATCGGGTCCGATTCAGTGATTATTTTTTTATCGGAAAGACGCAAACATCATACAGCTTTTATAGAATTTCAGTTGTCAATATTTTTATCAAAAACTATATAATTATACTATTATTTAAATCAAATGAAAAATTGAATTTCAACGCGAGTTGTACAATGTTGTTGTTTATCAGTTAAAAATAAAATGGTAGAAAAATATTTAGTAAACAATGAGTTAATTACATTCTTGCAAAGTTATTTTCATCATAAAAACTCCCGCATCCCTAAAATAATTATCGGATATTAGATCATTGGAAAAATTATATTTTTAAGGTGGTAATTGAAATGTTAAAAAGACGGACATAGGTGAGAAGTTGGAAAGATAGGATATAGAAGGGAATTTTATGTATAATTTGTACTCAACGATTAGTTTTTACTAACGAAAAACGATTGTGAGCGGAGTTCAGTCAAACATGTTTAAAAGGCCGTAATATTTACGTTTTTCGTCAAAATTTGATATTAAAATCCTTATATAAAAAAAATATTGCATTTAAAACTCAACTTTTAATTGTTGGCCGTAAATTACAACATATAATGAACCTGTTGTTAAGTTGTCAAGCATTTTTGTTTGGTAGAACAATTTACCTTGGAACCAAAGTACCTACCAAAAAAACATAACATATAAAATGGCGAAATTAAAATATCCAATATCTTAAAAATGGCTACATTGTTCTAAAAAATGTTACCACATCTATAAAAAGTAAACATAAAACATCAAAATTTCAAGTCTCTGGAATAATTTTCACTGAATTACAATAAAAAGAAAAATATTATTGAAAATAATAATAGTATTATGTTCATAAATTGTTCAGTTTTCTCTACGTTATTTCCTGTTTATTATGAAAACCCCTAGGAAAATCAATAAATGACCCCTTTAAAGTATCATCCCAGGAAAATTCCCTTTCAGAAAAGATGTTATACTTGATACTGTGGAGCAAGATTTCTGGTAAAATATTTTATACAGTATAAAAGTAAACGAATAAAATAAACATCACTGTAAAACCAATACATTCCTCGCTTTGTTCGGAATTTAAAATTCTTTTTAAAATTGGGAAAAAATTTGAAAACCTGGCACCAGTCACTTAAACAAAATCGTTTAGAAATTTATACACGTATAAATACTACTGTGTGTATGTACGTTTAAAATCGTGAGTGAGAAAAAAGATGAAAACAATAGGTATATAGATAGGTAAACCCTCGTATATATAGTGAAAAGGGTGACAACAATATAGGGGAGGTAATTTCACCTTTTATTTTATTTTTACTTTAAATTATATAGCAGCTACCTACCTGGACGTTGTATAAGGGACGATAAAAAAAAATATCAATACTACCCAAACAAGAAAGACTGCTAATGGTTAAAATAAAAATTACCCTCGTCTATATAAAAATAAAATAGACGTCCTAAGATAATGTAGACGGGTGCAGCCACTATTATAGATAATTCAATGTATACCTGTAAGCAACGATAAGCCATTGATTACGAAAAAACGATTCTGAGCGAAGTTCAATTGATAGTGATGCTTTGTCAACAATATATACATCATTTTGTATTAAAATAACTAAATGGGCTTTATATATTTTCTTTAATAAAATTTATTTAACGTTTTACCAATTTTCCCAGTTTTCCTACAATTTTCCCGGTTTTCCCATGGTTTAACACGGTTGCTCACATTTTCTGGAAAAACTCTTGAGGAAATCAAAAATCGACCTTTTTAAGTACTTCTCTAGTGAAATTTCCTTTTAGAAAAATTGATATCATTAAAATTTGAAGCAAAACTGCTGGCAGAAATGTTATGCACAGAAAAAAAGAAGGCCTTAGTATATTTTAAATGGAGGTCTTAATTAAATACGTGTTTTATTGCGCACGTGTATCCGTGTCACGGGTACACGGATATTTATGTTGCATATTCAGGTATTTCACGTGAATTCCGTGATGACACTTACGTGAACTTATAAAACACGTGGATTCCGTGTTTTATATTCACGTGATCTGTGTTCAATGATCATACATGTTTTTTTTATAAACCAGTTAATTGTTTACATGAATCTAGTGAAAAATAATATCACGCGATTTATAACAGGTACACTTATTTGAAGTTTTGTCAATTTTCTATTTTGAACATGCTGTCGAAGATGATAGTATGACGGGTCGATTTAAGACTACAATTTCATATCAACTAACTACTCGTTTTGAATTAACATGGAAAGAAATCGTATCTGCAAGATATATTTCCTCATTTTTTTATCCAAGATATAAAGATATGGATCACAAACCTATACAGGCTAGAGAGATGATTCGATCACATGTCTTGCCGCTAAATGTCCATCAATAGCAGCTATTGTCAACAAATATTTAGCAATTCCATCTACATCAACAAGTTCAGAGAGGTGCTTCTCAACGGCAGGAAATATTGTGACACAAAAAAAAAGTTCCCTTGTTCTTGAAAATGTAGACATGTTGGTATGTTTATACCAAAACGGAAAATTACTTTTTTGAAATATTTGAAACTATGATGATTTTAATGTTTAGTTTTATGTTTAATGTTTAGTTATTATTATTATTATTGTTGGAACACGCGTTTTTTTTTTGTTGTTTGTATTATTATAATTTTTCACTCCACGAGTATTACGAGTATTATTATTAATATTTATTTATTTATACTCCGGTTGTATTCAGTATTTATTATAATGAAAGAAAATTATTGTTTATTATTAAGTCTTGATGGACACCCATATTTCTCATTCATAATTATTTGGCATTTCGTTTGTTTTAATATACATATTTTGCGCAATGCAAAAGTGTATATTGGTTTTTTTTTAAATTTTTATTATTATTATTCGATTTAAGAACCCATTTCTACCATCCACTTTCTTGTCACACCGCGAGTCGTCGACGATTACTGCGCGTAATTATGCGTCGACTCGACTACGGCGTAACAATTATTATTATTATTATTGGCTATTCACCTGTGAAATCTATAATTATTAATTACTTTTAAATTCACATGTATTTATGTTTTCACGTGTAGGTTTTCGTATACGACGTAAATTTTTATACATACGCGATTCACGTGAATTACGTGAATTATGGATAACACGGTTTTCAGCATTTTTAATTTCACCTATACATGTGTGTGACGTGTATACGAATAATAAGAGCACTAATTTTAATCAATACCTATATTTTTTATATTTTCGGTTTTTCAAATTTGATGAGAAAACTTCTGAGAAAATCTAAAATTACCTATCTAATGTACCTCCTAATGAAAGTTTCATTTAGAAACATTGCTATCATTAAAATTTGGAACAAAATTGCTGGTTGAAAAGTTGTGTACGATTATATTTCGTAAATTTTGCCGTTTTTTTTTCTGTTTTTCACATTTGATGAGAAAACTCTTGATAAAATCGAAAAATAACGTCCTTAAAGTACCTCCTTACGCCAATTTCCTTTTAAAAAAGATGCTACACGTAGAAATCTGAGCAATTCTTCAGGTAGAAAAATTGCACACAGATAAAAAAAAAAACATTTTTGTAAAACTATAAGCTTCTTCGCTCCACTTAGAATCTAAAACAGCAACTATACATTAATCTATAAAACCAACAAAAAAAAAAATGCTACTCATAAAATATTAAAACTAATACGATAAACCACTAAACGGAACTAAATATAATCGTGATAAAAGTGTTAATGAGTCTTAGTATTTAGAGAATTTATTTTAATATGCGGCCCATTTTCCTTTATAAAAAATTTAGTAAAAATTCGAAAATCAGACGAAACCGTCCATCATTCATTGTAGTAAGAATAAGGAAGTTATTTATATAATAGGCTTATTTTAAATGCAATAAATCTTAAAAAAAATTATTTTATATTGATTAGTTCAATACAATATACTCGGTCTGTTTAACATCGTATTCATCAACCTAGATTCAACGATAATAATACTATTTTTGTATATCCACACGTTTTTCAAAAGTTTAAATTTGTGATTCATAATGAATTATGTATTATATTGTTCGGTTAGATTATAACACCAAAACTGCCTCTGCAGTTAGACTGTCGTGAGATACTTTAATATATTCCATCAACTATAACGATTGTTGTTGTTATTATAAATTATCTGTAGTACACAAATTTGTCTACTAATAATTTTACGAATAAAATGATTGCATTTTATCAATTTATATTAACTTCGTTGTTCAACGATCTTTTCATAAACGGGATAGTAATCACAGTATTCGGTACGGTAATTTATACATGGATTTATACGTATACACTGATAAGTAATTCAGGTGTTACAGAGAATCACTCTTGTTCCGAGGAGAGCAAATTAAAACGGGTACCCCGTGTTTCCCTCATTTAATTCTCGAGCTCTACCTGCTTTCACGCGTTATCATACTGAATGTTCTATCTAAAATTCTATGTCTATGGTAATGTTCCAATACTTATGGGCACTTATCGTGATAAAAACTAATCGGGTGCTTACTATTCGTCACATCTCGAATAAATAAAAAATTTACAAATATTTTCTTTTAAATAAGTCACGTTCCGTAATATGAAGCATTTACAAACTTAACTACTATAGAAGAAATAATTATAAAAAAAAAAATTAACTTACACGACTATAAGTACTAAGTATAGCGTAACAGCGTTTTGTTTTACCCGCTTAACCTGTGTCCGAATTTTTTTTTTCTTTTCCTGACAATAAACATACCTTTAATCGTATAATAAATACTATTTACATATTATGTCTTAAGATTCGTAATATTATGACGCCGTATTTTAATAATGAGTTTTAATTTCAACTGAAATAAATACAATTATTTACAATGTGTACAAAAATTATTAAAATATCTTTTTCTCAATATCTTAGATTAGGTTGATTAAAAATATTATTATTCGCAGTAATGATTTTAAATTATATATTTAACTTTAGTCAAAATTTAATTAAATTTAAATTTAATAACAAATTAATTTAAATCAATAAGTTAATATTGTTTAATAACGAATTCGTTACTCCCTTACACTAAACTAATCGTGCTCTCTTATACAACCGATATTTCCAAATATTTACAACTGTTACAGTATAATATTGTGTAATAATACCAAACAAACGGTTTAATGGAACCGCGCGAATATAGACTGAAATACCTAATTTATACGCTCGTCGGTTATAATATTCTATATTGCATTCCTAAATAAATTAAATACCTATAATTCAACAGTCTATCTTATTATTATTTTAAACGAAATGTTAAAAACCAAAAACCAATATGTTCTTCCCTCTTCCGCTCGGAATCTAAAATAAAAATCTAACGCAAAATATGACGCTCCACTGATACGCACGTCATATTAAATAATATTACGCAAATTCGAATAAATATTTATTTTATTATATTTATTGAAATGTTCATAAATATGCTCCAATATTTGAACGGGCTCGTATAACGTTAGCTTACCTAATAGGCGTATTAATAAAAATAGTCATATTGTTTTAGTAAAATATTTTGTCGATTGATTTAAAATTTAAACAATCAATATTATATTATAAGACGCTGATACTGCTGATTGGTGTGCCGCTGTCTTAGGAATGAAGTTGAGTGAAGTAAGAAGAGAACATATAGAGAGTAATTTAATCTGTATCTATACACGAAGATGGGAATTTTTAATCATAACGTGAAGTATTGGCTTATCATTAATTATTTCACTATTTGGTCCTACTTCATTAAAATATTTCAAAATTGCATATTTCATGCAATTTTCAAACTCTAATTATTACTCGTATTATTTGCCTTGTTGCAAAAGTAACCCAGACATTGACAACAAATAAACAATATATTTCCAATTGTTTCAATTTAAAAGAAAAATGCATGTAAAATCAAAGTAAAATCGCCTCAATGCACCAACGGTTTTAATTAGATCAATGTTTCTCGTAGCACAGTTGTCAACAAGAAACACACACAACACAAAATATACATCATATATCAATACATTCCTCTCTTTGCATCCTAATAAGGCGACATCATTGTTTCTTCCACGAAAACTAAAAAAAAACCAAAACGGGAAAACGTAACTACAAAATACAGACGGTGCTATCGGTCCCATAAAATAAATTCAAAACCAGGGGGAATAATAACAAAACTATAAAAATACTCGTGGAAGAAAAAATAATATCAAGCGTTTTATTATACACGATTTTTGTTCAATGAATATTCTAGTTTTTCTTTAAGTAATTAAATAGTCTGCGATACATTTATACAAATTTTAAAAAAAAAGATAATACTATAGTGATAAACTAACAACTGATAAAGTATGTAATTATTGAACGTAAATACAAAATTAATATGTATTTTTTCATAATTTTATTGGCCCTGGAGAATTAAATTTCACATTCGTTATATTAATTATACTGGATGATCAAAATAACATAAGACACTAATTTTTTTCAGAAAACATCAAGTTAAAAGTATTCACCGGTGAACGAAAATCAAACATTTCATCAACAAAATAATGCTGTATTTATTTATGGAATTTTTATTACCATATAGGCTACGATTTGAAAAACAATTGCGAATGGTAATTTTAACACTTAAAATATAAGGATGGCACAAAATTACCGAAATGTAACATTTTAAAATTACTTATTTCTTAAATGTTATAAAAAAACGAATTCAGAAAAGGTAATACTTTTCGAGATAATAAGTGTCTTACGATATCGTGATCAGCATATCTACCTGGGCATTATACAATTTATATTCAACGTTCGATCGGAAATTTTAAAATGCCGGGTAACTTCGCACATGGGTGCATCCACTGCTATAAGTCAGAAGTTAGAAGAGGGGAAATTTAATGTATATCTGTAAGCAACGATAAACTATTGTTAACGAAAAAACGATTTTGAGTGGAGTTCAGTGGAAAGTATTGCTTTGTCAATAACATACAAAAGGGATTCACTAAGCTTACCACATTTTTTTTTTTTTGTTAAATTTTACTTACATTCAAATTCTGATTTTTGGAATTATTAAGTGTTTATATTAAGCCGATATGTTTAAAAACTTAGATTTTTCACATTTAAGGAGCGTCCGCGTGGCGTCTGTATATGGCGATACCGACTTTAGTTTTTCAGATGAGAACATATATTAAAAATTCCATGAATAGACAGAGTATTACTTTAAATACATTTTGGTGTCAAAATGTTTGATTTCCGTCAACCCGTTAACGAGATATTCCACGTTTAAGTTTTGGTAAGGGAAGAGTAGTGGAGCACTAATAAAACGCCGCACGCCGTGCCACCACCTAAATGATACTCCATTACTCTCCCTCTACCTAAACTTAAAAGTGGAATATCTCGTTAACGGGTTGACGGAAATCAAAAATTTTGACACCAAAATTTATTTAAAGTAATACTCTGTCTATTAATGGAATTTTTAATATAGGTTCTTATTTGAAAAACTTAAGTCGGTATCGCCACAGGATACATATTTAATGTTTTGAAAAATTTAAGTATTCGAAAATATCGGCTTTAACTACATTTAAAAATCCCAAAAATCAGAATTTGAATGTATGCTCAATTTAAAAAAAAATGCGGTGCACTATCTAAACAACTGGCGCTGTGCCGTTACACAAATTATACTTCACTGTTATTACTCTACACGCTCTCACTGCCTGAAATTAAAAGTGGAATATCTCGTGAACGAGTTGACGGAAATCGAAAATTTCAACACTAAAATGTATTTTATTTAATATTCAATATATTTATTTGATACAGGTTTTTATTTGAAAAATCAAAGTTGGTATCGCTACACAATACTCCTTAAATTTTGTGAAAAATCTAAGTATACGTACGAAAATATCTTCTTTAACTACACTTAAAAATTCCTCTCGGATTGAATCGTTATAAATAATATTATATAAATGCGAAACTAATAAAAGGTGCAAACAGTTTTACTTTTTTGAGTAATCTCGTGTAGGTACTAAGAATACTATTTTTCCATTGCCAAGAAAAAAAAAAAAACAGAATTCCCGATACCTTAGGGATTTTTTTTTATAATTTAAAATAGGAATCCGTAAATAAAGTTACTATACGCATAAATTCGTTATTCGTATTTGCTTACATAGGTATATAATTAAAAATTTAAAAAAAAAAAAAAAAAAAAAAAAACGAAAAGTTCAAAATAAGTAGGAAAAATCACAATATGTTAAAATTGCATAATTATATACCGATAGCTGAACATAATAATATAGGTATATCATGGTTGTGTTATAATTCAGAAACTCAAAAATCATTTTTAAAAAACATTTCAATAAATATTTAACAGCCAGTATTCCTTGAATACTAGTAGTAATATCTAAAAGCACTTTTCGAATACAATAGGATTTTTAGCACCCCTTTTATTTTTAACAAAATACAACAAAGAATAAATAGCTACTTGTACCCGTGTGGCCCGTTCACGGTACGGAGTATACAATATGTCCGAGCGTGGGATCTCACTTTTTTTTTTACAGCATATAAAAACCTGTGGAAAAAACTCTTTTGATTAATATTGCCGTTATTTGGGATATCATCTATCCCTCGAACACACGTATACGTCTTTGCCTTTTGACTTCCAATCACGTCTGAATAATGTTTTTTTTTTTTTTTCTAGTGTGCCTAAAATACGGTCCAATACGTCCTGGCTCCCGGCGCTGGATAAACCTTGTTATCCGAAAATACAAGGTCGAATAGATAAATAAACTACATGCTCATGGAGACAAGTATACAATGTTCAAACTGAAATGTTAACTAGTTTATTTTTTTTTATTTTTATTTATTTTTATTTTAAGGCGATCTTAATATCGTGTTTAATATTCAAATATCAAACAAACAAATCCGATTGAAGCGTTTACAGCTGGATTTCATGACCTGGCGTTTGAAGAAAATATATGCATAAATTATATTGTAGCCCTGGATATATATTTAATGTATTGATAAATATAACGATATCATTATATAAATGGATACATAGTATAATATGATGTTTAACTGTGGTTAACAATATCAAACGTTAATGACAAAAATAATAATATAAATTTGTAAGCGTATTTTTAATGGGAAATCGATTCCATTGCGGAATATCGGTTTTATCACATTTGAAAGTCATGATTATAAAATTTGACGAAAATGCAAACATAACAATACTAACGTTATAATTTAGGTAACACCTAACGTTATTAATTTTCTCTATATTATAAAATATGAATCCGGCCGTTATTATGGAGAGTTTTGAAACTGCAATAAAATGTTACTTTCTTTTTTTTTTAAATATAATAATATTTAAAAATACGTTTATCATCATAAAAATGTATTATACTTTTAAAATGGGTATGCAGTTTGGTAATTAAAAGTAATGAATGTTAGAATAAACCGTCCACTGACAAACGAACTAAAATGTATAGAATTATAACGGTGTGCGAAAAATTCAAATAATTAAGAACATTCTAAATAAAAATCATTTACAATTTCTGAGGGTAACAAGGAATGTATTTATTTTTTTTTTTTTATTAGATTCCGAGTAATAAATTTGTATTAGTTTAATATGTTGTTTTAGATTCGGAGCATAGCGATTAAATTACTATTGATTTGTATTAAAATTATTTTTTTTTTACTTTATAAACTGTTCACAATAAATTCAGTAAGAGATATACTCAAGATTATACTCGGTAGTCTAAAACACAAAGTTACGTTTAGTGCATTAGTTTTTTTTTTTTCATGAAAAACCGTACAAATTACGGCATTACGCGTATTATTTGACGAATTACGTAAATCCAATTTAGTTTTATACTCAAGAATTTGAGTCGAACAAATACGAACAATTTTATCCTATTATATTCTAAATGGAACAAAGAAGCTTATGGTTTTACAAAGATTTAATTTTTTTTTCTGTGGGAGGTACTTTAGTGAGGTCATTTTTCGATATTTTCAAACGGTTTTCTCATCAAATTTAAAAAACCGAAAAAAAACTGAGGAAAACAAGGAAATACAGTAAATCAGTACATTTCATAAATATTATTAAAGAAAATATATAATGCCTTTAATTATTTATCATAAAATAAAATAAATAAAATTCGACAAAGCATTAATATCAACTGAACTCCGCTCGGAATCGTTTTTTCGTTAGCATTGGTATATCGTTGCTTGCAGGTATACATCAAATTACTTATAACAGTTAGTGGCTTCACCCATTCCCAAAATACTAGGATAGCTCTTTTTGATTTGGAAATTATAGTAAACCATTCAAATTAAATACATTTAGTTAAACTAAACTTTCCTTTTGAAAATTGAATTAACTTTAAAACTCAATGTATGTAGAATATTTTTTTAAATAACGTACTAGGTACATAATTATAATTAAAAACCTGGGGTTTGTAATGTTATTTTAATAATTACGCTCAATGTCAAACACAATGGTATTTATATGGAAATATCATATTATAACACTATTCTATTTAAACTATGCACACATTAATTAAGTAAAAAAAAACAACAACATTATTTGTACAGAGATTGCAATAGAAATTAAGATTAATTTAACGTGATTTAATTTGAATTTAACTCGTACCTTAATGAAAAAAAAAATCAAGTTACAAGTTAATTTAATTGAAAAAATGAATATTGTAAAGCAAATTTAAAAATTAACATTAACATTACTTATGTCTAAACTGATAATATATTATTAAATCATTAACGTCCAGCTTTGCCTATTTAAAAAAATTAACGCGAATTGTGATTTTTTTTTAAAAGAGTTGATACTACTTATTGAAATTATTTAAACTATTTATTAAATTTGATATTAAAATTTCTTTATTAAAAAAAAATACTACATTATATTCTCATTTTTTTTTTTTTTTTTGACCACAGGGTAAGACTCTTAATGAATCTCCTCTAAAGTATTCAAGCATTTTTGATAAGTTTAACTATTTTACCACGGAGTACCTACCGAATAAAAATTACGTACAAAACTCGCAAAATTAAAATGTCTATAAATAGCTCAAAAATGGCCTAATTTTTTTTAAAAATTTACCACGTCTAGTAAAGACAAATATTAATTTTCTGTCCAACTTTCAAGTCTATACGAATATTTTTAATTAAACTACAACAATTAACAAAATTAAAAAATAATAAAAGCATTATTTTCGTACATTTCCTGTTTTTCTTACGTTTTATCCTGGTTTTTCCCAAATATTATGAAAATCAAAAAATATCCTCCTAAAGGTACCATCTGGACAATATTCCTTTTCAGAAATGGTGCCACACGAAAAAAACTGAACAAGATTACTTGTAGAATTTTTGTACTCAGGATAAAATAAATAAGTTATTAGTAAAACCAATTCAATCTTCGATACACTCAGAACCTAAAATTACTAAATCACTCCCAATTTTTTTTTAACAGGAATACAACTTAAAATAACCTTTTTGTTAAATTTTTCGACGTAATTACTTTATAATTTTTTTTTTCTGGCTTTCGTGATTTATTAGAAAAATACTTAAAAAATCCAAAAATTACATTTTTATTCATCAATTAAACAAATTGTAATTTTAAAAATACATTTCTATTAAAATTTGAAGCAAGATTTTTGCTGAAAAACGATTTCCAACATTTATTGAAATAATGAAATCGTTGACGCTGTAATTAATTCCGTTTTCTTCATACGTTTTTTTCTAATTATTACGAAAACTAAACATTTCTTAATTGATGCAGAAAGTCTTTTGTAATTTTTTGACTGGAACAATATTTTTGGTATTTTGATAGAACAGACAGATAAAAAAATCACACATATCATATTAAAATCAATACTTTTCTCACTGATCTCTAAAAATCTGAATCCAAAAATCTACAGCAATTATTTTACCCCTAGCACGTTATTACCCGTTATTACCAAAACATTAACCAATTCACTTTAATTACTAAATACAATTCGATTTAGCATTTTAAACTCACAATAATTCCTAACGTTATCGAATAATAAGAAATTGTCTATAATATCTTTTGTAATATATTTTCTATTTTCTGTGTTCTCGTCTGACTACCTATATTTTTTTTCTCGCCTAAGAAAAAAAAAATTCTAAATAACAGGAATCGTTTGATTTATTTGTTCAGTATCTATAGTATTTCAATATTATTGTTTATATTCGTTATTTTGTTAAAATCAAACGTCTCCTGTGTAACTATGATAATAATAACAATAATACACGGCACGAGATACATACCTGTTGAATCGACCGCGAGAACTTTGGCCCGTAAAAAGCCGACGAGCAAACAGCACGCGAACCACGCGGCGTGTGATTCGGCCGGCCGCCACATAACTACTGAAAAGTCAGTTTCTTCCGCGAACTCGCGGCGTGGCGTTCAAAAGCTGTAAACGACGACGACGCTCCTGACCTAGAGCACTGACGTGGACAACACAATTACTCACGTAATAATCTGTTCAAAACACACCGAAAATCGAAAATATCACCTCCTGATCTATATAATACCTTTACGTATAATACGTGCACACACATGAACAATACTTTTGACTGTATTGTAATAATATCTTCAATGGTTATATTTTAAACGTTTTTCACAAAAATAATAATCTGGGCAATTTGTCGAAATCTGCAGTCCATAATCAAAATCGAATTGAAATTTCTTAAACGCTCTAGAATATCATATACGTTTTACTTAAATACATTCTTTTATAGGTACCCACATATGTTTTTCACATTCAATGTACAATATCCGTGTGTATATATCATTTATTTTCTTTTTAAATTTAGAATTTTTTTTCGGAATTTAATACAAATATGGTTATTATTGTATCTATGCATGATGTAATGAACTATTATTTCATATGATTTATTTTATAATGTACCTATTGATTTTTGAAAATAAATCATACTCTTATAAATCCAAATTTCTTTTTTTCAACTATTCTTATTTTAAGACAAAAATAATTAGATAATTTTTTTCTGTTTACTCTTTTTAAAATTAACTTATTAACTTATTATTTATTCCACATGCTATAGCCATATGTTTATTTTAAGTTAATCTTTAAATATTTTGTACTACTTAAACTACAATAGTAGTTATCTTTATTACTTTTGATTATAGACTGCAGGTTTCGATAATTTGCTCCGATAATTATTTTTGTGAAAACATTTAAAATATTTTCATTGAATACATAATATTGGCAATGGTATTGAAATATAGTGTAGGTACCTATTATATGGTACTATCCAGTGCAACGAACGGATCGTCTTGATTATTTTTTTTTGCATTTTTAATTATTTGCATATAACAAATCAGTAAGATAAATCAATTGATTTATAGAGACTTCCCACGTGATCAGATTTATATAACCTACAGTATACTGCATTGTTTCAAATTGATAAATGATAACGTATATTAAACAATTCGCCAAAATAATAATATTCTAATGAATTCAAAGCGAGACGGCGTCATACGTAGGCAATTCTTGTGCGTCGTTGTCTTGTGTATTTTGGTCCTTACTATACATTCGTCTTTCGGTTCGTTTAAATTGTGTAGGTAGATACAGTGTTTATATCAGACCTTCATACCCATGAGAGTATAGTAATTTCCAAGGGGTATGCCAAAAAAAGAGTAAAATCTAGGAATTTTTACATCTGGGGAAAAATTTAAGTAAATAGCTCAATGATGACTTTTTTTTGTAACTCGTTAAAATACGGTTAATTATGTGACACAATAATTTTTTTCACTTTATTGTCAACAAGATGACTCATAATCGGCCCATAACTCATGTCATGTGTGATTTACGTTGTAATATCAAACATTTTCAGGTGGTTGCATACATTTTTCTAGCGGAAGGGGTGGGGGGGTGGTAATACCAATCACCCTCTGGAGTCACCGTCTGAAATAAACATTGATTGAATATATTGTCCGTGGTGGCAACGCAAAACACTAGTATTGACTGAACATTTGCATACGATATTTTAAACGAAATTGTATGCACATTCACATTTCAGATTCAGATACTCGAACGATTATAGTGCAGCGCGTATTGCGGGTCATCTTGATCAATCGACCGTCAACTAAAACACCGGCCCAATTTTAATGTATACACTACAAAAATAATATAATAATACGGTTATAATGTACCTATAGAACAAAATAACAATAATCTCATAATAATGAATTCAACAAATTAGTGAGCTTGTGAGGCAATAGGTACCTCTAAGATATTGTAGTTTTAAGCTAGTGGCGAAAATAAGTTTTGGGATAACCGATAAATAAATTTAAGTGATTTTTTGTTGAATCGGTGTAGGCATTTAGAGAAATTGTATAATGCTGTAGTTACATCAACCAAGTTTTTTCTTTGGATGGTACGCAGTGAACATTTTCTTTCAGAAAAGATGCTATACTTGTTAGTCGGAGTAAGGTTTCTAGTAGAAAAAGTGTTCACATAAAAAAAAAAATTAAACATCACTAAATAACCAATACATCTCTCGCTCCGTTCAGAATCAATCTAAAACTATTTAAATATACTATACTGTATGATAGCGTAATAACACGTTGAAAATAAAGCAAATAAAAATACAATATTAATAGGCGATCTTTCATCATGATAGACATCAATCTGAATCCTACGCCCGTTCCATGGAAACTCGACGAAATCATATTTGACAACAATATACGAGTTAAACACAATTTACATTATTATTACGTAAATGTGATAACACTAACTATAATAATATATTATTATATCTACATTGAAATTTCCTCGCGCGTATATAATAATACATAACGTTTTATCGGTCGTCGTGGCAAAGGTCCGAAACTATTAGGATTTAATCACACTCCATTTGACTTTCTTGTGAAGACAACAATATTGGATTAGTGCTGCCCCTTAACCCTAAAGTTACCAATATGCATGCAAATTGACCATTATGTGTTTTACCTTTACAAACCACATGCGGCAAATAAGTTTGGACGGATCGAAGCGAACGAAAACCCGACGACAAACATAATATTACATAATATAACACAACAAAGGTATATTTCGGGCCGAGAATCGAAGAGTAAATTAATTTTTTTTTATTTATTTTATTATTATTATTATTATTCGCAATATTTCGAAAACAACATTTATTATTCATTATTGTTCATTATATGAACCGCTGAATGCAGAAAGGGCATATACTCGAGTTTTAACATTTTGAAGAAAGATAACTAAATGGTGTAGTATTAGATATTATATGAACGTCTGTACGGCTTTTTAGTGATTTTTTTAAATATTTTAAAACTCTAGGTGCCTAAAGAAATGTTTAACTTTCATGAAAAATTTAACGTGTATACTGTCTGCATTTATCGAATCTTGTAGACTATAAAAAAAAAATTGTACACTATGCACGTTTTTGTTTTTATAAAAAAAGTTTCAATATTGTATGAAATTCATACAACACGTAATATAGTGTTGGCAAAACTAAAATCGAACTATGTTTAATAATCATCGTGATCGTACACCGACCATTTCTCGAACCAAATTAGGTGTGCCGAATCAATTAAAATGATAGAACAGCTTTATAATAACTGACGTGTATCTGTTCATTGTTACGACTGTACGTGAAGACGGCCCAGAAAAACAGAAAAGGTTTAAAATTTACATTTTAAAGAATGCCAGATGTAACGGCGCCGTTAAGTATAAACCTGGAAGAACACGGCCCGCCCTGAAAATCTCTGTCCCACCCGTTGGCCCTTTATCGCATAATTTTAATTTAACTCAATTTGTCTAAATTCAATTTTTAAAGTATTGTAGTATTTTTCAGTTGCACGCATATAGTTTCCTTTCAATAACATTTAATTCAAAAAGTATTATTTTGAAGCAATGAATATATCAGATGTTAATATCAGAATTATGTCTAAAAAAAAAAAATTAACGAAAGGGGAGTATCAAAGGCCCTTAATTTAGGATTACGAAAACATGTTTTATTATAAAGGTACTTATAGAGGGGTTGTGCCATTATCGTGTAACTGTGTCCACTTTAGTTTATGTCGACCTCCAATTGGCCCTTCATGGGTAAAAAACCTACCAACGCCACTGAGAGACGGTGTACGTATAAAATAATATAATATGTTGGATAATACTAGAGGTATGTTAATATCCGTGTTAATTTTTATCTGCGTCAATGGCTCGACACCACACCGACACGTGCAATAAATATCCGTCCGGTTTTTAAATAATATTATATTAACACTGCATCTAGTGCATAGGTATAGAGGCTGTATAGAATTATGTAGGTATAGTATCTATCTACAATATATTTATGGCCGTGTTTCATATAATAAAATGATATCACATATTATATATGTATAATATTTGCATATTATACATATAAATAGGTAAAGTAAATTGTTTTTTTTTTTTTTTAATGAACAGTAGTCAAAAAGTTTTGCAATGTGAAATGTTTTCGACTATCTACCGAAATTAATTCGTTAGATGACTTCAAATAACGTTTAAGAATTTAAACAGTGGGCGTCGAACATTTTTGTTACAAAAGTTGACCCTCCAAATATTTTGTTAGTGGTGTAAAACTTTAAAATTCTCGAACAAAAACATTTTTGTTTTCTATGTTAAATATTTCCAGAAAATTTACTCTATAATCTACCACCATTTACTTTGCTGGACGTAGGTACTTACTTGCACAGAAACGGTTTCGTTAAAATAATAAAGAATAACCTCAGAAACGTAATGATATTAATTTATATCAACCCAGTAGAGGATTTTAAACATTTTTCTGGAAGAGTTTGTGAAAAATCATATGTATTTAAAAGATATGCCTATTAATAACTGTCCCTTTTTTTAACGATATTTTATTGAATTTATATCGGTGTCTGGAGGGTCCAGACACATTTTCACATTGGCTGGAAAACTCATGGAAAAATGGAAGTATTATCACTTTCAAATACCTTCCCGGTCAGATTTCCTTTCAGAAAAACTGCTACACTTAAAAATCGGAGCAAGATCTCTGGTAGAAAAGTTGTCCACAGAAAACGAAAATAAACATCTTTGTAAAACCATACGCTTCTTCGCTATATTCAGAATTAAATAATATAATACCGTGTACCGTGGTTGGTTTTGTATCACCTATATAGATGGATATTTCAATAGTAAAACGTGGAGTAATCTTTTTTTTAAAAAAAAAAATTTAAAAAAATACATTATTATGTATTTATAATAAATTATGACGAATAACAAAGTTTTTATGATAAACGTGTACTTTACTGTGTTAATTTTATATCATTACCTACATATTTTTTGATAGGTTAAATAATCGCAACCCGATTATATTTCTATTTCTACTCGTAACAACAACGTGTTTTACAACCGTAATGTACGACGAAGAATATGTTATGTCTTTTTGGTTTTTACACATTGAAAATATTATTCAGTTTGTAATACAAATGTACCTATAATTTCACATAAAAATACTCTTTCACTATTGATAAAAAATAATACTCAAACACTTGATGCTGTTAAAATAAAAATAATCAATATCATTTGTATGTAATCGACAATATATATATATATATATATATATATATATATATAAATATTTTTTTTTTTTTTAATGCAGTAAACATATATACGTCATAAATGTTATAATATATTATACGAATTTATAGGTAGGTACTGGAAATTGAAATAATTTCGAAATTTTACATTTATCAAACAGAGTATTTATTTTTTATATTTTTCAGACTTAATTAATCTACATCTTTAAAAAAAAAAAATAAAAAAATATTTTCATACTGTTAAAACGATTCTTTTTTCAATTTCATTTTCATATCTCGTTTGTACAATATACGTATAATAGAACCTCGGGGAAGGTGTTATAAATGCTCATTTTCTTCAACGAACCGTAAAAATAAAATGTATATTCACAGACCGTATTTTCAACATCGAAGCCACAAATCCGAACCCAAAGCGTTTCTACCCTCGTACAGTCAATTATAATGTACCAAACACCCAAAATATTTGTTTTCTCTCCCACTTAAACGAGTTCTCTTGCCCTGTTTATTGTAATAAGCAGTCACATAAATTTTCAGGTAAGTATCTGATATAAATTATACTTAAACATATATATATATAAAGATATATTTGAGAAATATACCTATATAAAATAAGGTCATTAAAACATTGGCAACGTGCTTTTACACTCGCCATTAAAAGATGGAAAGAATAGATTTAAAAATAATTTACATGGGTTTAGATTTTTTGTTTTTTTTTTTTAAAAAAAGCTCGAGGGAAAAAATATGAAAATCATTTCTCGTGAATTCAATTATGATTTTCGTTTTAAATCCAACAAAATATTATGTATAAGTCTATATATGCATATTAGAATGAACCTTATTTTATAGACGAAGAAATATAGTTCGATTATTTTAATCGAGCACACCCCTGCCTCATTTTCTTGACAATATAAGAGTAATTTTATTGAAAGTTGGTGATAATAACTCAACTCCTTCATATGCCACAATTGGGTTATACAATGATCAAAAGAGGGTAGTAAAAGAGTTCTTTAAATTAAATTAAAAACTGTAGCATTTACCTGAATATGTACAGAACCTTAAATATAGAACAAAAATTTATTCATAAAAAATGTCTTGACTAATTTTCTGAACAACTAGACGACTTTTAGATTCCGATCATAGCGAGGAAGCTATTGGTTTTACTAAGTTGTTTATTTCTTTTTTTTTTTTTTTCTAATCTATGGACACGTTTTTCCCTAATAGATTTACTCCGATTTTTACGTGTAACAACTTTTCTGAAAGCTTAAGTTGTCTAAATTGTAATTTAAAGAAGTAATTTTCCGATTTTCAACGTCAATTTTCAAATAAAAGCACTTAAGTGAGACAAAACGTAGGAAAACGTAAAATTTCACGATTTCATTATTTTAGAAAAATACAGACAACATTTTCTATTAGAAAAAATGATTTAATCGAAAAATCACAATACACCTTTTTGATTTATTTTCTTACGGTATCATCACTAAAACTTTAGAACCACTTTTGAGTTTTTAAAGAATTTTAATTTTTAGGAGTTTTTTGTTATAAATCGGTTATAAATATATTTAGAGACTTGAAACTTGGTAATAATACTTATATTGAACTTACCTAGACACGATAAAATTTCAAAAATCATCGGACGACTTTATATTTATTTTTTTTTTTTTAATAAGCGTTTTGAAATCAAATTTAAACGAAAATCGTAAAAAACAATTATGACACATCAAATTATGTAATACCGAACTGCACTCGGAATCGTCTTTCGTCAAGCAATGGTTCTATCTTTGCTTACAAATATTAATAAAATAACCTTATGTGTCCTATCTTCTCAACTTCTAACCTACAACAGTGGCCGCTCTCATTCCCAATATTAGCTCTTTTTTTTAATGATGTATTTTTAAATTTAATTTGTAGAAAATTGTTTACAACAGTTTCATAACGTATTCAGGATTACATTCGACCGACTGCGTATTGTGGCTAAGGCTGCGCGATTATTTTTATTTCAAATGACCTATATATAAAACATTTGATCGATTATAATCAATTTAGCCGTTTTTGATTATTCGATTGTTCTTCCGATTAAAATCCACACAAATTAAATAATCGATTATAGTGAAAGACACAATTCATTTAAAAATGATTTACCTAATGTTATGTTACTAATATTTAAGGTTTGTTATTTTAAAACTCTCTATAAGAACACAAGATTAAATTTTATATTAAGACCGATTGATTTTATTGAGTTTAAGTATTGAATATTGACCTTGTAAATTTTAATTTGTGAAAAATAATAAAGAACGTTTACTCCTTGGAGTTTCCGCCACCGGCCGCCACGCCATTCTCAATATAACTATACATACGCCGTGTTATGATAACAGCTGTACATAATTACAAACACCGTACATTGTAAAAACTTCACAAGTAAATTGGCCGAGTATACACTTGTCAAGTACACGAATCGTATGGGATCGGCTCGCGCCAATAATTCAGAGCACGTTTATCGAGGTTTCAGAGACTTCAGTATTAAGATTAGGCTTATTAAACACACAGCATCACATCTGGTTGTCCACACACACTGGCAACGTAGCACCGGCTTAGGTTATAAGACTGTCGACAACCACACGCGTTCCTTCACCGTCCGCTGTTTTATTCAAAAGATTCCTTCATTCTTACTGTTGTGTAAGGTATAATGGACCCACGCATAATAAAATATTTATAAAACCAATAATACTATTTTCCTGTAACTCCGTATTATGCATTTTACGATCATCGACTCCCGAATGGACCCAACACTCACCCGGTTTCATATACCACCTGTTAGACCCGTTCCTCCTATCCTTTACCCCCTTTTAATTTCTATTTCCATTATTTTACCTACAAGCCCTTTTAATTTTATTTTTCATTAAATTACCTAATTTCTTATTAAATTTCTCTTTCTATTCTATTACACTACCTATATACACAGCCATACAGGTACTAATTGAAATACATTAAACAAATCTATACCAGTTTGACTATTCGATTGTATGATCATATACTAGTAGGTACTATACCATTTTACACTCGAAGCATTTGCTTATTATTTTTGAGTGATCTTTAATATAAGTATATGAGCTATAAATTTATTTGAGGAAATCACGAGGCAATGAAAACTTATGTTGCATATTTATTATTTATACATATTTCGAAGTTTAAGTGTTTTTTTTTTTTTTTGTTGGCTTTATTTGTGTGTTAACCGCTATGTAAGTTCTATTTAAATGCTATTTTTCTTTTTAGGAAACTTAGTGGTATTTCAATATCGTTGGCTTCAAAATATCCTTAGCCCTTATTTGGTCGTGTGAGGTTTAATAAACCTCATTGAAATTACTATGGCTATAAAATTTATATTTCATAGATTGACCACCTTATTCGCCGTGTATACTTCCTAAATTTAGGTATGTTATTTTTGTATTATTTGTCTCATTGTTATTTTCCATAAGACGTAGAAATCATATTTTTTTTTTATTATACGGCAGTCGACCAGACCCCATTGTGACCAGATTTGTACACCTTTTATTTTGTTATAAATCTATTATAAATACCTAGACACTTTCGCAATTTACGCAACTTACTCAATTTTTAATGCATATTTAAAGGATTATATAAATGTTTTTTAGAACATTTTATAACATTCTTTAACGCAACTTATATATATTGACAATATTATAATGTGTAATTGGATAATACATAATATATAGGTAGAAAGTCATAAAAAATATCAATGAAATACTTTCTTCACGGAATGTCGTATTGCATTGCGTAAAAAAGATTTCCATCGTCAGCATTTTATAATTATGTGAACTGACAATGTTATTATTTTAATATTGTATTTCGGATAAAACCTTATTCTCTCGTTAAAATGTCGATTTATTTTCACCGTTACGTGAAAACAAAATGCAAAAATTCGAATCGATAAAAATAATAATAAACCGTCACTATACGCAGCCAAAAAATATGAACTTTGTGCGTGTTTGCATAAAAATTCTTCAACGTAATGTTCTAAAAATAAAATACGAATATTTTAAATAAGTTTATGTCCTAACGAGTCAGTATTCGTTGTTTTTAAACGTGTATTTATCATTGATCGGATATTTTATACGCAACGCGGTTCTCTGTAAAGGACATCAAGTAGTTTTAAAATAATTGCTCAAATTGTTAACAACAATACCTACATTTAAACGTAAGCAAAACTATCTAAACAAAGTATAAAATTCTATAATTCTTATTTATTAAGAATTTTGTCAGCCCACTATCAATATTCCATTATTGTATCCCCTTTCTGTCAAAACAAATGTATTTACAATAAGTACAATTTACATAATTTTGTACTGATCTATTAACAATCCTGCTGAATTATTAATTAAAAAAAACCTGAATACATTTCGTTACATGGAACACTATTTTAGATAGAATTTAAGAAGGTATAGGATATAGAGTAATTTACTGTCTTAAACTGTTAAGTACATTATTCACCAAATTAAGGCATTTCATTTAGCTGCATGTTGGTTTTCATTAATTTTATCATGCTGTTTAAGAAATTATGTTCGTTAACTAGAAAATGTCTTCAAATCATTTTTGAGAACATTCGTCGTCATCTCCCAATATGTTAGGGAATACTCGTATAATAACTTTTTCTAGTAAGTTTTTTTTTTTATTTTAAAATGACTATAATTGTGTTGCATGAAATTATATTGAATTACTGCATAATACTTACAAAGTAGGTATTTCACCGAATTTGTGTTTATAACTCTGATAACTACTTTTCCAAATAGTGTTCAACTGTCAAGTGTCACTTAATTTTGGCAAATGACATCATATTAAACGTATTATTGACATAACTGTTATACGTACGCGTAAAATACTCGTAATATTATTAGATCGTCGAGTGGATAACTCTAATTTATGGGCACCAATAAGGTAATTTTCAACGGACGGAGGACACGGAACCACTGGAACATGGTTTCCGAAATCACATTTAAAGATCAATATATAAATTTTAGATCGCAATTGCATAAATATAAAAACACAAGACAAATTAACAGATGTTATAGAGTTATCATACGTACGTATGTATGTCCATTACGAGAGGTTGAATCAATAATCATCCAGACTCGACATCTTACGCCGTGGGTCAAGGATTAAAAAAAAAAAAACGATTTTTTACAGGTTTTAAAATTATCTGGAGGGGCATGTTGCCTTTCTTCCCACCAATCAGTGTCCATTCTGAAGTAATTTATCATTATAATACTGCGCGTGTCATCGTAGGTTAGAAACTAACTTTGCGCGTATTAAATTTATTTGAATTCTATTATTTTGATTTAATAACAAGCTTACTAAACTAATTGAACTATTTATATGCCATGTAAATTCACACATGCACATAACAACTTATTTTTTTTCAAATGGCCACTACCTCCTTTTTTTGGATAAATAATTTTGCTCTTATTTTTTTATGAATTTTAATGGCTAAACAAACTTCCTGAGTTAAAAAAAAATAGTCGATTTATGGATGATTAAATGTGTGATAATATTTTTTTATATTTTTTAAATATTCACCAATTTATTTATTTATTTCATAAATTAACGCCAATCGGCTTTTTATGCACATTGAACATATAGTTTTTATAATTATTTTACACATTTACATATAGCTCCTGTCATATATAAAGACATCATTCTAATAATAGGAGCATTTATCGTAAAATAAGACCTACTCATGGACAAGTAAAAAGACCCCTGAGACCTAGTGTTACCTAAAACACGAATGCCTAGTCGCTCTAACAAAGTCTCCGAGTAAAATTGACACAGAATCTGATACGTTGTTCAAATAATGGTTCGAGTATTCTGTTAACTGGATTGAAATTATGCGGTAGATAGTCGATATTTATACGGTACTCGGTAAATCCGAGAAAACGGTTTTGAACTTTATCAAGCCACCGCAAGGCACATTTGGTGTAAGGGGCTCATACTATAGGATCAATTCATAGCATCATATTCAAGTAGTGACCTGACCAAGGTGTTGTGTAGCGAAAAAAAGGCACGCATGAGAGTCAAAGTTCGAGAAATGTTGACTAATGAAACCAATAACTTTCAATACCCAAATTGATGAACTTATTTATTCCATTTTACACCATATGATATATTCTAGGGATCTAAGACATCTTCGCGAAAGGCAATTCGGCGAAAGACATTTTGGCCAATCGTTTTTGGCGAATGGATACATCGGCGAACAAATAATTCGGTGAACGGATCTTACGGCGAAAAAATGTATTTATTTGGAGTAAAAATTATAAAAAAAAAAAAAAAAAAAAAAAATATGTATATATATCAAAGAAAGTCGTATCACCCGTAAACTTATGAAGAACCTATTATAAATTATTTTACTATAATAAAACAAAATATAATTGATTTAATTTAATGTTAGGATTTACTTTTCCGTTATGTGATTTGTCTATTGTGTAGCAATAATATCCTCCGTTTCACAATTTCGGTTTTGGCCTAATGGCTAGTGTGTTCATCATAAATTAAACTATGTAAATTCTGATAATTATGTAAATTTGAAATCTTAAACGTTTAATTTCAACTGGGTACCTAATACACTCGTATCGGTTATTATAGTTCGATTAAACGTCTAAAGGTCTAAACGTTATTGAACGATCAAAGGTTAGAAAATATTATCTGTACTTGTATGCCAAACTTTCCGTCTTTTACGTTTTATATTGTCCAAAAATAATACTATCAATCCAAATCCTAATTGTAAGATTATTTCGGCCGAACGTTTTGGTAATAATGTCCATAGCAGCATTGTATCGGATAGTTTTAATCCTCCTTTTATTCTGAAAACACATATCAAAATATATCTTGCCGAAATTCGCTCAGAATCATTTTTCGTTAACAATGATTTATCGTTGCGTACAAACAAAAATTAAATAACTTTATATATCCTACTTTCCCAACTTCCCACCTACAATAGTGTAACACCCGTCCTCAGTATCAGCTCTTATTTTGTATTATTTTTACTCTAAATAAATAAAATTGTCTCGCTGAAATATCCGTTCGCCAAATTGCCTTTCGCCAAAATGACTAGATATTCTAGTGTTATTTTTATTTATAGTTAAATTATTGTAAAGAATAATTGATAAAACAATCTTTTTAGTATTTAAATGTTTTAACATTCGTTTTTCTGTACATAGAGATTATAATATGATCAAGTAATAAATAAACCAAGTATAATACAATTTCTTATACGTTAAAACAATGTGATTGCAACAATAATGTTATTATCTCATTTGATGCATAGAAAGTTAGATTATATAGTTCATTCTATTACCCACGGACATTTAACATCAATGATAATAGCAATACATCCGACTATTTTATTTGGGTTGATTCCTAATTCTATTTTTATTTTGTAAGTTCCGTAAAAAAACTCGTTTGGGAAATAAGACTTGCCTATAAGATTCCTGAAATCTAAACCTTTTGTGATGTTCGATCTCTAAAATAATACAATTTTTGTTAATTATATGATAATTTATTATTATTATTAGAACTATAATTACAGCAGGGAGTGGACAGCTCTAGTTTTCACCAAAATTGTAAGATAATATTGAAATCGCCGGACCCATTAAATTAATTATGGAAGAACAAGCTTTGGCAGCGTGATACACGACGGCATTATCTATCCAACCTCCAACTGAATCTTTAATAGCACAATTTAAATGAAACTATAAAACATTTGTTTATATTTCAAAAAATATGTCAATAAATTATTTGAGAAAATTTTAACTGTATGGACAATTTTTTAACAAAAACATTTTAAATATATTTTATAATATGCTACTCGTACGCAGTGTGGCAATATGAAATTTCAAATGAGTAAATACTCGACTAATAGTAAGATAGATGAAATTAATCGTTCACAAAGTTAATCACAAATAGGTCTGAAAATATTAAATCTATAATGATTTAAGTATAACAAAATAGGTATCGTGTATTTATTTACTTCTTAAAGTTCATAAGATGGATGATTACTATGACTAAAACTAGATTTGATATGATTTGATATGATTAGATGTGCTAGGAGACAATCTAAAGTGATCAGATCAATTATCAAAAATAACAACTATATCATATTGTCGGTACTAAAAGAAAAAAAATTATTAAAATAGCATTAAGTATAGTATAAACATAGCTATGATTATGATCCGTAGACCTATGCAACTCACTGTTTTTACACAAACTCGTAGTGCTCTTATTGTCTGGTGTCTCACTGGTTGCGCGCTCTAGTAGTCATTTGTATTTTAATAATCTATTACTTATACAAAGATAGAACACAGATAAACAAGAAAATATTTTTATTTTTTTTTTTTTTTTGGTTTGTTGTAGTATACAATATTATTATGGCTTACACAATTTGGATAGATTTGATTTCTTAGTTTTCTTTAACTTTGTCCGGATCTAATTGTCTCGTATACTTTCACATTCACATACTCGTGTAAGCGAAATTAACTACGTTAATACGTTTAATATCTAATGAGTGTATAATTGTCAACATTGTTTAATACAAATGCTGTTTGTGTAGCTAGTTATACGCAACCATACCGGTATGAACTTAAATTTTTAGCTCACTTTTGCTAACGCGTGATGTCTCCTAACGAAACATTGTCCAATAAGTGTGACATAACAGAATAATCGGTACGCGAATACAAATAGAAAAAAATAAAAATAAAAGAGATTTAAACACATGTATTTTTTTTTTTCAAACGAAAAGAAAATATACGTACGTACCGTAACGAAAATAATGAGAACGAAAAAAATATAACGAAATAGGTATTCGACTATTAAACAAGTGCGTGATGCAATTATGATAATGATAATAATATTATAACAACAAAAACAAATTAATAATTCAATATCAATTGCAAACAGCGCAAAACATTGTTATTGCGCTTGGAAAACACGTGGTACGATAATAATGACGAAAACGACAATAACGATATTAGCGTTTATCGTTTTGTCGAATGGCGCGCGGGTAGTGGTACATAAGAGGCTTTCGTGCGCGGTACGTTCTATATTTATGTGACGCCTTCGACGCCGTTCGACCGCCTTTTCCCGGCCGGCCGTCACGCCGCACGTGACCGGCGATCTCGGCAGCGTGCTGTTGGCCCGGGTCGGTTTTCCAGGCTAACTCTTCGGCTCCGGATACACGCCGGAATCAATATCAAGCGATTATATTCACGGGTCGAAAAGGCCGCGCGAGCAAAGCCGGACTTCGAAATCGGCGTAAAATGTCGGGGGAAAAAAAAACCCTGGAAATTCCGATTTTTTTCTTAAACTCGGATATTTCCGTAGTAGAACCGCGTAAAGGAACGGACTGACGGTAGAGAAAAAGAAGTCCGGGTGCCGACAATGTTTGTAAAACACACCATAACCGTTCACTGACGGTGGGCCTAATTGATTTCGTGAACGTTTCACGCCGATTTAAAATTACAGACATGTTTTAAAAATCATTATCGTTTCACATCGCATAGAATAACATGAGCTATAAAAACAGAATTTGCACTAAAATACAAAACGGAGAACGTGCACCGGGCAACGTTAATTGTATTATTGGAAATACCAAAAACTTTATTATTGTTTAAAAATCTTAAAAACCGTTTTTGAGTTTTTCAAGTTCTAAACACTTTTTTCTTAATGTTTATATGGTCACGCTAAAACAACATTATAACAGTATAAGTTATCTTTGTTTTATGATGAAAATTTGATTTTTTGACTTCCCGAGTTGGGTTTTGTCTTAAACGGTTTTTTTAACTTCACGTTTACACAATAAATCCACGTGGGACTACTTGTAAATGTATTTGAATGGTCGTGAAAAAGCCGTGGGTATTGCCTATACACAACCCCTAAAATACAAGAGGTAGCACGTCCTCTCAATAAAAACGTAACGGGATATTCATATCAGTGAATATAACAATATAAAAACAAGAAGTACGGTTTCGTGCGACAGTACCTACCTAATGTTACCCACATTATATGTTCTCTTTAATAATAAATTCAACTAGAAATATACAGGTACCGCGTCTGTTGTTGGTAACGAATGCAAAACAATTATTGTACAAACCTGTGCATATTAAAGTATATAATTTAAAGCGTTTTTTCCCCCCTTTCGGTGAGTATGTAGATAAACCGTTTGTCCCCAAAAATTATGAAAATATCTTGTCATTGCGTTATACGCGTGTACCGGTACCGGTTGAACCGGTGATAACCGGTCCGGTTCACTATAATAGTATGTTGTCTACGGTTCGAAATATTATTATATATATTAAACCGTTTTTTTTTTTTTTTTTTTCAGTCCGATACCTGGCCCGGCGGTCCGATATCTAAACTGTACAGGACACACATCCATGAAAACAAAGTCATTCGATTTAATTACTTTTCGACGCGAACGCGTGACAAACCAACGGACGGCATACTATAAAAACCGATTATTCTATCGTTATACCGCTACACCGTGAAGGACAATTTTAACATTAAACAGTCTATAGAATTCAATTATAATATTAGTCAGGCATTTTCTAAATAAAACAAAGAACGGTTCTTATGGAGGTCTATCCCCTATATCCATGGTCCTAGTTACTCTACTGAAATAAAAATATTCCGTAGTGGTTGAGTGGTGACATTATTCAATTTTTATACAATATCGTCCGATAAAAATACGAGTACAAATACTATCACGAACTTGAGACGTGTTCGAACCTTATCCACTAACTCTCTGAACAAATCTCACCGCGGTTAAGAAATAACTAGATGGAATACATTACAATGATCAACGAACAATCCTCAAATAAAACTTTACCGACCTATACTAAATTCAAGAACTTTCGATCGGATAATAATAATATTTTTCTGGAAACACGTCCATGCTACAACTCTTTTAGACGAAACCTTAATCATTAAAACTAATATAATATATAGATGCAAAAGAGAAGTACAGTACTATAGTTATAAAGTTTCGCAGCACTATTATGTAGGTAGTATACGAGGCTTGTTTGGAAAGTAAGGTATACTTTGGTCGACCCGTTAAAAGTTATTAGCAAATTAAAACAAGCGACACTATTATCGTATAACTACGAATATTATATTTACACACAATAGTGCACACTTTGAAAAAGGTTGTGAATCAAATTTTGCTGTGAATGCAATGGTGTTAGGAACAAAGTTGGGTATTATCTTAAGTACGATCTTTAGATTGGAACTGCGTCTTTTACTGCGATTTAAGTTTGAGCTCTTAATCAAAATTAATATTTTTTCTAAATCCATAATAATTTTAAACGATTTTTTACTGATTTTGTGATCACCGTTTTAGATTATTTACCTGTAGTATATTGGAAGAGAGCAGCGGTGGGTTTTCAAAAAATTTTCTGGGAGAGGTCCTGAAAAATCATGTATATTTTAAAATTATCTATTAATATATGCCTCTTTTTTTTATACCTCTTTTCGTTGAAATTTTATCGGTGTTTGGGGAGAAGTCCCTAGACCGCCTTGACGCCCTTTCCGTAAATCAGCTCCTCGGAAGGAGAGTATATTGTTTGGCGAAAGAAGTACTTATGTATCATAATTCGTATTTTATAGTATTTTTATCAATGAAAGATAATTCGATAATATGCGCATTATCGCATCATCGACGGCGCGTGATGCCGTGGCCTGTGATGTTGGCGCAAAACCATATCCACATTCATTCTCATTTTATTATACCCATACAGGTAATAATACGTCGTATCAATGATATATCAATAATAATCAAAAATAATCAAATATAAATAATATTAAAAATATTAACACAACATAAACTCATACCAATATATATGTCGACCATATATACTCATATTATACATAATTTCTTATTTAAAACCTTTTATTCATGCCTTATTTTATTCTTTTAAACGTTCGTGGTTAAAAAGACACGGTGTATAAGTATATATTATTTAAAATTGAAATTCATAAGATACACGCCATCTATCGAACGACAAAACTATATTTAGTTCTTAATAACTGTACTAGAATACACTACAATATTAATAACAAATTGTATTCGCAAATAAACTGTGTTACTGAATTTAGAATGATAAATTATAAAAGATATTCATTAAACAGAATCTAGGTACAAATATCTGGATCTATAATGTCTGAAGAAAATATATTCAGTTTAAAATATCTAGGTTGGATAAATAGCCCAGGAAAAATTACCAAAGAATAAATATCAAAGCGTACAAAAATTGTAGAAAAATGTATACAAATTAATAAATTTAATCATGCTGTTATTCATATACATATCCATTATACATTCTAAGTAATTCTTGACTACTCAAGAAATTGTAGCGGCTATATTATAGTATTTATTTGTATTAATTTTTTAATTGGTATAATATGTCAACGGTGTTTTGTTAAAAGGATAAAAATTAAAAAATACGTTTTTGGTATCAACAAAATCGGAAATAGCTATCCTAAGATAATGGAAACGGGTGCATTCATTGTTTTAGTTGAGAAGTTGGTAAGATAAACCGTTGCTAACGAAAAAACGATTCTGACCAGAGTTCGGTTGATAGTGTTACTAACAATATGTATTTCATATAGTGGTCAAATAAGTACATATTATGCATAATATATTTTCTTTAATTATATTTATTTAATATTGTACCTATTTTCTTGTTTTTTCAAGGTTTTTCCCATTTATTGGGAAAACTACTGGAAAAATCAAAATGACCTCCATAATGTACCGAAGAACCAAGATTGGCTCACGAATAATTTTGAATGGGTCACCAAAAATTGTGAGTGTTAATATAGTATTTTCATTTGAAATTACTTGTATAAAATAATTAATGAAACATTTTTCGTAAATTATTATTCTTGACAAACAAGTATACTCGTAAATTCATAATTCTGGACTATTGTCTTTCAATGCCATAAATATACTTCTTCGGTTGGTATTCACGGAAATCATTAAATTCGATAAATTTTTGACACACATTAAATAAACAGATATTGTTTTGAAATCAATATTGTGAACATCACAAGGTTTCCATTACATGTCGTAATCGTGTATAATACTCTAAAATTAAATGAAAGGTAAACGTTTATTTTAGTGATTGTAATTGAACAATTAAGTGGGTTGGGTAGGGTTGACATTGAGTATTATTTTCAAATAGGTCACGTGAAATATTCGGGGTTATCCGAGTGTGTCCTGAAATTATCGTTTTTAAATGTCCCGAGTTCGTCCTAAAAAATAAAAAATATCATTTTTTCAACGTAGCCCGAATGCATCCCAGTTCATTTATCCCAGTTACCTAAGGTGCTCCACGAGAAGGTGAACCTTACCTCAAAAATATTAGGTTATTTTATTATTTGTAATTGATTACACCATTTAGATTTATTGAATGTTATAAAATAGACACAAAATGCACATGGTCTTTAGAGTAGGTACTTATAGTATTTGAATTGTTTTGCAGCAAATTCAACTGTAGTAAATAAGAATCAACTTTTAAAATTTAACACGAATAATTTACGTTTAAAATTAAAATAATTTTGGTTTAAAAATATTACTATGCAGTTGATGTTTGTATATTGTATACATTATATAAATAAGTTTAATTTCAGAATATTTGTACGATATCGTATCAACAAAGGCTAAATTTAGTTGACCACTGAACAAAAATAAATAATGTATTAGAGCATACCATTACAATAAGAAACTTTTTAGATTCTGAGGAGTGGAATGAAGAAACTTCTGATTTTACAAATGTATTTATTTTTTATTATTTTTCTATGTACAACTATTCTACCAGAAATCTTGCTCTGATTTGTAAGCGTAGCACTTTTTCTGAAAGGAAATTGAACTGGGAAAGTATTTTAAGGACGTCATTTTTTTTAATTTTCTCAGGAGTTTTCCTAATAAATGGGAAAACCCAGGAAAAAACATGTAAAAACCGGGAAAAAAGGTATAATATTAAATATATATTATTAAAAAAAATATATAATGCCTATGTAATTATTTTAACATAATATTATAACATATTTAATTATAACAAATCAACACCATCAACTGAACTCCGCTCAGATGCTCAGGATCGTTTTTTCGTTAGCAATGGATTATCGTTGCTTACATGTTACATGCATGCATACATTCAATTTTCCCTCTACTACCTTCCGAACTTCTCACCTACAACAGTGATTCACCCACGTGCAAAAATGCCCGGTTTTTTTTGTTCATCAATATTTCGAAAGATATTTTCAGTTTTCGTGCTGGCGAATATACCCTAAATACGGACTTACTTCCAATAAGAAAATTCCACCTCTTACAACGCCGCCCCAGGCTTATCATATAAATTTATCTGGATACAAATAAAGATAAATACATTTTACATTTATCTAGATTAGATTAAGATAATCTAACTCTTATCTAGATAATTTGTATATATTTTTAGTGTTGAGTTTTTCCAATTAATAGCCTACGTGAATTGTTGAAATCGTTAATCGTTATTTGTTAATACCATCATGGATTATAAATAAGTTCTAGTATTTATAATCAATGGTACATGAATAAAATTACGACAATATCATTAAAATTATTATTTTGGTTACAATAATGTTGTGTAATAAAGTTTTGGAAGGAATGTCATAGGGTTTTTGTATTATTCAAAATATACAGCTCGATATAAAAAATAAAAAAACCTTTTTTTTTTTTATTTTGTAAATAACTGTAACTTTTTTAATAGTTCATAATTCAAAAAATACCTGTGTCCCTCCCTCTAAAATATTATTCTCCATAAATTTCATAATAGGTACTTTTACTATAAAATCAAAATTAAGCTAGTTTTACTTGTTCTGCGTAATGCATAAGCATTGTTTTTGTATGATACCCGGTAGTTGTATTGAGGCAGTAGATGAGGGTATGACTTTTTCATGATGCTCTCTGAGATTTGCATATAGGCAGTGAAATTCTCCAAACCGTTTTCTTTGTTGATTGATAAGGTGAACACTATATCTTCTTTCATTTGTATTTGTCAACAATTATTGTAAATATGCATTTCTATCCAAAAGAAATAAATCTTCAATATCACCGAGAGTCATCTTTCAATGCTTTCGTGAAATTTTCAAAATTATAAAAAGTAATAACAAACCGCTTATCATGGAAAAATAAACAGAATATAATATGACAACTTTGCCGCTGATCGGTGAACGGTGACAGGGAATCGCTTACCGCTTTACCACTTACCGCTTTGAAGTTGCTTGTAAAAAATAATTTGTATATAGAGCAAACTTTTTATGTCATACATACAAAACGTTAATACATGTATCACAAAATAAGGAGGTTCAATAAATTTGTTTTGTTTGGGGTCTCCTGTAATGTTCATTGGTAATTTATAGGAGACTATTGATTTGATATGCATATGTATGCGTTAAAATAAAAACATAACATGAGGTGTATAATTTTAACTAAACAAACCCCGCCTCCCAACTACATAAAAAAAAATAATATATTATTGTTAGATTGAGCTTCGCATAATATAATAACAACAAAAAATAAAGTATTACAAAAAAAAAATGAAAATAAAAATAAGAGGAGAGTTTAATACAATAATTATACGCGGAACAATAATATGAACACACTCACACACACACACACACACAAAAAAAAATTTAAAACTTTAGGTACAAACAAAAATAATAAATAAATTGCATATGCGTGTGGACGTGTACGTTAGAACAGGGATTTTAGTTTTTTTTTTTTCTTAACGTTCTCGCAACTCTTAACAGATATTTAGGTGGGGGTGCAGGGGGTAGGCACGGAATATTTGGTTAGTTGGTAAAACTATTCAACATAAAATAATAATAATAATTAAGAAAAAACACACTCTAAACGTAGTCTAACGAAAAAAAAAATTACAATAAAAACGCACGCGGACGACAAACACGAAGAGGAAAAAACATTAATAATAATAATTTTATTTTGTTATTACAATTTCTTTTTTAACAAACACGTGTTCACGATACTCATCGGTCGTCACTGCATATAAATGATATATAACGCAAAATTAAAATAAAGTGATTTCTAAGACCACGATTTTAAATAGAAATTAGAACGGTTGCCCAACGAGTAGTAAGATAGGGTAGCTCCCGAAATTTCCTCGTATTATCAGAACAGTTATCCAACGTTTTACACGGAAAATTCGACTATTACACCATATCGTGGATTTTATTAATGATAAAGTTGTACGTAAATAATACTTTACGATTTGAATTTGTGATGGTGATTATGTCGTGTAAAATAATATAGTTCATATTGTGTATCCCACTAAGAGCAATACAACAACAAAAGTAGACAGTAGTACTAGTTCTTATAAAATAATTTTTGTAACAGAATGATCTTCAATAACGATAAAAGATAATTTTCAATTTTCTAGATAATATAAAAAGATAATAAAGACAGTAAATACATTGAGATAATTCAGATTTAAATATTAAATATTCAGATATATTTCAGATTAAAAAATATAGTATAGACAGGTAAGTCAATTGTAGCAAGTCTTTCTAAGACGTGATTTTGAATATAAAAATAATTTTACAGTACAAAACATACTATTATAATTATGAGATATTCGGGAATAATCATGGGCACGATATTAATGCTATCAATGTATAGTCACTAAATACAATTAAAAAGAAAAAAAAAAGATGTTTTGGTTTTATCTGACTTGATCAAAGATTAAAATACGTCGATATTTATATTATGATCATCTCTTATACAATTTTATCTAGATAATCCAAACATTGTTTGTAATATCATTGTTATCACGGGCTCGTTGGACAACGGTTACCTAATCTGTCCGCGAACGTGTCTAAAATTTAATAAAACGTTGAAAAATAATAAACGACGACCGATCGCGAGACGTCCTGCCATAAAATATGGTACAATAAGCATAATATAACATAATTATTGGTATACAAATAAAAAAAAAAAAAAAAACTTAAGAGATTTGAACACATGTGTTTTTTTTCCTAACGAAAAGAAAACGTATAGGTATTTTCAAAACGAAAATAATATCATAATTATATTTAAACGAAAAACGTCGGAATATAATAATAATAGTATAATAAAATAGATATTCGCCAAAATATCTATTATTATAAATACATATTACAATAATAATAATAATAATAATAATATTATAACGACAGAAACAAAATAATAATTCAATATGAATCGCAAACGGCACAAAATACTACTATCGCGTACAGCTGATAATATTAGCATAATGTACCCAGAAAACGCTTGGAAAACGCGTGACATAATAATAATAATAATAATAATAACAACAGCAATAATAATAATGAAAAAAAAAATAATAATGATGATAATAATAATAATAATAATAATGATATTTATCATTCGTCGACTGGCGCGTAGGTACACACAAGAGACTATCCTGCTTGGTATAAGACGTTTTCACCGCCGTTCGAACATCTTTTTCCGGTCGGCCACCATGCCGCACATGGCCGGCGATCTTAGCAGAATACTGTTGGCCCGGGTCAGTTTTCTAGGATACCTCTTCGGCTCTGAAAACACGCCGGGATTAATATTAAGGAATTATATTCACGCGTCAAAAAGGCCGCGCGAGCAAAGTCGAACTTCGAAATCGGCGTAAAAAGTAGAAAAAAAAAAACATTGGAAATTCTAATTTTTTAAGGTCCGATATTTCCATAGTAGACCTGCATAAAGAAACGGACTGATGGTAGAGAAAAAGAAGTCCGGGTGCCAACAATGTCAGTAAAACACACCATAACAGTTAAGTCCTGTACCCTACAGTTATTTGGGTACCCGTATACCGTTTACTAACAATGGGCCTAATTGATTTCGTGAACATTTCACGCTGATTTAAAAATTATTATCGTTTCACATCGCATAGAATAACATGAGCTATAAAAATAGAATTTGCACTAAAATACAAAACGGAGAACATGCACCGGGCAACGTTAAATGTATTATTGGAAATACCAAAAACTTTATTATTGTTTAAAATTCTTAAAACCGATTTTAGGGTTTTCAAGTTCGAAAAACTTTTTTTCTTAATGTTTATATCGTCACGCTAAAACAACATTACAACAGTATAAATATCTTTATTTTATAATGAAAATTTGATTTTTTGACTTCCTGAGTTGGGTTTTGTCTTAAACGGTTTTTTTAACTTCACGTTTACACAATAAATCCACGTGCGATATGACACGGGACTACTTGTACATGTATCTGAACGTAGATTTGAATATTTTTAAGTTTATAAAATTTAATTTTTCCAATAAAAATCCCAAAAATACACGAGAGATAGCACGTCTTCTCAATAAAAACGTAATGGGATATTCATATCAGTGAATATAACAATATAAAAACAAGAAGTACGGTTTCGTGCGACAGTACCTACCTAATGTTACCCACATTATATGTTCTCTTTAATAATAAATTCAACTAGAAATATACAGGTACCGCGTCTGTTGGTGACGAATGCAAAATAATTATTATACAATCTTGTACATATTAAAGTATATTATTTAAAGCGTTTTTTCCCCTTTTGATGAGTATTTAGATCTACAGTTTGTCCCCAAAAATTATGAAACTATCTTGTCATTGCGTTTTGCGCGTGTATATAGGCAATTCATTATTATTATTTTTTTCATTTTTCAATCATTATAACGTGATTGTTTAAGTTTTGTTTGAATATTATTATCAATTGTTTACCCCTAATCCTCGAGTATTATTATATTGATATTATATTAATTTTTGATAATCAATAAAAAACTTCCATTCACATTTTCAACATATGTTCAATGAAATCATTTTTTTCTAAAAATCTCGGCATGCATAACACTTTAATATCGTAATTACCGTTTAGGAGTTATACAAATTCCTAATTTTTAAACCGGGGTATAGAAAAGGAGTAATAAATCGGTCATAATAATAGTAATAGAACGTGATGTCATTCATAGAGGAGATCTTACAATAATTAGTTATATTTTGGGTACCTGTTGATTGGTTTAGAGGCGAGGGTTCCGCGAACCGGGGAGTCACGTTACTCGTTTCTGATGTAATGTGTGACTCGTCGACAATGGGCTCTAAAATAATAAAAAAAAAAAAAACAATAATTATACTATTATTAAAATACAAAATTCGAACATATTTTATGGAGAAACTACTATAATACGAGTATCATATAAAATGAAAATCTGCCTGTCTGTCCACTCTACTATAATTCATACACTTTTATTCCAATCTTTGCAGTCTTTTCAAACTTTCCACACTTGACATTCAAAACAATCGGAATGTCCCTGTAGAGACATTGGCATTCCCTGTCTCAAACTTAGGTTACACCTCAAAATTTAATCCCGAAATGGTTGCTCACACTTGATTTTTAATAGTTTAATAAAAACAAATTTAATTTTCTTAGTTGATTTCTTGATTACCTAGACGATACTGACAAAATTGAATTATAATAAAATAAAAACAGCTATTATTTTTTTAATTTTACACGGGTACATTCTTTTTGAAAGATAAATTACCGGGAAACAGCAATTTAAAGTGATAGGGATACGGGTGGAAACGAGGAAATACGTTAACAGACAGATTTTCAGTTTTATATAAAACTGCATCATCACATTTTTTCAGATCAACCCGAAAAATACCAGGTAATTTAGCTAAATTATGTTATAATAAAACATCAAACCAGTTGTAGGCGGTTTTATACAAATTAATTTATTCCGGTCGACTGGTCGGGGCTGAATCGTTTTCGAAATTCGTGTTTCAACAAGTACGTTCAATTTGCATTATGGCGTATAATACAATAGCAGTGTATTGCATAATAATCCGACGATAAATATATCCGACGTTTATGCATATAATACGATAAATGCATCATGGTTATTTTTTGTTTACGAAAATTCAATAACTAGGGTCATGCAAAATGTTCCCAAAATACATCGTTCTTATTTACTTACACTGTCTGAAATGCTTTGCAGACACACTATAATTAGGCACCGCGGACACACTATATTAGGCACCGCAGACACGTTATATTAGGCACAGCCACACGGGCACTATTAAAAATGGACCAATATAATATTTTACGATAATAATAATTCTTGTACAACGATTATCACATAAAAAAAAATACCGAAAAAATATTAATTTTATCAACTTTAATGTCACACAACGGGAATTATTATTATAAATATATCATCTCGGTTAAAAGCGGTATACACTAATGGAATCTAAATTCAAAGGGTCTTCATTATGGTGGCAGTTTATTGTATCATACAATTAGGGTGCTAGAACTATGACATCCGAAACATTCATAATAAAATATAAATAATTATATTGTGTATACCGAGAATGCGCACTAACTCATTCTTATCGGCCCTGACGCACTAACGACTCTTTATATATACTATATAATACTTAACATATAGTATGAGGATGCCCCCTTACGATAAACGATGTCTCCACACCTATTGTCGAATTTTGATCCTAATTATTAAATGATGATTATAATGATAAAACGGGTTCCACACTAAAATATTCCCGGCAAAGAGTCTAGGATACAAAATATAGCCGATGGAAATATTGCTTAGATAAAATACTTCTTGTAAAAAAAAACCTTTAAATAATCTTTTCCCAAATGAAATTTTAAACTAAAACTTAAATTTATGAGAAAAATTACTTAGTCTTGCTACAAAAGATCAAGATCAAGATTGAGCCTACAAAACCAAAGCCAAAATAAAACCAACACTGGAAGATTTGAATTCTTATAAATTTTATTTTCCAGAAAGACATAAAAGATATGAACAAAAATATAATTACAACACTTGGACGACGTTAGGGGAAATGACAAAATTATAAATACAGAAAACAGAATAAGAAATAATATTATTAAAATAATTTAATTTAATAATATTTCTTATCTTGTTTTTAGTAATTTGTCATTTCCATCATTAACAATTATATACTTAATCATAAGCCTTAAAATAAGTTATGATTTGTATAAAGTCTATGTATTTAATACATAGTTGTTTTATACGAAGTTATAATAAAATAGATACTCAAAATAGCACCTACGGAATAACGTTAGTGCATACAGTTACGTGGAGCAAAATTAATGAGTTTTTATCATTGCTTCCATAAAAAATGACAATGACTTTTTTTTATTGAATTTTGGATCTATATACTCACAAAGGAAGTTTTTTTTTTTTTTGATTTTCCCAACATTCTCCGTAATTATTGATAAGAAACGTAAAATGAAAGCTAACAAATTTACGGCGTTTCGATTTCATTATTTTAAATTATTAAACTTTATGTTTTCTATCAGAAATATTGCGCCAATAGAAAAACAACAAGATACCTTTTTAGTTACATTTTTAATCTAGTTGGTGAGTATTCAATTTGTTTTCCATTAAATCCTATCTTTATAATAGCTTCCTATTAAAATTATTTCTGTACTTTATAAAATTAAAATAAACAACCTTTACATGAATTTTTTATCAAAACGAAGACCAAGAGTTATAATGAAAGGCAATAACGAAGATAAAAAAAAAAAAAAAACCAAGATTGCTATAGTCTTGGTTTACTCATCACGATTTTTTTTCTCTGTATGTGAACAAATTTTTTACTTACTAGAAATCTTTCTCAAATCAAAAAATAAATCAACAATGGTTTATCGTTGCTTATAGATATAAATGTATGAGTACTGTGTCCTAAATTTCCCTTCCACAATACTGGCTGGACCCATTCCTAATAACAATTTTTTTTTTTAACTTAATAATAAAAAAATTTAGGAGCATCCCAAAATTCAACCCTGGATTGGATCCATTGCTGTTACTGACCAATGGTGGATCTACATAGTTATTACTATGTAGCTGAGCATGAATCGTGTATTTTTAAATATTTTCTATACACGCAATGAGTTTGTCATGGATCACAATAATCAAGAACTCCGGGTTCGTGATAAAAATAAACTTTAAAATTACTTATTTGTATAAATTAATAATATTATAATACTGCGTATGAAACAATAATAACCCAAAATATTACGTATACGTAGAGTTACTATACGTTGAGTATACTAAACTAGATAGATAAATCAATTAATGTGTACCATTAATAATATTCTCTGGGAAATGGAATATTCTTTCGAAAAAAAAAAAACCTGATAATTAATACAGTATTATTTATTTATTTTTGTACTAATATTCTAAAGAAAGATTTATTTACATATTTGTAATAGATAAGCTCAAAAACGACTTAACTGATTTTAAAATTTCTTTCACCTGCAAAAAGGCGAACATCTACATTATCAACGAGTAACATGGGCTGTAGGTATTTTATTTTCAAAATGATTGAGATCCCTATGAAAATTGCAATACTTAAGTTTTTAAGTATTTTACGTATGAATATGTAATTTTTTTATTTAATTTTTCATTTATTTATGGGTTACCTTGGTGACATGGATGATAATTTGGTTAACACGGACAAGAAAATTATTATTATTTATACTATTATCTGGTAATAGCAAAGTAATGTCATATCTCAGTTATTGTAGATAATAAAAATGTATACATATTTTTATTGTACCCATATTATTTTCCAATTAGATCATTAACATTTAAGAGTGAAGTACCTAATTTTTACTTTTGTAGATTTATTAAAAATTAAAAATATAATTTAAACACAAAAAATGATTATAATAATAAAAGGAATCATTTAAAATTGAACCTCACGCTGATGACTGTTACCGTTTTGAATTTCACTCAGGTAAACAAAGTTAAGCAGTTTTTAAATTGAGTTTATAGCTGATAACTGACCGCGATAGATAAGTTGGTTATCTTAATAAATCCGTTTAAAAATTAACTTTTTCGTTGGTGAGAACGCCTCTAAAATATGTAAAACTTTTGTTAAATTCGTATGATCGTATTTTACTTTTCTAGACGTGAAATGTTCAACATATTTTTTGAGCTAATCTATAGGAATTTACGTTTACGTGATTTTTACGTAGTTTTTATTTGTTAGGTTCATTATAAGATGAACTTAGTGGTTAATAAAGAAAAGTAGAGTGTAATGTAGTAATTTTTTTTTATATTAAGAATTGTGAGTATTCAATTTAACAAAAATCTTAAAAATTACGGCATTTCAAAACATGAACCTATAACCTAACTTCACTCTAAATAGATTTTCGTTAGAAATGGTTTATGTTTGCTTATTGATAAAAATAAATAATTTTATGAATCCTACATTCCCAACTTTCCAACAACAACAGTGGCGCACACATCAGTAGTATCAGTTTTTTTTAAATTTTTTTTTTTTTTGTTATAATTCAGTGAAAAATAATATTGCAGATACCGGAAATGTTCACCGAATACTTATATCAACACTTATAAAAAGTGAACAATTTTCAAAATGTTCTCACATTTTTTTGATCAATTTGAAATGTCCACGTTCTCTTTATGACTAAACAGGAAGTCTCATGAAAATATGGCTTCATTCCCACGTCACCGACTCCCATTTTGCCGACATCTCATTTCGCCGACTCCCAATTTGCCGACTACATTTTCCTTTGTTAATATTTTCTGTGACGTACGTTGCTTAAAGTACACCTACTCATAACTCTATCCCACTATAGATCATGTTAAAACAACTCGTTTTCGTTGTTGATTTTGCAGGAATTACGCTAGTTTTTATGAATTGTCAATATACTAAACTGAAAAACTGTACTAAACTCAAATTATGAAAATTGTAAGACAAATTATTTTGAACATCCATCTAATGGGTTGATTACCCATTGTAATTGTCAATAGTTTTTATATTTTCGATAATACTAAATTTATATATTCACCTTAGCTCATACCGCCATTGCGACGCTGACATTTCTTTAGTAATAATAATAAATTTTATTTTAACAATAATATTTCAATTCAATATGATAAAAATATAACCAATTTATGTGTCGGTGAAATGGGAGTCGACAACGAGGGAAGACACGATTACAAAATCTCCTGAGATAATAAATCAAATAATTTTATATTTATATTACTCGCAGGGATAAAAACTACAAATATTTATATTTGAATTCAATTTTTTTGGTAAAAAGCTCACAAAATAACTATTTATTTTATTATTTTGAAAAATGTGAAGACAGTCATTTTATAGTGTCTATTTTTCTAGAAATGTTCAGGTTTCAACTTTTTATTTTCATTAAATTCATGATTTTTAATAATTTAGTTCAGAGAAAAGTATTTATAATTATGCATCAGGCTGTGATCATATTCGCTCATTGATTATTATTATTAAATTCAAAATAATCATAGAAATTTAAAATTTTGACAGAAAACTAACATTTGCCTTTTTTGGAAGTAGTACATTTTTCAACAATTTTAGCTATTTATTAGCATTTTATAATTAAGCATTATTACATAATTTTTATTTGGTAAGTACTTTGTGGATAAAATTGTTAGAATACATAGAAATGTTTGAAAATTTGACTGGAGAATTATTATAAGTGTTACTTAGTGATAAATAATAAAAAATTGAGAGTAATGTAATGTTTTTTTTATTATTATTATTATTATAATAATTATAATAGTCTTTAAATCCAAAACCTTTTTAAAATTTTGCTAAAAATCGTTTTTCGCTAGAAATAATATATCGTTGCTTACAAGTATAAATTAAATAAGTTTATGTCCAAACTTCCCACCTATAACAGTGACACACACGACCTCAATATCAACTCTTTTTTTTTGCTCTGAATTTCATCAAATTATAAAAATCACGAATTAAATGAAAATAAAAATTGAACACTTCAACATGTCTAGAAGAATTAATTCAAAAAAGGGGCTATTTTCAAAAAAAAAAAAAAAAAAAAAAAAAAAAAAAAAAAAATATAGAAAGTTAGTTTTTTAAGTTTTTTATGAAAACATAAAAAATTTATTAATATAATATTTGTAGTAATTATCTCTATGAATAATATAAATAAAAAACATAATTTGATTATCTTTATTATTTTCCGAGTTATTACAATGGGTATATTATCTCGAGTACATGTATAATTATGCGGATACATTTGCTTTTTCCTAATCATTTCGAGCACCTAACCGGTGAAACCAAGACAACGAGAAGAGCTGGTAAACGAAAAGATTAAGAAGACCGTAACCAAAAATAATGAAAAAAAAAATATGCGAAAATCGTAGCCCCGACCCGCGCCAACGCCACCACCGGTGACCTCACGCCGTGTGCACGCGTATTAGTGGGACCAGATACTCGCATTTACCGTCTTAATCTTCACTATTTTTCACTCAAAAATATTGTCAAATACAGAAATATAGTCGGGTAAATTTTTTTTATTTGTATAACTGTATCATTTTCGTTTGAACATATTTTACGGAAAAAGTCACATGACGACCTCTTTAAATAATTGTGTCATCAGCTGTGGGCCACAATTTAAATTCAAAATTCAACTGCATATAATTTTGCCATGTTTTTCCATGATAATATGACGAAGACAGTAAATTCGAGTATCACGCGTCTTTTCTTGTAACTCTCATTCATTCGTGTTGTGTATTTATTTATACCTTGAGTACGGCTCCTGCAGGCCGCGACGTGCCGCAACTTATTTACCAGCGCCACTACGACAGGCCGGTCGACCCGCGTCGCCGTCGCACCGTACTGTTCAAAACTGTTCAAAATGCTGTCAAGCGATTCGCCATGCTGTATAATGTGCGGTCAAGCAATAAATATATAAAAGGTATACAAATATAATTATTATTAATCATACAAATTACAGGGATTATTATATGTACAGTATTATAAACACTACATTATTATTATTATTATATGGTAAAAAATACTCATATTGTACAGAGAATATTACAATATTTATGAGAAGTACCAAAATCAGTGGCGTGAGCAGATGATTAGTATTTACAAAATACGTCAATTGGTACTGAACTACGTATAAGGTACTGGGAAAAATAAACCGTATTTAATTTTTGTTCCGTTATGATCGTATCGGTTTCGCGCATGTCCACGAGAATTCTGGTCGTCTGGAACGAGGTACTGTAACACGGTTGGCTACAGAAACAATAGCTCTACGATTGGTTAGCAGTGGTGGCCGGTCGTCAGTAGTGGGGAAACGTGCGCGTATACGGACAGATTTCGTCCGACACACGGCGCGCTCTTATATAATACATTATATAGAAATCAGAATTTAGAATTTTCGACCGATAATATTACTATAAAAACTTATTTTAGCGATATACTTGGAATAAATGATATACAACACGGGGAATCCTTTATAGCAAACGCCACTGATAACCAGCAAATACTTTATAATTAAACATTTATAGTATTTGCTAAGATTTGGTGAATATTATTATTAAAAGGTGGGTACGCGATTACATAACTGCAAGGCTATGAACTATTACACCAAATTATATAATAATATTAGCATAAGATTGGCTCTCGTCAATAAGTCGAATACGTCATTAATATGAAATCGGCAACCGCCAAATAGAATATGCATTTTTTTTTATTTTCAACTTTACATATTCTTATTATCCATCTAGACTTTCGATGTATCGAGAATAACCATCGCACATTGTATAAGAAGGGTCAAAAAAGAAATAATATTTCGTTACGTAGCAGCGACCAGCCGAAAAGCACTAAAAAAGAAAAGGCAGTAGGCACCAAGGTATTTTATAATAATTGTAGGTATATATTATATATTTTAAATTGTGTATTGTGACATCGGATTTTAATTGTTAATCGTGTGGCAAGCAAAAAATTTGAGGTCTTCGTGTCTAAACGCGAGCGTAAGACACGAAGTAGGCACATAAATCTGTCAAAATCTCATTTGAATTGCACGTTATTCAAGTACTTTCAAGGAAATAACAAAATAAATAATTTAAATAATATTTTGTAGATTATCAAGTACAAAATTTAATAAAGAAACATATTTACAATTAAATTTAGGAGAATATTATCCACCTTATAAATCGAAATAGACTGATTTACATCAGGTTTTTAATGAATCGTATTAACTGTAGTTTCGTACATTTCGGCTGGTTGATGAAAATGTACAATTCGTTTTGTATTTTTTAATCACCTTACTCTTATTATTATTATCATTTAAATCACTACTACTTATACCTATCAGTACTATATTGTACTGCAACTACTAATTACTAATTACTACAACTTTAATACTACTATTAATAATTTAACTATTATTCTACGGTGTAAAATCAGCAGGTATCTACATAGTGTCATGCAATATGGTAATAATGTCATGCTTGTCACTTATACTCACCAGTATGTCTTGCTTTAATCTACTGAGTTCAGCTTCCGTTGTAATTTCAAAGTCCGAATTATCACTGGCCTCGGACACCAAGTGTGCACGGAGTTGTTTGTTCCTGCAGGTAATGCCAACAATAGACACAGTGTTAAAACAGAGAATCGGGATAGACATTCATAAAACTATAGAAGCCGACCAAAGAATAATAATTAACCACTGATACCTAGAATCTAGCTGTATAATTTGCTGTTGGGCCTGTGCTAGCTGCGAGTTGGCTGATTTCAGTTCTTCTTCTAGGTTAGCTGACTCTACGCACTTGATGGAATACTTTTCAGACAATGAGAGGATTTCTTTTTTGATCTCTTCCATTTCAGCTCTGAAATACAACAAAACATCGTCTTAGTAACGCAGTGTTATTGAATCAAATTTTATAGATATTGCCAACAACTGTACTCACTCGTGTTCTTTGTGCAGAGCTCCGATGTCATGATTGGATTGGATCTTTTTTAGAAATTCCGTCTTAAATTTAGTTACTTCTTTATGAACTTCAGCCTCGTGAGCTTTTCTCATCGCGTCCAACGCTACACAAAATCATAAGATTATATTAGTACCTTATAATTTATAATAATAAAAGACAGAAAATAACTAATTATTAAACGTGTTACTTACCAGCCAACGTTGCATGAGTTTCTTCGGCGAGTGCCTGTTCCTTTTCCAATTTCAATGCTTCAGTCTCCTGACGGTGTTTTTCTTCTAATTCAGAAATAATACGTCTGTGGGAATTTTCCATCGCCAATAGACCTTTTTCACATAATGCCTAAAATAATTTGAACAGATAAAAAACAAATATAGACATACAAATTACACACATTATAATTTATAAAGTTAAAGAAAAATTAATTTTTATTTTAACGTGTATTTCATTGCTTACCCTTAAGTGTTCTATTTCCGTTTGGTACCTTCGTTTAGTTGATTCTTCTGTCAGAATACTATTAGGCGAATCATTTGAAGCCAATGAAATTTGATAGGATAACCTTAAATTATCCATTTGTTGATTGTACTCAGAGTCTAGTGCACTCAATCGTTTTTCTAATTTTTTTACACGGTCTTTTAGTAGGGTTTGCTCTTGGTCATTTACAGACAACAGTTTTCGTTTTTCTTCTTCTAGGCGACATTTTAGTTCAGCCACATCCATCTGATGCCGTTTCTGAACGGCTTCTAATTCAACATCACGTTCTTGTTCGTAACCCTTGATCTTTTCCTGTAAGTAAACACATCTCTGGCATTCCTGGCACTGAGCTAGATACATTTGCAGCGAGGCTATCTGCAAACGTAAGTCGTGACATTTGTTGCATAAATCTTCAATCCAAGATGTAGATTTATTTTCATTGCGCAAGGGCTGTGGGTCAGAAACTGGTCCATTCAATTGCCGTTTATCGATTATCTCTTCCATACACGATCGTAAGGCCATCACTTCAGTTTCCACTCCACCCAAACTATCATGCAACATACGCTTTTCATCTATTGGAGGCAAACACTGACACATTTTGGCTGCTAGAAACTGACACTCGGATAAAGCTTCGTCTTTGTCCATATCTGCTTTAGTTTTTGGAGTCTTTTCCACTAAATTCAAGCCAGACTCTAACATACAATGAAGCACTGTTACTTCAAAATACTCCTCTAAACAACTTTTGTCCTCAGCATATTTTGTCTTCGAAGGTAACACCTGTAAAACTTCGTTAATTTTCAGTTCAATCAAATTACGAACTTCATTCAACCATGTTTCTAATTTTCCCCTATTCATTACGCACTGAATTAACATGACACTACCTTTGTCTGTTAAATCTTGAGTTTTGAAATAATAATCTAATGCCATATGCATTTCAGTGTCCGTTACAATGTTTTCCAAACAGTCATAGGCAGTATTTTTAACTTCATCGTCATCCCATTTATACTTTTGTATTACATTCATTCGATTGTCCAAAAATTCTTTGACTCTAGTTTCTGTGTTATTTTTTATACTAACTATTTTATCCACCTCGGTGAATAAATCAGTATTGGATTCAAGTTTATTTTTAATCCTGGTTGTAGTCTCAATTGCTATATCATTTTTCATCAACTGTCTTAATTTGCTTAAAAATACAGATTCTGTTGCAACTTTTTCAGCTAATAATGTTGTTTTAGCTTCATCATCTAAAACTCCTTCATTTAAAAGTTTTCTTCTTTTAGATGCAATCTCACTCATTTTGGCACGCCAAGCGCATTCAATTTTATAGACTTCACTTTCTTTGGTATCAATGCTATCTTCAACAATAATATTCATTGTATCTGAGTTTGCTTTTTGCAAATCAGCTACTCGATTTTCTAAAGAAGTCATTCTAATCAATACTTTCATTGGTTCACTACTAGTTGCACTGTCTAAAGATTTTCTCCGCAATCTCGACGCTACTGTACTAGCTCGACAACCCGTGTCCTTTGAATCAGATTTTTCTATGGTATTACTACTGTTGATAGCATCAAATTTACCAATTTTCTTTTCCAAATCTAACAGTTTTTCTTCTAATTCTTTACATATAGTGAACGATTCACGACCCTTAAGTGACAAAGAACGGCGCTTTTCTCTTCCCTCCGATTTCGTAAGTTTTTGTTTTAACAATCGAATCTAAACAAATTAATTTATATATTTATCAAAGTAAAGTTTTATATTTCTATCATCAAAAAAATTGTACCTGTTTATCAGCTGCTGTAAGTTTGGTAGTTAGATCTTGAATTCTAGCAGCCATCATAGCCGCTTGTGCTTCATACGTTTGTTGCCTAATATGTAAATCTTGTCTAGCATTAATTAATTCCAATTCCAAACAATCAGTTTGAATATTAGACTCTCTGAGTTCACGTTTCATAGCCCTGATTTCCAGAACAGCTTTTTCGAACCTACAGCGTAAATCTTCATATTCTTCAACAATCCTATTAACAAATTAACAAATATATATATATATTTATTTTATATATTTATAAAAAAATAAAAACAAAAATACTATAAAATACAAATGCAAACCTCTCTTTATCCATGTTATCTGTATCCAAATCTAAATCTATGTTCGTTAAATCACTAAGTGAATCTAAGCTTCTAGCTCGACTGTCCCGAATAGAAGTATTGATTGGAACTGACCGTCCTTCGAGTTCACGAACTCTTCTGTAAAGAGATTCGTTTTCTTCGATTCCTCTAGCTAATCGGTCAGAAATATCTGCCACGGTACCTCTGAGCCTTGAAACCTGTTCTCTGGTTCTTTCTAATTCCTCAAGATGTCTTTCAGACTCACTTTGCACAGAACACAAAGCAGTTTCCCAGTTTTTCTTTTCATCTCTGTAACTAAAATGGATACACAATAAAAATTAATTTACTATTATATTATTATTATCATAAATGAGTTAATTATTTTATAAGCAAGTACATACAGTTTTTTTAAAGAATCGAACTCTACCAATTGATCAGATTTTTGTTTTATCATGTCCTCCGCCATTTTTAATGAAGTGCCCATCGTCTCTACTTGCTTTTGTAACGCTAATACGTCATTTTTACGTTGTCGCAGTCTTATCAACTCTTGTTCAGCGTTACTTAATTGGCATAGTACACTAGTTAGTTGTTTCTTGACATCGACCAATTCATCTGCTTGTTTTCCTACTCGGCCAACTAACGAACTTCGATCACTCTGAAAATATTGTTCAACAAAATAATTAGTATCGTTAAAAAAACTTTTCTATTTTATAAATTAATTTACTTTAGTATCGTCTGATTCTGCACACGAAGATAACAGAAGTTCATCTGACTTGGACGTTTCGGATAGACTTCTTGGGGATACGGGAGGTGAAGATTTTGAACGTTTAACTGCGAGTGTTCCTCCAGTAAAGATTCTACTTTTAGGCCCACCTCTTGCTCGTTCTTTAACTTTTGATATGGGTGTTCGATTTAGAGGAGGCGATGGTGGTAAAGTATCACCCCAATCACTACTTTCGTGCCGTCCACATTCAGACGCCGTTCTGTACTCATCGTCTGATGAAAAAATGATTGACCTCGAGGAAGACAATGTACCGTCCAGACTAAAACGCGGACATACAATATATTATAATATCATAGTTCTGTGTATTAAAGTCAAAAAAACTATTTTCCAGCATAGTACTTACGACGGTTTGACAATCATGTTGTCTTCGGTAAGTCCTGCAGCTCTTCGTATTGCCGATACCCAATTAGTTCGTATCCCCGACGTTATCGCAGACAAAATAACTCGTTTGTCATCCCAAGACTGCAAACCGAGTGTATATTAACAATTAAAATTGTTTATTTTTTTTTATTCGCATATTATAACTATAAATACTCACAATTGTTTGAAACCCGTAATTTCTATTGACTTGTACTTCATTAACGGTAGTCACGCAACTCAAATCGACTACACCGTCTAGAATACCTTGATCTTCGGCTGTGGGGTCACGGTAAAATAATAACGCGGATCCCCTCAATACAAACCAATGTTTATTCCATTCCTTAAATAAATATGTTCAACATTATTTGTCTAATTGGTTTTTTTTTCCATTAAAATAATTAAATTTACAACTTACGTCTGATGTACTTCCTTGTTTCATAAGCCATCCTTTCTTTATGTTCAACAGATCTTCGGTTGGTAAATCGACTCTCAGTTCTGAACTAGGCGAATACCGCAAAGATAAATCCAATCCACAACCATCAGGATCCCCTCGTATCTTTAAGCATTATTAAGTTTTTAATTATTACGTAATTAAACATAATTTGAAGTTCGTGATTTATATATACCTGTTTTTGATTGGTAACATCCGAATCCCTTGTGGGTTCCATGTTTCTAGGCTTGGTCAATATCCCATTACTTATATTTCGAGGATGTAACCGAGTGATAGAATCGGCAATTTCTTTTAGTTTACATTCACTTTCGTACTCTTCGATAAGTAATCGCCTGGTAACACAATCTGAAAATATACAAACAAATACAACGTTATATTGTTTTCTATTAACTATTATGACGATTAAACTTGCCTGTCGAATCGGTTTGGTCCCATCCGGAAGAAGATGACTGAGACAAACTGGAATTCGACCGATGTTGTTCGGTAGACCTTAGTCGTACATTATCTTCCGTACAAAGTTTTTCCCGAGTCGGCGGTGAATTCGAATAAACTATAAGCAATATAGTAAATCGTGCATATTATTACTAATTACATGGGAATATTATAATATTATACATATTTATATTATTATAAATTGATATAATTGTATGAATTGCCTTACTTTTTCGGTCGGTTTTATTCGTGGGGACAGTACCCACGATAACAGGGGCCGTTGATGAACGTGGTCTCTGATCTCGGTCAGGTACGATTGATGACGAAGTTGTCCACCCTGTCGTTTGTTGATGACTAGCCAAATTTGAACTCGTAGAAATTGTAGCGGCTATAAAAAAAAAAAAACGACGGAACAATTATTATCAATGTGTCGTATAAGATAATAATCTAATACAAAGCAAAATGACCACAAAATTCGGGGATATACTTCGCACCACTAATCTAGGTGAAAAGTTGGGATACATTTTCAAAATTAACACATTTTTACATTTTTCAGAAAAACCACTACAAAAACAACATCCATTATGCAAAAGAGATTTTCTGTCGGTAAATTTTTTCATTTAGTTTTTTTGGAAAAATGATCTATACAAAGTAACATCAATATTGGAAAATCCACATCTTTCAGTGTTAAAATATTGGTACATTTTTATTACCTATTTGATAATGTGAATTTTTTTTGTATGTGTGTGTGGGTTTAAATGACTTATACCGAAAATCTTGTCAAAAACTTTATAGGTCCTTTCTTATAACATTTTCGCTGTCAATGAATTGGGTAGGCAATTATTTTTTTTAAATTTCAATTTTCTTAGTAAATGGAAAAAGAAATCAAATTTTTGGAATTATATCTTAGTTGATTGTTATATTACTTTGGCAAGTTGCAACAAAAAAAAACCTACTACTTGGTAATACTCTGTTTAAAATCGTTTTTTGTTAGTAATGGTTTATCGTTGTGTACAGATATAAATTAAATCACTCTATATATGCTCCCTTTTAATTTCACTCCTAAAATAATGACACACCCATCAGCAGGATCAGCCTTTTATTATTTAATTTTAATTTTATTTATGATTTGATCCAAGCTATTTTACTATTCCACAGTGTTATGACTAGGTTAAATAATTTATTTTTTTTTTTTTTAATTAAACTGTGGTGCACAATGTACAATATAATAAATTGAATGCAAATAGAGATAGATACAGTATAAATAGTATAATACATAGATATTAATTCACTTTGGACTGTTCGCGCGGCCGAAAACATATGTCATTGTACATATTATAAATTTTTAAGTAATTGACAATAATAATAATAATATGTTACCAACACAATCGATAGTTAACGTATAACAATAATATGTAGATACTTAATATTATCATATAATATTATTATACCAACTATTACCATATTATTATAGTTACACAGTATTTGAACGCATATTTGTATGCTAAAACGTGCAGTGTAGAGCAATACTTCTCTATTCATAACGCAAAAATTCGTGTTATTCATATTCAAATTTTAAACGGATTGTACGTCGGCGTATATATTATAATAATATACTTATAGGTATATAATATTAAACGTTTTATTGCTGATGTACATTTATTATAACTTATAAAGGTTCACGATCAATAATATATACTTTGTATATATAGAAAATTCGGTACACCTAGGTTGCACGCTAACCGGTCAAAAACACCTGAAAACATTGTCCATACATACATAATATGTACCCATACTTATATATACCGATTTATTATAAAGCTATATAGTATTATAGCTACCTAAGGTGCAAAGTTCTGCACAGAACGGATAGCATCTGCAAGCAAGTGTTACGAAGTATAATATAGTTTAAACATTATAACAAACGAGCCATTCCCAAAAATAAAAAAATATCAATAAAAAAAAAAAAAAACAAGTTTACAGACACAATGGAAAGTTTGACAATATAATAAATCGCGTAATATTATGCTAGGGTAATAATAATAATAAAAAAAACAAAAATAAGAATCAACGCGTTAAAACAACACGGTTGCCGTTAGGTAAGAATAATAATACAACGTGGTATTATTATTATATTTTATTTTTTAATTTTTTTTTCTGGCATGTTTGAACTGGACCCTTGAGCTTTGGTCCGTCGTCGTCGTTGTATACAAATACGTCGATAACCGGTCACCGGCAAGATAATAATAATAATATCAAATTATATATTAGTGTTTTTGGCGATCCGAAGCTACAACTATCGAATACTGGATTTCCGCCGACGACTTTCTATATGCACGATGGTTTTCAAACTATATGAATATAGTACGAGTATACAATGCGTCCGGAAATCCGAATATCTCTTTACGTAACGCTTGACGTGCAAATTATTCACACGCGTACAATATTATATATAATAATATTATAATACGAGTACCCAGTTGTCAGAAAAATGATAAGGGAATTGTAGTTATAACGGTCTGCAGCGAAAAAAAAATCTATCATCGCGTCCAAACGGACCGAGGATGTTCCAATAAAGGTGAATGAAAGGCTAAAATGTTTGGTCAAAAGTTGACAATTGTCTGGCTATAAATTATATAATTACAATACGCAAATTATTTGAGTGGTCCGCGTAATATTCGCATATTATAAAAAAAAAAGATTCGAATTTTGTAACAAGCGGTCGAGACTTGCGGTGTTCAGAATATTATTACGTTCTCTATCCGACTGAACTCCTACGCTGATAGATACGGCAGGTGTATCACCGGTCATGACGGTGTTCATTATCTTATAGTTGATAATAAATTATTCTGTACGTCATCGGTATACTTTATAACCGAATAAACAATTTATACTCGTATTCTGATAATACGACAACATTACTAGGGTCCGTCACTTATATTACAGTAACGAACGCAAAAAGTTTTTCGGGGGATAAATTATCATTTAGTTTGTACTTAAATTTTGAATAATATAATCGATTTCTAACAATATAAAGGCGGTCTACTGTGATAATAGTAGTGGATAATCGCGAAACCCTTATACCGAAAATTGTTCCCGATATAAACCCTGTCACATATTACAATACCGCGCGGGTAGATGCTAGCGTACGATATCACCCAGTCGTCCGCGTGTGAAACCACGCTATATAAATTAACCGATGAGCCAGCAATAATTACTATTATCATCTCGACGACGACTGTTAACGTCATCATCTGCACCCGTTGCACAGTAATAAATAATTAATAATATATAACCGACACGCTTCCGGGCCGGCGATCGCATATTATAAAAGCTCCCGGGAAGTACGATTTTTTTTTTTTCACAATCGAAGACTGTACAGGAAAATCAAACACGACTTCACCCCCACGCCTATCATCGCAGTATTACAATGCGTATATAATATAATATTTTATCTCGCGCTGCTCAGTAAATATAATAATAATGCATGCATGTATATGTATATACAAACACGCCGCGTAATACAATCCTCATTATATCTGCGCATTCGATCTGTTAAACATAATATTATATTATATTATTATAACGCGCGTGCCTGCCTACAAACAACGACCTGTAATAAAAGACAAATAGAGCTGCCTCCAGCCTTGGGGGCAGTGTTTCTTTATCCGCCGCCGCCGCCGCTGCAGTAGTTATTACGGATATTATGTGATTTCTTCGTCATTTTTTTTTTTTTCGATTTCATACCCGTATCTGTTTAACGCGTGCACGGTTTATTACGGGACACGAAAAAAAAAAAAACCACCGTTGGTTTTCATCTTTCGTAATCACACTGCACAGTGTGTAGTAGTAGCCACTGGGCGAAACGTGTTTTTTTTTTTCAAACGTAATTTTTTATTTTTTTAATCAGATCGCATTCCGATTTTCCGTTTGGCAATGATCACGTCGTCGTCGTCGTTGTATATAAAACACGATAGTATTATTGTTATTATTATTATTATTATTATTAGGTATACACGCCACCGTCGCTGCCGATTCGTGAGACGTTGAAGAGAATCGCGCGGCGGATCCTCGTCAATCAGCGGACTGCACAACGGAACATCACGCGCGCGGTAGTCCGTTTTTTTTTCTGGTGCGAATAAAATATTTCGTTCAAAAATAAAATAATAATACAGGTATATATAGGTACCAAATACTGCGGAATAATATACACAGTATTTTAAAATATAGATATGTACTCGGTGAATAAACCGTCCAATAAAAACGGAACTTCTGCTATAGGGCGACCGAAGTAAATTTGTGTTCCAAACCAGTGCGATATTATCATGAAGGTCCGCCTCAAACTAAAAGTTTTACTGGTAATATAGCTATCATTAATATATTAGGTATTTGGACTTTCAGATAAATTAACTTTACAAGATTATTATATATACTTTCGCTTCAACAGCTGGATTGTATTATAAAATAAATATGTCCAAATACGAAAATCGCATGATTTTATATTTGGAATTATAATGTACAAGTTCTTTTTGCATTTTTCTGATTTATACTTAGGACACTAACTTCCTTGGTGCAGTATGAATTAGTATTCATACAGTATTCATACTAACAGGTAGGTGAAATTTTTTTCCATCTGCTCCATAACTCGTTGTGATTTTTCACAGAGACTAGATATGCACCAATGCACCAGTAGGTTTTAGATTTATAATCAGAATAACTTCCTCGAGTAGTATGTGGGTTTTGATAAGAGGGTGCTAACTCCAAATACTCTTGTCTGTATATTATAATGACGTCCATAGATAGCGTGGTAGATATGTATATCCAATACTTATATTTTTGGTATTGGATAGTAATGTGAGGTACTGCTGTTTTAAAAGCGAAGTTTCAAACTGAAAGTGGATATATTATTTTATTATATACATTAAAGTATTATATACAAAGGAAACGTACAACTACTTCAATAGAGTGGAGATTCTTCGTCGTGTGGAGTCTCATTGAGACCGAATCGTATTTACACCTGTGGTGTGCGGCGTGGACAATGGGTCGCGACTAATTGTTTTCAAACTGCATTTTCAAAACGACGCTACTGTATATACTTAAAAACGTAGTCCTCCCCCTTGTTGTTGTTATTATTATTATTATTATTATTATTACTATAAAATGTACACAAGTAGCTGCAATAGGTATATACGATAAAATGCGTTTTGCTGACGAGAGTTCTTTAACGAGACATTCATATAGTGTTTTAACAAAAAAAAAAAAAAAGAAAGGAAAGGAAAAAAGAAAAAAAATTATTAATAATTCTCTGACCGTCTGTGGCGGTCGCCGCGGCACACTATGCGTGTATTTGGACGTGCGAGTAGAAACCGGACGTTTCCGATAACAATACGGTGACGAGTATAAAATATAATATACTCGGAGGTATACGAGAAGACGTGTGTATATTGTCAAAAGAGACTTAAACGCTCGCGTAGAATTCTTACAGACTACAATAATAATAATAATAATATGCGACGTACTATGACGACGACGACGCGCGTTCGTTTCTAGAGTGATGCCAACAAAAATCTCGACGACAAACCGGAATTTATACGTATGTAATATAATACATAAAAAAGGCCCCCGGTCTTCTAGCGTTTCCTCAAAAAATATAATAGTAGACAATAATAATAATAATAATAACTGCAAATCGATACGCGACGTATATAGGTATAAAAAAGTATATACGTAATGCCGCGACGACGACGAATCGTTTCGATTTTACCGTTAGAATAACCTATACGACGAATAAGAAGAGAAGGACCGGCCGCGTACGATTAGAAGCTCATCGCCGCCGTGTATGTATATATTTATATGCGAATATAATATAATAATAATATATGCGTATATATAATATTATAATATATTATTACACCGTATATATATATATATATAACGTTTGTGTGTGTTTGCAAACATTTCACTTTCTCCGGCGGTTCTGCGGCAATCGGTTAGTTAGTATGCGTGTATATATACATATATAGGTGTACAGTGTACCTATAATATAGTTGCGTTATTACGGAGACTGCGAGAAAAAAAAAAATGAAAAAGAAGAAGGATGCCGGAAGGGGTAGCGGCGGCTGCGGCGTCGTTGGCGAAAGAGAAAAAAAAAGTATTAGTAAAACAACTTTCTAAGCACGTGTACGCATACGTGTATATATGTATATATATACGGCACTTCTTGTAACATGCGTATTATACGCTATACCTATATAATGATAGTACATGTTTGTTTACACGAGGTACACGCATGTGACCGCTGCGGATGGCTGCGGCGATCGGACCGAAGGGCGGCCGCCATAAATCTCTATGTGTCTAATACGCGTGTCCGATACGATATGTTATCATCTCGCGCCGGCGTGCGTGTTAGGTAACGCGGGTTTAAAGACTCGACGGTCCTTATCAGTTCTCGGTGGTCGCCGGGAGATTACAATGTAAGCTTTCACTCCGCGGTCCCGTTTTTTGGCGCACGCGACGCACACAGGCGACTCCTGGCCGACTATACATACAAAGATCTACTGCAGCAGCTCGGAGACACACTTTAGCCAGCCGACCCTCGATATTATAACAACTGACGCGGCAGGCCCAGATACGGATTCAGGTATACGCTAACAAGCTAGACTATAGAGCGGTATTTCCAGGGGGTGGGAAAATTGTTCGTAGCAGTTTTTGGCCAGTCAGGTATCTTTACACGGTAACTCAAGCAATATACGTGCTAATAATAAAATCAGAAAAACATATTTTTCGCTATATATTAATAAATAATCTATATACAATTAATTGCAACAACATCAGATATATTATACTGATTTGTCGGTGTTTTATTCACTCGAACAAACATAAAATAATTTTCCTAACTAGGAGCGCTGAAACTCTGAATTCTGTCTCTGGGCAGACCCACGGTAGCCGCAATATCGCCATGTGATAAAGTAATAGACAAAAAAAATCATGTACCAAAAAATAAATGAAACTGTAATACACTTGTATATTATACGTATATCTATATTTTACATAATTTCAATACCATTAAAATATTTTTAAAATTAGAAATTGAGGTACTTTCAAAAGAAATCCTAGTGGGTCATTCGAGGGAGCTACTATGTTATTTACATATACTTTAGACTCAATTTCCCGGCCGAAATACATTTTAGTAGAATATAATATGTGAGAATTCGTCTATGCATTTTTTTTTTTTTTTTTAAGCAATTAACAATAGCAATCGTTGTTTGATGTTTTGTATTGACAGGGAAGAGAAACAAACTAATTATTTTTTTTAAATAATAACAGATACATGTTATAATGTTGACTATAAAAATTATATTGCCACCATATTATTATAATGATTAACGATTCTATTGGTATAAATTGGTTGTCTATATTTACCCATTGAACAGCTGTATTATAATATTTCGTTTAGTTTCTACGTCTGAAAATTTGCAAATATAAAAAGTTGAAAGATCACGATATACTATGCATAGGTAGGTACTATCAGTATGCGAAATCTTTTTAATTTTTTTAGAGTTATTTCAGTGTAAATGTTATAATATATATTATTATAGCGAACAAAAGTTATTTCCCAATAGCTCTTATCTATATTTTTTTGAAAAATCAAAAAATAACCATTATAGTATAATAAATAAGTGGATGCCTAGTCAAAACGGTACATATAATCATCGTAAACATGATAGTGTAAAAATTGCTATATTATAATAGAGTGTTATACGATAAATAGGTTGCACAATTTCTGTTACAGTTTTACATTATAATATTAATATAATATTCAGTTTTTTTCTGAGTCTTATTTTTATTTTATTTTTTTACCGATTACCGTTAAAAACGGTCATATTATAATATGGTATGTCTATACTACCACTGCATCATCGTCCTCGTAAATATTTGAAATTTTGAACCGTTTACCGTGGTTTTTTTTAACCGTTTCTTCTTTGCGTAGTCACCTTCACACTGCAATTCTCGTTAGTTGTAATAATACAACGAATTGTAAAACGTATACGATGATTCGAATCACATTCTGGGATAAACCGTTCACGCATTGTTGTGTTGCATTATACTTATATTCCGTGAATTATAAACAGTAGATTCATTTCAATAAAAAACCTACCAAGTTTTTCGATGAAGCAGAGGGTTATTTACCAAAAAAAATTTAAAAAATATAATAGTTATTTTAAATAGATGTTTTATTTTATCATAATATTAACATAAAAATAAGCACGTAATATTTTCGTGGCATTTGAAAGATAAAAATGCGTCTTTAATAATATAATCGTGAAAATTGATCGAAAAATAGGAAAATCAAAAATCCAGGCCTAAAAGTCAGAGATCGACTAAAATGACAAATCAAGACTAAAAGTTAGAGTAGGGTAAATACCGCCACTAACACAAGATTATTTGACCGTTTTAAATATACGAAACAAGTATTCGCACAATAATATCGTAATAAATGAACAGGGCGAGAAATCGGCAAACAAGTAAACATTACATGACAACAATATTATTATTTCATAAAAATTGAATTAAACACTATCTGTGTTGTATATAATTACATTTGAGAAATATAAAATTATTGTAAAGTGATTTCAAAACAGCAGCTATTTAAAGTCTAATCGAAATGTGCGCAACTACCTACATAATAATGTTACTCAAGACATATTATTATAATGATAGGTATGAAAATAAAATACTTAAAGTCGGTATCGTGTCTGTTTACCGATTTATATTTTGTCTAGTAGCTGCTGCAGATTATAATAGTTTCAGTATATAATATGCTGCAAGTAACGATAAAAATTATTCGGAAAAAAATCGTACATTATCCATTACGTCAACCGACCGGCGCTGCACATTAATATTTGAATATTATCGTTATGAAAATTGTTCTGAACTTTAGATAATATAATAACTCTCGCAAACGGTGCTAAAGAACGACTTACAGTCACTATATAATATATATATATATATATATATATACACATATACCCTTATCTATATATTATATTTTGTTTACATATTTCCTATAAATATATCCGTATCAGTATTATTTAAAGTGTTTTTTTCTGTTTTCATCTTAACAAATGGTATGCATTGTATGAATTTTTATGTTACGATGTACTTAACGAAACTTTTAAAATATAAAAAAACCGTGTTTTCCTTAAAAATTAACCTTTTTTTTACATACAAGAGAGACAGACTCGTAGAGTTAAAGTTGACGTTTACAAACGAGATTAAAAACACTTTTATTATACTTCTTGATAATAATTTATGCAGGAACTAAATATTGATAAAGATAACGTTCATACAATTTAAACAGATAAAAAAACACTCAAAGATTTATGCACGTTGATGCTTATCAAAGTAGTTTTAAAATTAGAAATTAGCTATCGTAGAATAAATATAAATCTATACATAATATCCAGACCATCCACTCGGTATATAAAACAAATCTATCTGTAGTCCCAAACCTAGTACTGTTCTAAGGACATAAGTAAAGTATAAACCTAAAACTTATCACACCATTCATAAATCTAGCCGATGAAAAACCACGACAGGTTTAGATAAAGGAGGGGAAAAAACGCAATTTGTTCTGTGATCAATGATCAATTCGAAATCGACCGTATTAATCTACGAGTATTACATTGAAATACATCAGAAAACTTGAATACATAGACGATTAGGTACATATATTTAATAAAGTAACCGATAAACCGATGTGTGCCACTCTACTAAACAAATCTGGACAATAACGAATTAAAAAATTAAGAATATTATTAGTATTAAATGCTTATTTCAATAATCGCTATTAAGGAGTATTAAAAAATTGTTTCAAATCTCATTGAAAAAGTCGATATAGTCTATCATATATATTTGATTGGCTTTAACATATTTTATACACAAAACGACAGTTATGTGCGGTATATCTATTATAATTTATAAGTCTTGTAGAGTGTTTATAGTTTTCACGGTCGTATTCCAGACGACGCGATAATACGCTCTCGATTGCAGTAAGACGAGTAGTCCTACGTCCAACGCACCGGAACTAAATATAATGATAAGTTGTCTTGTAGTCACCTACGAATGTGCTTACTGCCTACTGTTGCAATACAATTGCGCATTTTTTACTTTTATTGCCTGTAAACATCACTACGAAACGAGTGATCATAATTTGTAGATACACTAGGCGTATTTATGAAGTTTCTTTTTAATATTACATTAAAAAATCAAAAATCAATCAGAGTTTGGTTTTCTCAGACCCTTTATGAAGAATGTTTTATTTCTTGAAATATGCGTATTTATTATAAACTAAGGCTGGTAAAACATGTGCATGTAAGAGCGCTAAGAAAACCAAAAGGAAAACGTTTATTAAAAACGAGAAGCTGATTGTATTCAAATATTGGTTATATAGACTACAAAGGACAGAGATCCAGATTTTCAGCGATTAAGTCTGGCCTATAGTAAGAAGAAGAAACTATTTGAAATTTAATTTAATTTTTATTAAATTAAAATATTTTGAATATTTTTTTTTTTTTTTTTAGCGGTACTAGTTACAGTTTTACGAGTCACATGGTGGTATTATGTATTTCGGTCGATTCGGTCCGACGGTCACCGCCGCGTCGCGGAGAAGACGACGCGCCATCGCGTTTTGTCCGCCAGAAAACATCAAAAAACAGGGAAGGGAAATAATATATATGCGCAGAATATTATAAATCGAAACTCTCTCTGTGTGTGTTCCGCCTAGGACTGGTCGAAAGAAAAATCGCTATCATATAATATACACACGATATTATTATATTATACACAATGGACACAAACCCGCGGCAAAATTACCAGAACCGGTAGTTTTGCCGATACAGTTACCGCGGTTAAGCCCGTTAAAAAGTATAATGATATGACAATGTCTCGCAAGAGAGACGGCCATATTTTTTAGACGTTCTTGGCCGAGCTCGTGTCGTCCGTTTCAAATATCGTATAGTAACAATACGCAAGCAAACGAGGACATACTAAAATCCCGTTAAAATCTCTTTAAAAAGTGCCAAATTTTAAAAAATTTGAATTTCCTTCTTCCTGAGTACCGTGTCGTATCAAAATCTCTGCAAGAAACGAAAGTGCTGACCACTTTGCAATATCGACCGCATAATATAATCACACAACTACCTATACTATTTGATATACCACTCCTCGATCTCTTGAAATTCCGTCCACGGACTTTCTCCCTTGCACGATGGCTTTCTTCTTCTTTCTTTCTCCCTCGGAGTTCAGCAGATAAATCATACATAATATATACCTAATACGTATAGGAAAATATGTATACTTCAATCCCTGACCACCCCTATTTTCATGAACGAATATGATGTATTATAATATATGATTTTATTTCCCCGCTTCTTCGGCTCATCGGTCACAATCTTTTTCCCAGTTCGCTCACATTCTTCTTATAGCACCTATGCTTCTTTCCGAAGAACAACTGTAACTCCGATATTGACACGTCGTATAAAACTTGTAACATCTTATACAAACGGATAATTAACTATAAACTCATCCTTAGCTAAACCAAAAATGAACAAAAAAACGATTTAATTTTCGTTCCGAAAATAACAAAATTCCTGTCAGCCACATTTTATGAAGTGAATTTCGAAATAAAAAGTAGATAGCGATTTTCTTCTTGTGTAATGTTAAAGTGTACTAAGTTTAATCAAGAACGGAAAAAACTTGTAGATTTGTACAGCGGACTGGCAGACAGGCAGACATACATTTTCTTATTTTTTAACAACCATCGAAACAATTTTACGGCAAGCACGACATTTTTGTTTTTATTTTTTCTTTTACACACTTTTAGCTGATATAGTAACGCGGTGTTTAAATATTGTACGCATACACAGAATGTTCTGCATAAAATATTATTGTCACAAATATTACTACATATAAGTACTTTAAAATTCTATAATAAATTAAATTGTATATAACGTGAATATTGGCTAAAATATATTATAGTAATAATTAGAATATCTCTACAACTCTGCGCGAAAAAACATTTGTGCGCTCTATAGAATACGTTCGAAATATGCCTAATAATCTGTTCTCTTAGTTTATCCGTCGCGTACTGTCGAAATAAATCAAAAGAAATGTTTATAGGTGCATTTGTTCTATTTACGTGCACCTTATACTTCTCTTTTCATATATATAAATGTGTATGTTCTATCTATAGACAGCTGTTTTCCGGTCATCATTAGTCGACTTTAATCGTACAAATAATAATGCGTGGACCGTGGAAAGTATTACTCTATTACCACGGTGACGACCGAATCGACAGCGGTGTCCAACCTCTGGAAAAAATAAAAAAATAAAATACGCAGTCGGTTATGCATAGTAATCATTTTCGAAGTATGTATATATTTCGAAAATACACGTTTCTCTTTCTATTGTCCTGTGACGATGGCGGTTTTTCCCCTTTTTTTTTTCACCCGATCGTGCGAATTTTCGGCGCTAAACGCAATTTTATAATGTACCTACTTACAACAACTACGGTTATCAACATAACGACGTCGATGTATGGACCACAAATCTTCAAACCACAGGTGTCATATATACATGTATCCCTATAAGACGAATTATGAAACCGTGATACCTAGAGAGCCTGGATAAGAGCCCAACTGATTAGATAGCAGCTATTTTCCGTCCAGACTTTTCCCCCCATTTTCATGTTTTCTATATAATTAATAATTATATTTATAATATACAAGTACAACATAAAATTATACATGGATAATTGATAAATAGAATAGACACATTTAACTCATTTAGACATGTTATTTAGTTTTGGAGATATTCTAGGTTCTTTTGATTGTTGGGTGAATCGTAGATGGCTGGAAATGTAAGACTGTAGAACTACACAAAACAGTGAATTTGAAGTAAAAATAACTATAATTATTATTAATTGGCGATTTGTCCAAAAGAGGTTTAGAGTTAAGTCCTACAAGAGGGGTGGTGATGTGGCCAAATGATTAGATAATAAAATCGTTCATGGTTTTAAATTTCGGTAGACACGAAAAAATAGACAGCATAGAAAACGATTTAATTGCTACACAATAATATGCACTATGAATTTAAAGTATTTCTTAATAATATATATTATGCATGAAGGATAATATTAGTATCCTCGTTGATAACTATAGTTGTCCTAGAAAAAAAAAAAACACACGTAAAATGTTGTTAATTTATCGACAATAACAAAAGACCGTACAAATTATCTTCATGTACAAGTAAGTGTAAGTATAATTTATTATGTTTGTTCATGGAATGTGAATAATACTATTATAAGAAAACATTAGTGCAAATTTACACTAACAATAGAATATGAAAGAAAATTAGTTCGAATATAGGCCAAAATTATTATTCTGTCATAGAAACACGTGATGTTATTTATTATAATAAAGTAAAATCGTTTTATATTTTTTCTTACGGAAATAAAATTCTACAGCATTTGTTTGTAAATAATTTAAATCGATATATTCAGGGTGTTTCTAAAAAGTGGGCTGCTACTAGCATTACACCACACTCGGTGTAACGGAATGTTTTAAATTATTTTCTACCTCTAAAACCTAGTTAAACTCATAGAATATTTGTGCGAGCTTGAGCATAAATACACCGTGATATTCCATAAATTTCTCGTACGAATTGATATGACACATCTGCATTTTTAACAATTTTGACGCTTAATAAATGCTTATGTCACCAGAATAAAAATAAAAAAGACGGACATACTTCGCATGATGGTGGACATCTACTGTAGGTGAGAAATTGGGAAGATAGAATATAGAAGGGAATTTAATTTATGTCTGCACGCAACCATAAACCATAAATTGCTAACGAAAAACAATTTGGAATGAAGTCTCTTTATTTACGGAAATGTTTACCTTTTTGCTTCGTTTTTCACATCTGTTATAAAAACAGCCCGATAAATAAAAAAAATATATTTTTAAAGTACCACCCCAGTCAAATTTCCTTTCAAAAAAGGCAATACACTTGAAAATCTGAACAAGATCTCTAGTAGAAAAGTTATTCACAGGTAAAAAAAAATATAAAAACGTTATTTTAAAACAACTACGTTTCGAATCTAAAATAATACGTAAGACTAATGTAAAATATTTGTAAGAAATTGATGCTGGAAATATTATGGACCAATTAATTTGTTAATATCTAAAAATTGCATAGCTGTTTAATTACAAAGTTTAGATTAATATACGATAATAAAGTACAATAATAATGTTTTTGTTAATTTTACTATTGCTATAATAATAAATATTGCTAATTGTTATATTAACCAACCAATTAGGCTGGAATGTGTTTTAGATGTCGATAGCAAATAAATATTCTCATCAATCTAATTAATGATTTAGATATAGTGATGAGTCAATTAAATTTTTTTTTCATTTCGGCTATATTACTAAGCGTCAAATTCGTGCGAAAATAATAAATGTGATCGATTTTTATCATAGGACTTTGCAGAAAATATCATGAGATATTTATGTTTAAACTTACGCAAATATTCTAAAAGTAAATATGAAAGAAAAAAAACAGGTTTTTGAGGTAGAAGAAAAAAATGCATTATTGGGTCACACCACCAAGTATATTATAATATGATGGTTACACTATATACATAAATACACATACGCACGGGTGAGTAAAAAAATACAGTCGTATTAAACACTGATCAAGTGACGAAAGATAATGATTCATATTTTTCTTATAATTTTTTTTAAAAAAATACGCGCAAACATCGTTTTTATCAATTATTTTGTCACTTAATAATAATTATGTTATTTATAAGACGTGCAATTTATTTGATATTTTCATTTAATGAAATAAGAAAATGGTATTTTTCAACACATTTGAGAGAGAAATGATTATTTTTTTTTTTTTCATTTTAAATTGTTAGTTATATAGTGTATACATATTTTATAGAGAGATGTAAAATAATAATATACAATTTTAATGGTAATACTGTCGAATTGGAATATCACGTTTTTAAGGAAAACGACGACGACGATTTCAATAAAAGTGAAAGCAATATTATCAAACTTAATGGCAGTTAGGTACCTATATAATAGTAATATTGCTTATTAAAACTCGAAAAATTAATACACGAGCGTCCTGTTCACCAATAGGTATCTATAATGACACGATATTATAATTAATGTTCAGTTAATAGTTTCTTAAACGACCGCGGCTTTTTATATTTTTTTTTTTTTTTTTAGTTTACTGTTTTATTATTTTTGTCAAACGAGCCGCAATAAGCCTATCTGAGTATATTGTCGTTGTATTATTTTCCGGCACATTAATCACTTAAAAACGATAACATATATAATAATATTATTAAGAGGACCTAATAGGACGTGACTACCGCATCTCAGTTTAACATACTAATAAATGACATAACAAAATTACTGTTACTTTGCTTTTTTCTAAAAAAAAAAAAAATGTCAAAAATATTAGATAGGTACAGTAATTTTAGATTTAGTTTTTTTTTAAATAGCTGTAACTTATTTTGTATAACAAATTTTTAAAAATTTCTACGAACGTATTCTCCTCTTTATATTATTTGAATTTAAACTCCAATTTACCCTTAAACGCCGCAATTTATATTCTAAGTAAGATACTTTTGCCTTGTTGCACGTTAGTTAGACTGAGACAGTACTCGTAGATGAACATGTGGGCGTCCCCATAATAATGATTCTGTTTCGAGTGTACTACGTACTGTGTATTATTATGAACAGGACTTGTGAGTTTAATGGATTTGCATGTTTTTATTCCTACATCGTATGCAAGGAAATGGATTCGGTCAAAATTTGTACCATTATAAATCAAATACTAAATCTTATTATGCATAGTTTTGCATATTTAACGGGTTTGGGCGTATAAATGCATAATTTCTTGAATTCTTTGTATTTGATGATTTTTTTTAGCTTTATATCTGGTCAATGTGGTCTAAATAGGCATTAAATATTTTAAAATACTACTTTTATAGTTATGATGAATATGTTATTATAGTTCTGTATTCGGGTATGGCTTCCGCATAAAGACAAACAGTTTTTAGTTTATTTAACTGAATGTTGTTGTCTACATTTGTCAAACATTGTTCAAGTCGAGTAGCAATTGTAATACGCATTATTGCGTTTAATTACGATGTCAATAAATGCTTCATTAAGTGCTTAACATTTTATTTGAATTTTTTACAGGTAGTAGGCACATATTTTCAAAAATTAGAGTCTATTTTTATATACCTTGAGAATCTTAAGGGCATGAATTTTACTGGGTATTTCGTCAGTTTTAGTGCGTAATTACATGCATACCTTTAACTGGTTTATTAAAAAATTAAATGCATACATTGAATCAGTTCAGTCTCATGTTGTATATGTTATAAATCAGTCGAGATTTTGACTGTTACCACACATTTAGTTTCTTTTCTGTTCAATCACCTATACAAATAAACACGTAGTTTAGCATTCATCTTCGGTTAAATTTACTATTCGAGGCTATATAGTTATAGCGATATACCAAACCTAAGAAGACAGATGTTAGAAAACTTAATTGAACGGTCACAATAGGCGCTTGGTAATATTATAATAATACTTGTATTCGCGTACTTTAATGCTAAACAATTTAACCGAACGCGACTGAACCTAACCGTACTGAAACAAACTGAAGAAGGTACTCGTAGAAGTAAGACGTTACACGTGCATTTGTTTTGGAGACAACTAACTTAACCTTGGACACCTTAAAAACGCACGGCATAACAAATTTTCGATACTACAGGACCGACAACGTTATTTTGTTTGTTTTGATATTAGAGAAAATTGACCTAAAATATCGCACCTAAAGATAAGAACATTATATATATATATCAACTACCTCTGGTTATTTTATTATGTGTACGAGGTACGAGTATGTGAAATATCACGATTTAAAATGTCTCAAATCTTGCTCAAAAATGAAAATATCAAGGGAAAAAACCCGACGTATACATACACTGCAGACCAATCTAATCTAACCTAACGTAATTGCAGAGAACGTTCTTAATTTTAAGTCCGATAACAGGTAAATTCACTCTCATATGAAAACTAACGGCACGAAATTGTCCCTGCTAAACGCAAATTATCTATGGCATGCGTTTATAAAACGTAGACAAGAAACGCATGACGTGTCCTCTTAAAGTTAATATTCCAGTTCGAGTGTACCGAGTACTATATACTAATATTATTATTCTGACGAATCTCGTCCGCTCGAGCTAGTATAGTATACTGAATGTGTAGCTGTATAACTGACAGTAATGTCGTACGCAATACGTATAGTGATAATATTAATAATAAAACGCCGAGGTGTAGTTATAAATTGCCGACAACGATTGAGAGAAAAGAAACTTAAACGCGGCGCAATAAAAAAATAAAAACGACCGCGTAATTTATATTATCGAGTGCACACGGAACCTGCCGTGCCACCGATAGTGAAAACGCATTTTGCGCAGCTTTTTTTTTTTTTTTACACTCGATAATTATCATAAAATTATTATACTATAATGTGTGATATAATTATACATTATATTTATTTGAAATACATTTAATTTTTTTATGTTTTCACCCCCGAATTTACTCAATAAGATATACAAATATTTAATACTATTGTTAATATGTATTGATATGTTGGTATTATATACGTCAACTATGTGCAAGGCTAACACCGAATATTACGTTTTGATAATATTACATAAACGGTTCTATAGGTTTTACTATGATGTATTATTGTTTGTTTTTTAAATCGCTTAAAAATTATTGCTCCAATTTAAAAAATGTACGGAACATTTGTAGCACTGTAGCAACATTGTAGCATTTTTGTCTAGTTGATACATTAGGTAGAACAAACATTTTTTTATGATTTCTCATGTAGTTTTATTGATAAAAATAGAAACTTTTTTGAAAATTTAGTATAAAAATGTTTTGATTTTTTTTTCATGCCATCCGTAGCATAAAATATAAAAGATACAGATTTTCCACCCGATGGTATTTTATTTGAAAAATGTTTCTAGACACCCATCAGTTTTCTTAAAAAATAAGGAGATATAATCTTTTACCCGTTTACCGAGTTCCGCTGAGAATTGTTTTGTGATTTCAATAACTTTTTGTTACTTTCAGTGTAGGTACTATTAACTATACCCTATACATTTCCCTCACATCCCGTTTACAACAATGGCCTTGGTTCTCTTGGTTTTCGTATAATATTTAAGAGCAATAAAAAAGAGTTTTAACATCATACATTTGTTATTTCCTCGAAATGTGTTTTTACGATATTTGAATAATCGGACGAAATCTACGGCGACGTATTATTTATAAAAACACGGAATAAAATAATAATAAAAGTGGTCGACGAGATTACATGGCCTATACCTACAATATTATATCACCCGCAGCGAGTTTTTCTTCTTCTTTCTTTAGACACAATTTATACGACTGTCGTTTACGCACGCATAAAAATCCCTTGTGACTACACACAATAACCTTTTTTTTCTCCACTTCTATGTACGACGCATAATAATATAATGACAAACAAATCCCTTACCCCACCACACCTGCAGTGCATCAGGCAACAGGGATTCGATTGTATATAATATTATGTTATGGACGACAGCCGTATCCCAGAACGCGTACATCACAATATAATAATATACTGCTGCTACATGTAAGTACACATTCTTCAATATAATATACGTGTTTGAATGAAATAAATCCGTAAAAAGAAAAAAAAAAAATAATAATAATAATGTAGGTACCCACGATGAGACGTTCATCGGAAAAAGTATCTTTCACTCTACTATATTGTCATCCACAAGTGGCAGCGGTGCAGTGCACACCTGATATATATATATATATATATATATGTATATATATAAGGTTTATGTTAAAAAGACGAATATTTGTATATTATAATATACTCACACGTTCTGTAAAAAAAAATTTTTTTCTTTTTCTAAAAACCGAACGTCATTCTACATACTGCGCAGTTCTTTTATTTTCCACATTTTATATGAACCGAAAATAATAAGTCGATATTCCACGCTCAGCGATAATAAAAAAAAATACTGTACGAATAAAGTAAAATATATACATATATTATAATATATGAATCGCAATTACAAATATTATTTTTTTAATGATAATTTATATTATATAGAATTGTTTTTCGTTGGAAATGGTTAATCTTTCCGTATAGATTACATTATATTAATTACTCTCTGTTATTTAGCAATCGTCAATTACCTTCCCAATTTCTCACCTACAACAGTGGCCCACCAATCGTGCGGAGTATGTCTGTTTTTAATAATTTATAATCACGATAAATTGCGATAAGGTTGTTTTTAAAACGATACCATCTACGAACTGTATAATATAGGCATGTTAACTCTAAAACTTATTTGAAAGGCTTTTTTCGTTTGTTTTACGCGAACAAATCATATTTGTTGTCTTCTCGCACTATTATTTAAAAATATAGAGACGGAAAAAATGCTAAATTTGGAATAATATATTGTCACAATCGAAATATTATGATAGTATAACACGACAAAAATCGTCTGAAAAAAAAATTCGAAATTACGATGTAAGTTAATAATATATATAAATATATGTTATAGTCGAAATGCAGTAGATTAATCTTATTAATTCGCCACATGGTGTGCCTAATTCAACTCGGCCAAATCGAACTGCATTCATTATATTATTATTTCTGTGTCAATTTACAACACTACGTGCATACATAATGATACAGGTACGCACGGCCCAGAGAAATCGATCACTTTTGACCGATTTCGGCGCGCGAAACGAGTCGATAATTATTATTAGGTATAGGTATGTTTTTTTTTTCCTATTCGAAATCGAGTCTGCGGTATAGAGATCAACAGCAGCTGAAGTCTGATACAGGGAAGGTATAAATAAAAAAACCTGACCGATATAATATTATTATATTATAACCGCGATAGCTGAAAAGTGGTAAACAGTGGCTGCGGTGTACCTACTATAATTATACGAGCGTTAAAAAAAGGTCTCGAACCTTTCACCTCTTCACTCGGAGTTGATAGCTGAGTCTCATTTAACTTTTTGGGAATGAACTAAGTTTTCGGATTCAAAAGTTCCAGCAGATGCTGAATCACTGAGAACCCTGCAGATTAGTAGAATACAAGGTACAGTATTTAGGCTGATATAAAGTATAGATGATTTAAACTTACCACATTTATACATTTCTTGGACTCGATTTACCGTATAGACTTATGAGTTATAAGTATAGTAGACTGTGCGAAAAAAATTGGATAAAATCTGATAAGCCAAAATAGATCTCCATAAATATGATTTTTTTTTTCTTAGAAACTTCTTTTTGGCTTATAATATATCAGGTGTATCGTCCAAATGATTTATACTTAAAGCACTCCCCTCCATAATATATTAAATAGATTCTCTTTTTCGATATTTATCCCTAAAATTGGTTTCTATCACCAGGTAGCCTTTTCAAATTCTCTGTAGGGGTCGCTGTAAATTGCGTCCCATTTGTAATTTTGTATGTAAATTGCGGCCCGGACATATTTTGTACATACGTAAATTGCGGCCCGAGTGTATTTTATACATACGTAAATTGCGGCCCGAGTGTATTTTGTACATATGTAAATTGCGGCCAATTTTATATGTAATTCCAAAAAAGTGGTTGGTAATTTTGGTAGGATAGAAGCTCGAGCATTGTGTGAATTTCGTTTAATCAACCTAACGTCTTGAATAGTTAAAGATTCGACATCAGCATTTTTTAATTCAGAATGAATAATTTTAGATGGTCTGGTAAACATATCGTCAACGGCTTTTCTTTTTAAATTGTTGTTAAGTTTCTGTCGATTTATTATTTGTTCCGAAATTTTAAAATGATTGTGATTTTTAAAACTATCTATACACAAATTATTATTATTAAATTTCAAAAAACACTTACACGTTTTAACAGTGCAACACCAACGTTGAATATCATTTTTCAGCATTTTATGGAAACGAAATTTGAAACCATCAACTACTTTCAAAGTTTTATTTTTTTCGCTTTTCATAACGTCCATTTTTATTAAATTAAATTTAACTGTATTAAACTGTAGAGCAACGTAAAACCTTCGACTTTCACGATTCGATCTACTATCAGCTAGTAATATTATATTAGTGAACATATTATTATCAATCAGAGATTAATACTTATCTCCATATTGTACAACCGAACGGAAATCGGAATTTAATTTATTTTAAATCGGAGTTTACGTATATTCCAAATATACCCAGGACGCAATTTACGTACATCTCAAATATACCCGGGACGCAATTTACGTATGTTTTAAAAGTACATGGGCCGCAATTTACATAGTATATGACTATGACCTTATTTTGGGGACGCAATTTACCGACTCCGCTCTGTAGTTATCAAATTGTCAGAAATCACCTTTTACATGATTCTCATGATCGTTATCGGTCTCTTTTGCGATTTATTCTCCCCATAATTATTACATGTAGTTGAGTTTCACAAAATATGATCAATTATATTCCAACTTCTTCTCGAACACCACGTACCGGACATTTCAAGAAAATTGTGATTCGATTTGTTCAACACCCAAGCTTCACAACTATGCATAGTGTCATATTCCAGACATGTTTATATTATACGATTTACCGGATGAATAAAAATAGCATTATACGAGCCTAATTTTTCGAGACTCGAGCTTTAACGCTCGATAATTGAGGTTTGATTCGTATACCGCGTATCTGGTATGTGCGGACGTTGTTGTACAGAGATGGTAACCCACACATCGTCTTCACGGCGCGGGGGGGCCTACTTCTGCTATTATTATTAAAAAACACGGCACGCCGCGTATTAATTACACCAACCCGTATACACATAGATACAATATTATAATATATATATATACGAAATTTTTATTATTATTGTCGTGCGCGTGGCGTATCGCACGCCGCATAAAATATAAAAATAATAATACTATACACGAGCCGGCGAATCTCGTATGTACACGACGATTTTTTTTTCGCGGTCGTCGCTTTATAATAATAATCATATGTATAATATATATATATATACAATTATTTTTCATTAAGACGAAGAAACTAGGCCATACGTGAATCGTTTTATACATTTTTTTTTTTTTTACATCTACACATAGGAACGTTACGATACGATATATACATTATATATTATACTAATTAATACGGGGCCATGCGCTAAAAAGCGTATGCGTACGGCGAAAAAAAAAAAAGATTTGTTAATATTGCACAGGCGTGTGTGTGCGCGCACTGTGCAGCGTATCCGGAGCGGTTTAATAAAATAAAATAAAAACGCACCGTTATTACCTATACGTCACAATATACCGCGGCACACACGCGCGAACGCCGCCGTTTTGGTTTTTTTTTTTATTTTTTTATTGTACCGGTTCATTAACGAATACAACGAATAATAAGTAATATATACGATAATACAATATATTTTAATAATAGTATGTAGGTACACGAGCAAGCGACGTGTTATAAAAAAAAAAAAAACCCCCCGTATATGTCTACTCTAATTCCGCGTCGAAAAAGACGGACTGACTACGCAAAATAACTATATTATTTATTTGTATTTACTATCGGAGTGGGTATTCGGGGGAATAAACGCTAATGCTGCTGATGGATGTACCATTGTCTTAAAAGAGAGGTTTAAAGGGAGGATACGTATGGTGTATTTTTATCTGTGAGCGATGATAAAAAATTGCTTATGAAAAACGATCCTGAACAAAGTATTATTAGTGATATTTTTACGCTTGTTGCTAAGGTAGCTCGGAAACCAACAAACAATTGCCACTTTTGACTATTGATTATGAGGACTATAAGAAAAACAAAAAATGACCTTCCCAATGCACCAGCTAAATCAAATTGCTATACTAGAAAGTTTATAGATTGGAATAAGTTTTCAGATAGAAGTTGTTTACAGCTACAAAAAAAAAACGCATCAGAGTAAAACCTTGCTTCGCTCAGAATTTAAAAATTTCTAGAGTTACATATTGGATATTATTACAGATATAATTTTACAGAACAAGAGTATTATATGCACACGATTTTGTGAAACACAACAATTCGATTTTAAGAGTACAGCACATCCGCATCTACCACAGTTTCAGTCAACTAACGGACACCATAGCAAAATTAATAGTGATGATATCGGCATAACCCGACATCAGGTATTTTTGAAACTCGATATTTTCAGAAAAAAATATCACCAATATCTATTGAATATCAAAAAATACTTTTAAAAAATCGGGTAGCAAACTGATAAAACGGTTAATTTCAATATCAACTTATGGTTTTCGATTTATGAATGTCTCACAATGAAAGCCACCAAGAACTTACCTTATGAACCAATATCCACGAACAAAGAAACGACAGATTATTTTTTTTATATATATAAAACTGACAATGTCAAATTAATAATTTATAACATGAGGGCTCGTTGAAAATATGAGGTTAGAATTTATTTCAAGTTAGACGAAACGAAAACAGTACTGCTCGAACTTGGAAAGAACTACTCAATTTGGCAAAGCAACGTTTTCATAAAAATGTACATAAGATGTATAATTACAAAAAAAAAAAATATAGGCAATTTTTTTCGAAACACCGGTTTTGAACTCGCAACCCCTAGGATGATAATAGGCATAAATAAACATTAGATCACGACAAGTATGTTTGAATATGTACAAAATAGAGTTATTTAAAATAACATAAAATACCAAAATTTCAAAAAGCTATAATTTTGAAACTTAATCAGTCTGCTTAACTTTGACTTTTCTTTCTTTTCTAAATCGACAATACACATATTTAAAAAAAAAAAAAAAATTTGATAAATTAGATTTGTTTCACATAATTTTTTACTCAAACGATTTTTGTCAAAATTTAATATTAAAATTCCCTTATAAAAAAAATACTACAATAAACTCAATTTTTTTTTTTTTTTAATACAAAGTAATACTTCTCTTGAATCTCCTGTTAAATTTTCAAGCATTTCTGTTCAAATATAACAATTTTACCACAGAGTACCTAACGAATATAAATTATATACAAAACTCACAAAATTAAAATGTCTAAAAATAGCTCAAAAATAGCTTAAAGTTTTTGAACATTTTATCACGTCTAAAAAAGACGTTTTAAAGTCTAAATACGTAAATTTAAAATACGTAATTCGTTAATTTGGAATTTTTCCTTTACAAATTTCCACGACGATTATTATCAGTCGGCTGGACACTATTTTCTAAACGGTGTCGGGTTTCCAACCAGACACGCACATTTTTTGCAGTTACTTTAAATTTTTTTTTTCGATATGTTTATAACGTGTCCCGTTTGAAATTTAAGAACATCATTGCTTCCGGGCATTATGAATTCTGGAGGTTTTCAATATTAAATCGATTATTATTATTTTTGTTGGGGAATTTTGCTGCAGTAGTCTGTATCTATAGGTGTGACACATTTTGCATGCGAATATGAATGTGTCGACAAAGTCGATCGAAAGGACACTCACAAATTGTATCGTGTACTTATACTTCTACCGTATATGTATAAATCCTCAGAGCAATTTCTTACGAATAATAAACCATCCTGACCATTATTTGCATGACTACGTGTCCTGCGTATCATGATTATGCGTAGGTATACATAGTGCTATCTAGACGAGGTATCGTAAACCCCACATTTAATTTCACTTAATCGATATTTTATATAAAAAAATCTAAGCTTTCTCCCCAGTCATACCTAGCAAGTATTTTTACTTGATTTTCGTTTTGAAATACTATTAACTAAATATCATTATTAATTACCTAAGTATATAATTTTGTTTCCGACGTATATATTATATGATACTCTGTCTCCTTATAAATAAAGTGATAAGAGAATTGCACTTTTCACCTAAATTGAAATAGACGAACTGCACTCACGGGTATAATGATCATATTATAGAAATTATATTCGAAACCCAAATATCAGACGGAAAAAGTCTCCCATTGGAATTTTATAAAAAAAATTGTTTAAAAACACAAACGCATCATAGTAAAACCAATAGATCTGTTTTACTCCACTCCGAATCTAAAATTGTAAGTGAAAAAGGAAAATATTTTTCAAAGTTTTTTTTTTTACATTTTTGCTGAAACATTTTTTTTTTTTTTTTTTTTTTTTTTGGCTTGTATGCAGTAAGATTATTACCTATTTTTGACCCAATTGAAGTTGAAATAATACTATTTTATACACAATTAAATTTACTGATAATAAAGAAAGAGATCCGGAGGGCTAACATTGTTATAGAAAGATGCAGACAGTTTAGTCATATCATATGTCCATACTGCCGTCTCTCTTTCTAACAATGTTATTAGCACTAGGTAACCTAAAAGTATATGCAGTCCATATTAATATATCTAATAATACATATCCAATGACAGTTTTCGCTTCGTACTTTTTACACTCGGCTTATTATAATTCGAGACAAATCTTAACAACGATTATAAAATAACATATTCAATTTTTCGTAAAAATAAACTCTATATTATAGAATTTTACTTCTATAAATTCTATATTTATACAGTGACTATAATATAATAATATTGTGGTAACAATAAAAATGACCAAGTATATTTATATTTGGCTTTAAATCCCAAGATGGTTATTTTCTCATATACCTAACTATACTAAGTATCTCTAAGTATCTCGAAGAGTTGGAAATTGTTTAGTAAAAAAAAAAGTGCCATTTTATTACATACGTAGCTACAGGCTTATCAAAATTACCAATCGTTAAAAAATTCTCGATTCGACTACAATAAACGAATCGTCGAAAAAAAATATCTACGTATTGATTTAACAAACTTCAATTTAACTAACCGTATTTAAATTTAAAAAAAAAACTGTAAGTATAATGTTTTAACGAGGGTCAAGTTCATATTATTATATTATTATTATCAGAGTGGATGTCTGACGACCAATGATAAACTATTTTGATAATTAAGCGAAATTAGAGCAAAATTCGAATAACTCAGCAACATTATTATATTCCACTCGTATACTATGTATGCATTACCAACCGTTTGACGTTTTATTTTCAAAATCACATATAAACGACCAATAAAAAAAAAAAAAAATCGCATTTTATTTTTCGTTTTTCATTCAAATTACACGAATTTCTGATAAAAAAAAATAGCATAAAAGTTGTACTACATGAAATTAAATTTAAAAAAAATTAATTTGTAATAAATATATAACTCTTTTTTTTTTTTTTTTGTTAAAATTTTACTGTAATACGGTATTGTATAATTTCCTGTTTATTCCCGACTTTGTTTTATTTTATAGCAGGCCACCCAATTAAATAATAATTATTAAAATAGTAATATAAACCGAATTGTTTTTCAAAGTCATTGCATGCGGTTCTCATAGAATCTCCGATGAATTTCCGGATTTATTTTGACCGGAAGTCGATTCACCGGTTTGCTTTATTAATCGTTACACGTCGAGTATATTGTTTATTCGGTTTTTCTTTTTTTGGTACCTAATGGTTTTTTTTTTTTTATATTTGGTAACGAAAAAATTACGTGGTGAACATCAATTACATTTATAATGCTATAGGTATATGAAATATGAATGGACGATAAAATACCATCACAGGAAGTCATTATAACACTTTTTGAATCCTGCAGTTCCCTCATAAATGTATACGAATCATATACCTGCAGCACCTGTAAACCAGCACGTCACGTAACTATACGTTATATTTTATTATATGGTTTTTGAAATACGACATTTTTATACCCGATTTAAACAATCAAAATCCGTTTATTAAACTGATAAAGAATCGTCGTCCTATTCAAATATTGCATAAAAAAATCTATTAATAGAAACTGTATACCATAACATATAACTACCAATAGATATTTTTAGTTGAGCAGGCAATTGAGGAAGCCCTTATAGATGAAATTATTTTAGGGAGACCAAATTTATAAATATAAGAACAATGTATTAATAAGAATGGCATCAAGTCGATGGAGCCGCAAATCCAACTGAGAGAAAAAGCCACAGAGACTAGACATAGATACTTAGCGAACTGTAACTGAGCAGTAGAAAAGGAGATAAAAGGTTTAAAAAAAACCCGATCTATCGTAGATTTCGGCAAGCAATGGAACAAAATGTTCTAATGCGGTCTATATTATTATGAAATACTATTTTAAATAGTTCATGAAATTAAAACACCTTACTTGAGTGCATCTTATATAGTCATTAGTTATATATATAATCTGATGTAAATCTTATATATATATATATATCAGATTCAGAATATTTTAGTAATTAATATGCATTAAATCTGCCGAATCATTTGATAAACACACCAGCGTTGTCTATATCCATTCTATATCATCAGCATACAGGTATATAAGTAGATAATAAAATATTGGCGTTTAGTAATATTATACTGTTTTTTATCAATAGTATTAATTAAATAAATGGTTTTAGTATTTAAACCCCATATCAACACTATAAGTGAAAAATATAAATATATGCATGGGATTAAAAAAAAAAACTGGCTTAACCACAGATTTAACATCTATCGCATATACGACCTATACTATCAAAGTAAAAACATTTATATAGTATTTATCATATTATACATAATATGCGAAAAATTTGCGTAGTAACTGCGAGCAAAGAACCCGACCGTTCGAGTATATAAAATGACAAAACTGGTTTTTTTTATTATTTTTTTTTTCAACTAAACCTGAAATTCTATTTTATAAAGTAGATATATAAAGAAGCCGTGAATTTCGTACATTCGTAGTCGCTATGGTCAAAACTTTTAATTAAGCCAAGGAACACCGCCTCGAATCTGATTATGTTTTTTTTCCACACCAATTAATTTTCGTATAATACACGTCGGCTAATAAACCCAGTGAGAATATTTGGGTTAATATGTATGTATTTGAAATGGCCCTCTTGTACACACACACACGCGCGTGCGCGCGCGCGCGTCTTATTTATCGTCGTCGTTGTTGTTGTTATTATTAACCAGATCGTGAAATCCGCGCGAAAGAGGACGATGACCGCGCGCGCGGTGGTTGTTTTTATAGGACGTGCAGAAAAAGCGCGTCGTTTTGAATATTGAACTCGAGATCCGCCGCCGACTCCTCTTTTTCTTAACACGCTCGTCATGTGCACTACCGCACATCCCATAGAATTATAAAGATAATGACGATAAGCGAATAGATCGCAGATTTACAATAAGGGGGGAAGAGGGAGGGGGAGTGTGGAGAATAGCGAAAGACAGAGAATATTACTTTATATAAATCCATGCCGAAAGTATACCTATATACAGAGGCACGTGGACAACCGCGGTGTGTCTATTTTTTCTTCTATTGTCGTAACTGACACAATGTCGTCGACGACACGATTACGAGATTATTGGGCAAAACCAGGACACGCGGGACAGGCTTCGGGTCAACGTTTAAAATTCTACGTGCGCTCTGAAGAACTCTTAACAAACTGACGTCAGCGAGGAGAATTCAGAAAACCACGTGAGTATGTCAATATAACCGATAAAATGACAACATTTTATTATGTAGATATGAAACCGTATCAATATTGTAAAACGAATGAAACAATATTAATATATACCATAAACTAATAGACGTTAAAAATATATTCTAGATTTAGTTAAGTACGTGTAAACAATATGTTTGTGTAAGAGAAAACTAAACAATCGACTACACGATCTCAATATGATATAATATTATTATAAATTAAATACTAAAATACTGGAGTCGATACAAGAACTATTTCTAAACATACGAAAACTCAAATAAGATATTATAATAAGTTCCTATATTAAAATGGGAACTCGAGGAGTTAACAGAAAAGCAAAAATCTTTGGAATAAGTGAAAACACGCTTCCCGTTTGAACTGCACCCTCTGAACTACACGACAGGGTTTCGCATAACAAAATTAAGATCATATTCGATTAAGTTCGAACATACGAAGCGATATTGGAATAATTGAGAATACGTATTTTCCTTATCAGGCATCATACGAGGAAATAACTGGATTCCAATCTATTGAAATGTATTGCGATATTATGCTAACAAAAATTAATTTTTAAAAACCTAACGTGACTTTAATACGAGTATTAGACATTTATATAAAAACCACTTGCCAATTATTTGAAAAAGAATTATTTTCTCACACTATTATTAAAACATGTGAAGTATAATTTTTTGTCCATGTGGTTATGAATACAGCCGAAGTCATATAGTTTTTGCCGATTTTATCTGTTGGTGAGAAACATGGTTTAATTTCAAAAAAAAGATTACACGAAAGTACTTATAATATAATTAACTCGAACAACATCGACAAGGCTGCACGCCATAATATGGCGATATGACTTACAGCGATTAAAAGCTGATTAACTACAATAAAAGAGAATATACACGCGGTAATATGAAAAATATTTGAAATATTCGTAACTATGATCACTAACTAGGTATGATGGTATACGACGTACGAGTATTTCGGTTATGAACTTCAAATTTATAAACCAATGTAAATATTGAAACTTTGTGAAAAGAAAATTCATCTGGCAGTAATTTTGTTCAGTAGACTTCCTTGCCAGTTAAATTATTCTTATATATACTCGTATACAGGGTGAGATCCATTTAAGTGAGTACACTTGATATCTTGGAATGTATTTACTTTTTAATTTTTTTAAAAATGTAAAAAACAAGCTGTTCTAAAATTTAATATTTACATAATTTATTGTCATCTTAATTTTTGATTGGTAAAATGATTATCCACTTTGTTTTTTCAAATGAGAATTTATATTTAAAAAAATCCATAAATAGATGCGGTATTAGTTTAAATAAATGTTGGTGTTTAAATTTTTGATTTCCGTCAACTCGTTAACAAGTTTCGGTTTAAGTTTACTGTTTAGGTAGGGGGAGACTAGTGGAGCACTATTAAACCAACGCGCGCCGTACCGCCACAAAAATGATACTCCACTACTTTCCTCCTACCTATACTTAAAAGTGGAATATCTCGTCAACGGGTTGGTGGAAATCAAAAATTTAAACACCAAAGTGTATTTAATCTAATATCTAACCTGTAAAAAAAAGTAAATATTTTCTGAGATATTGAGTATACTCACTTAAATGAATCACCCTGTATGTAAATAATATATTATCTATGGTCATATTTAACACCAGCGTATCACAAAGTTGCCATCAAATCCAGTTAGTTAGCCTGTTATCCACAATCATCACATGAAATAATTCATGACAAAAACACATATTTTATGTCGCAATGTTACATATTTTATCCTCTTGATAGTATATGACTGCCGAACTTCATATCTCTTATGGGACTCGATTATACAATCCGCTATCTATATAGTAGTTTTATATATCTATGGTCATAAATAATGGTCCCTTGTCCCATAAGTAACCATTAAAACTTAACAAAAGCAGGTATAATAAGATAGGTACATGTTTTGATTTAGCGGTAAAATCAATAGTTTTGAATATTTAAGTTGGAATAAAAAAATAAAAATAAAAAATATATATAATTTTCGAACTCGTCGTTTCTACTACAATAATATTCGGAAGTATATATTTTAATCGACAATATTATTTTTTACTTTATTTCTTTCAAAACCCCAAATATAACCTGCATTATACGGCCGATAAGTTATTGGATTTGTATCGATGGATCGACGAATTCAAAAGTATTTCTGAATTATTTTAATTACGTTAAACACGACTCCACTATTTATATATAGGTATACAATAAATATATATATATAATTGTATTATAATATTATATTACAACCAGTTTAACCGCCGACTAACGACGGAACCCGTTACACAATTGCCTACACACGTATATTATTATATCAGATCCAAGGATAACACGAGCGGTGACCATCACTGGTGCAGCTGCACTGCACCTCGACGGTGGCGGTAGCCGAATATTCAAACACGACCATCCACCGGAAGTAAAAAAAAATAAAATAAAATTTTCGGCACAATGAACTTGCACAATATTTTACTAACACGGAGCACACTCTCGTAAGTATACAATAATAACAAAAATAATAATAATTTACCTCTAACTACTGGTCCATTCAGAGCACCGGATGTAGTGTTCGGACCCGGGAACGTCGAGTTTCGCTTGTGCTTTGGTACGCCATTGGTCGTTGGAGTTATCTGAAACGAATTAAAAAAAAAAAAATCATGTTATTTCGTTATTGATGAAACCATAATAATAATATCGTTCTAAGAATATATTATAATTTCATCGGCTTATATACATACAATTATTGGATGAGATTATGAGATAGATACCTACTGAGGGACGACATTATAATAATATGCGGTAGACAATTAATTTTTCTTGTAAATAGATAAAAAAAAATAAATACAAATATTATAAATTTATCGTGGATTTTTTCTCTATTAACACGCTTATAATCGAATCGATACCCACACACATTTTTGCAGAGTAAACAATTCAGACATAATATTAGTAATAATATAATATTAATATATATTACCATCAAAAATGTTGCTATGTTGTTTTGTGTACATTATTTTAAATTAATCAAAATTAATTTTTTTTTTTTTTTTTTTTTAAATAACCATAATTATTTTTATATACTTAATTATGTTAGGTAATTAAAATTTTAAGTATATTAAGTATATTAAGTATTCAATAACGTAGTATAAAAATATAAGATTCTAGTATCAAATAATATTATTTTTACAAAAGCCGTACATATTTCGCACTATGGGTGGGAAACAATAGTTGTAAATAGCAATAATTCAGAAGATACAGGGCATAAGATAATTTTTTTTATTTACTGAAAACAACAATTAATCATTCACGATTCTGAACAAAGACAAAAAACTCAGTTATTTTCCCTTATTGCAGCCGAAGTAATCTTGAGAAATCGACAAATATGAAACCGACATAAAACCCTTATTTGATATCAGTTTTTTTTTTTAAAAAAAAAAAAAACTACTGAGAATTTAGGAAATACTATCAAATAAAGTAGGTACTACTGGGAGGAAAATCCGCATATTTTAATGCTCAGCGTAGTTTTTTTACTAAGGGAATAGGCGTTTTTCGAGACAAAAGAACACATTTTAATAAAATTGTAGTGTATATTCAGAATCTAAAACAAACAAAATAATAGTACGATATTATGTTATTACATTTTTGCCTTTTCGTAATTCATATAGTATATACGTACATCGCAATTAACTAGTATTAAAGACAAAATGTACAACGTAAAACGTTCGTTGTAGATCTAAGATTTTTTTTTTGGTAAGTAATTATACCGAAACACAGTCGAATTTACATAAAATACCCACAACAATTGTTTAAAACTCGACATCATTGTATAATAATATAGATACGTATACGAGTATTATAAGTATATGAGAGGAGATCATAAACATTCAAATGTCGATTTTAGTTGTGCCGTTTATGCGCTCTCATTACTCTCGGACACAATGCGTATTGAATGACTATAGTCGTGTATATATAAATGTCGTTTGGATTTGAATGGGGAACAGAGCACTGCGCAGCGCACTATACTATAATAATAAAAAATAATAATAATATAATATAACTCGTATATTAAGATCGTGATCTGAAATACTCTCTGAACTCTGGTTCGTTACATATAATGAAAAAAAAACAAGGTCTCTAAATGTCAATTTTGAGGGATGTATATATATATATATATATATATATATATATATACATTCATACGTTTAACAATAACGTAAATCGTGTAGGTGCGCATGATTCTGACATAACGCGAGCGCGGCAAAAGCCCTTACGCCCACCCACGCTCGCGCGCTCACACATCATTAGAAACCAGTTCCAGTCGATGAGATAATAATATTTACGAGTATATTTTTATCCTTCCGGAAACCGCGAACACCCGCCGCTATAACGTATTTCACTATACAGCTAAACCTAGCCGAACGTTGCATCACGAACGGGATGATCGAATTACTTATTTTGCATTCAGGTTGAAAAAAGTTTGAAAAACATCGCTCATTTCCCTTCCCATTAATGCAGGGGCTTAGGACTGACAATTTTAATCATAAATGTGATTCAATCATTTTTACTTACGTAAATAAATAATTGGCGATTTTATAACTTTAAAATTATGTTTATTTTTCCGAACATTATTATTGGAAACCCTTTTTTAACCCAAATGCAATATTCGACCAAATTATAAGTGCTATTCGGTCATACCCTGTACGAAAAAGGTGTAAAGGCTCCTTCATTATTTTGCTACTGCTGTGGTAATCGCCATCGCACACGGTTTCTCGGTTTTTCTATTTCCAGCAGCAGCAGCAGCAAAATCTTATCACAAAAAAATTATATAATGTAAATTGCGAAAAAAAATGTATAATATTCTACACGACCGCAACCCCCGCAGCTGCATCAGTAACGTTAATAAATCACACGCACGAAGGTATACGCAAATACGTCATTTTTGTTCTAGACATTTGAAGTTATACAATATTAACGTGACGTGATTGAGTCGCGGCTGCACGGCTGCTGCTGAAATATAATATTCAGACGACCTTGCCGGCCGAGGCATTAGTCATTTTTTTTTTCCTTTCCATAGATATACTGACAGGATGGCCACCGCGCGCGCGGTTTAAAACGTGCTTATTATCGTAGGGCGCCCAAGGCGAATTCCTACACCCGTAATTGGCCAATCGCGATCGAGTTTACTGCAGAACACGGCCTGTGGCCGATTCTCTCTTGATTCTTGCACGAGGACGTGTTTAGTGTATACATGTATAATATACCTATACATTCATACATATAATTCTAGATGGCTCGAAATAACCAACAAATTTCGTTCTGCAGTGTTTTTCGGACTTCAGTGTTATTTTTGATTTTTTTTTTTTTTTTTTATATTTTCTCGTGAAATTCAGCTATGGTTACGCGGATTACCTGCAATCGGCGTGGCCGCGGTATTTAAACGATTATAATTATGTAAACGCCGAGAATATCGAATTAAATATCTCGCGTATCATTGGTCATGGCTCATTAATACTGCGCGAGTACGATGTCGGGCCTTAATTAATATATTAAACAATACCGTCGCGAAAGAAGTGAAAAAAAAAACCAATCTAGTAATATAGCCCACGTGCCGGTGTGTTCCGAGACAATGAGCACTGCGATAAATTATTCAAATATATAATAATATATATACGTACTCACAATATTATTATTAACGGCCTATATAATTTAACCGTTGACGTCTGTCGTCGAAATTCATAAGTGGCTTACAATTATTATAAGTATACCATATAAGACCAGAGCTGATAAACTTTGGGAGATGTGTATAGTTATAACTTTATAAGTATCAACCAAGAGTACAATAACCTTTATTGCGTTATTATGGTTTTATTTGGGACGAGTCGTTATTGCCACACGCGTAAGATGCAATAATTATTAAATCAAGAATTATATCGTCACGTATAACGATACGAATCTTGGAAGTCTATAAAGTAAATTTGGAAATTTTTAACATATGCATAATATAATATATAACTAACATTTAGAAAAACCTAACTAGGACTAATGTTTGTAACGTAGCATTCCTGGAAGTGAGTCGTGAGCAATAGGAGAGCACAAAGAAAAAAAAATGTTTTAAAAACCTATTGTCATATGAGGTGTAGTACTATAGGAGAATTATTAAAAAAGTTGGATAGATCGTATAACAAATTAAGAAATCTTCTATAGAGCAAGAGATTAAAGAAGGTTCTTTAAACCCTGAAGATTTGAAAAACTGAACTAATCGGACATAAACATTGTTACAACAAACTACTAAGAAGTAAAATAGAGAGATCCGTAGAAGAAAATAATATACGAGTAAAGTCACTCGGATGTATTATTATGAGCCAAATAGTTAAGGATATAAGTTGTGAAACACATCACGAATTTAAAAGACAAGTGGAAAAACGTAAAAAATGGAGAACTACTGTCAACCAACCTTTTGGTGGTTAATGCGAGAAAAAAAGGAAACCTAAAATTATATAAAACTGATATGGTTTACTGTGTTTAGTATGTTTAAATACTAACGGATGGAAATTTTATTGCAGAAATGTTTTTTTTTTTTTTTTTATATTTCAACAGTATACTATCTAAATCACAGCGAATATAATACTATAGTATATTATTATTAAAAAAAAAAATCTTTTGACCAAATACGCGTGCGATTTTTGATAGATCGTTTCCGTAACACTGTAGCTGGTAGGTATGCCTACTGTATAGTATATAGCAATATTTGTTGTAGGTACGTATAATGATTATCGCTTATAACAATAATAATAATAATAACATGAACTAGATCACACAACCCAGCTGCGATATCTATACAAAAAAAACCGAAACGAATCTGGCAAAAAGGGAGGCTGAATCATAGAATTTTCCGGACACACGGTACACTGACGATGCCGACATATGATGTGAGCACAACAACAGAGACTAACAACAGAGCAGACATATCACGATCGCTGGAAGGATATATAATAATATTATATGGGATCGCAATAACAGTAATAATTATATATAATATGGTATCGGGGATATCGGTTTTAGAGTTGAACTGGAAGTATATATTATAACCGGTTTATATGGGTAGGCAAGTAGGTATATGTAACCAGTTCACAGTTTTTTAAGATTTTTTTTTTCATTATTTACCTACGAAACAAAAACAAATTTAATAATTATATATATATGAGAATACATATTTATGATAGACCCTTCGAAAAATACAGAAAAAGAACGTCATCATGATCGGTATGGCATTTCTGAAATAGATACTTAGGTAATCGAAGCAAACGGCAGAAATGACTACATTTTCGGGAAACTTATACTTACTATAGAGAAAAACAAATATGACATAATGATAGAAACGTGAGTCAATAAAAGTTATTTTCACTTTCAAAATCGGTATTACTGTACGAAGGAACGATTACTCAAATCATCCGAAAAAAAAAAACACTGCAATTAATACTAAGACAATTCTTATACGAGTGAGTGTTTCACGTTTTTGAATGAAACGCATATATAGATTCGTATAACGACTTTGGTGCCCACAGAGAAGGTACAGGGGGAAATAATTTCCCCTAGTTTTGTAATTTAAATCCTGAAATTTGGGAGAGACCATGGAAAATTACAATTTTTGTTTAAAATGTAAATTATAATGAAGGTTTATAATGCATTTATGGATTATTGCACTTAATAATTAGGTAAATTTGATAATAACAACTAATATTAATTTTAATTTTTTTTTAATAAATATTATTACTATATGGTTTATAATTATTATTTCAAATTGAAAAAATTCTAATTGGGATTCTCCCCACCCCCTGAATTATTACCTGTGGGCACACTTGACAACGAGCTCCCACCATATAATATTAAATTCGTAAATAAATATTAATATAATATAATAAATAATAATATATTTACATAGTAATAATATAATAATATATGGACGTATATGAATCATAAAATCAATCAATATAATATATCATTATTCATTATAATAAAAACTATTGAAGTTTTATCTTCGTATTTATATGGGTAGGTAAATATATAGGTTAAAAATTATAAATGCATATGCACTTGACTTCGCATACATCATTTATTATGATGAACGTTTATTATTATTGTTTTTTTTTTCGTTTTTTAAATTAATTTTTATAGTTTTATTTTAGACGTCAAATAATATAATAAATAATGAAGCGAATGTACTAATACATTATTTTAAAGTACTCGCGTTCGTTATAATAATACATTCTTATTTATAATATATATAATAATTTACAATAAGTCATAAAAAAATGTAATATTTTTTCGTTTAAAAAGTTAATTAATTTAAGACGTTATACTCGTATGTGCTATCTCCGTAACGTATGATAATATAGAAAATTTGCGTTTAACTAGAACAATTTTGTGCTGTTAATTTTAATATAAGAGTGAACTAACATAATATTAAACTTAATAATAAGAAAATTAACTGAGTTTGTACGTAGATTCTATTTCTAGATAGTTTCACTTTTGAACGAGATATTTAAGCATTATTAAATCGTAATATTTCACACATACACACATCTTGCTTAAAAATTAAATAATCGAAAATAAAAACTGGATATAGTTGAATTTATTAGATATTGTATTATTATATTATTTATATATTGTTTTTATCATTAAGTTTTTCAATAAGTCAATTCACTTTAATATTAAATTTAATGACACAACATTATTCCCGTTGATCGTAAATTTACTGTACCGTATAATATTGTATAAATACTGACATTACTCCAGACAAATAATTTTCAAACGCAATTCTAATAAATTATTACGTAAAATAAATTTTTAAAAAAATCTGAATATATCGCTACTATATTGTTTGTGTATTTCTTAGCAAATAATATTCAAAAATTTTTTTTTTAAATTCTGTAGTACAAAACGTGATGCATTACTTATATACAATTAAATTAGTATATTATACGGGTTTTAATGGTTAGTTATAATTTTTTATTATTGATAAAAACCATAAATAAAAAAAAATTAATTTATACTATATCTACTTAATTCTAAACGTATTGATTTACAATATTAATTATTTACGATAAATACACAGATTTATACGGTTTCTCACCTGTGTAGTATGACGCATGTATGAGGTAAGTACGTCTTTCCAACCCTTAGCTTCTTCCCTGCACGCTCCCCTGACAAAGTGAACGTTCCGGTCGGACGACGTGACGGCTAAACTGTGGGGATTTCCGGTCGCTTCGTCGGCTTCTTCCACAGCGACGGCCGTGAACATGTCCAGCCTTGCTTGCGGTACGGTGTCCGGCTGAGGAGAAAAAAAAATACATGAATATAATTCGTGGTTAAAATGAAAAAAATTTCGAAGGGGAACTATATTTATCAAAAATTCTGGGGTATCCCCCAGAAATAACTAATCCTTGGCTTGCCATTCGTCCACGTTTTAAGGGTATATCAAGGTGTTCCGGTCGATCATTCAGGTTGTCAAAAAAAAAAAGTCATTCAATATCATATCCCGGTTTAAGGATTTCAAAATTTGGCAATCCTAACTAAACCCAACCAAACTTTCAGGAAATCCATTGAATGATAATAGAGTTTGTTTAAAAATAAATTGCGCCCCCTGCATAAATATTGTTCAACTATATGATTGCTCAGAAAAATAAAGTAAAACACAATATGATTACATACAATTTAATAGGTGTTAAAGAATTTAGTTTAATAAAACTAATTCGATTTTTTTTTTTTAATTTCATTAAAAATACCTTAGTGGCAATAACTAAAGTATCTCCTTGGACTCTAAAGACTTAAAAGCTTAAAGTAACGGATAATTGTATTTTTAAAACTTCTGAATATAACTTACAAAATGTATAAATTATTTTCATTTAACGCGTGTGCACTTGATACAAATTAGAGTGCATTACAGTAGGTATACGGAAGCCGTTCGATTTCAACAAACGCCTAATATAAAAATACGTGGGACATTCAAGGACATAATGCAGATTATCGATATGGATAGTCTTCGAAAAAAAAAACAAGGTTACGTATTTATTATATTACAAAGTTATTTTGACATAGACTATGTCATATCGATTTATCAACTTATTAGAATATTATATAGGTGTACTCGTATTAACAGGGAGGGGAGAAGGGAATGAGTTAATATATACAACAAACAAAAATCTCTCAATATACAACAGTACCTATGATATATTATAGAAATAGAATCAACGAGTCAAATTTTTAAACTTTAATGAGTTCAATAAGGGCTGTGAATTTATTGAACTAAAAACTGTATAAAAAAAGTATATTATTTACAAAAAAATTATTGCAACTGCAAAAACCACACCCTTGAGCAGCATATGTATTATATTAATGTCAATAATGTGAATTTGGGGATTTCAATCCCCGCCTCGGCCATTTGAATGCTAATATTTCACCATTTGTTTGAAATAGTAGATAGTTTTAACAGTATACCTATATTTTATAGTATTATAATATTTTCAAAGTTTTTTAGTACATTAAATCTACAGCTCTAGATATACTTTATATGGAACAAATATTCTGTATTTATAGTGTACTGGTCACAGTCTCCTAATAATAATTTCAAACGGAGTGACCCGTAACAAAATAATATATGCACGCATTGAACATTTAATTTTTTACTTTAAATACATATTAAAACGAGAAATTATATTATAAACCAAATACCTATTTACATATTTTTTTTTTTTTTTACAATCTTAGAAAAATGAGAACTGAGTGAGAAATGATTGATTTTTTTTTAATATAAAAATTGGAATTTATTTGTATAGTATATATATAGTATTTATATAATAATATACAACATTATTTCGCATACGGCATATTATTATTTATGATGGTAAAATTAATGTTGTCAACTAACCGGTAAAAACTCGTAAATCGATTTTAAGATATTTTAAAAACTGTTCTCCCCAGTACCACTTACCACTTTAAAAAAAAGGTGGCTATAAAGTTTTAAACGAAGCAAGATTTCTGAAAGAAAAGTTATTTATAGAAACAAAAAAAGGACTTATGAGTTTTTACTAGTTAGCCGATGATATGAAACATAATATTTAGTATTATAAACACCGCTGCAATTCAAAAAGGTTAACTATTGAAAACATTGATTTTTTTTTTTTTATTACAATTTAAAATTTACGAAATTATTTATTATACGCGGTAGTTTCGATTTTTATTATACTATAATAATAAAGTAGGTATAATAGTTTGAAATCGAGATTGTCGTAAAATATTACAACGCACGGCGAAATCTGTCATAACACATTAGGCGTTGTAAAAAAAAAAATAATAACAATAATAATAATAAATAGTGTATTATAAATTGTATGGCTATATGAATGTCAAATGTAATAAAATTTGTCAAAAAAAAAAAAAAAACCGCAGTGAACACGCGTTCAATATAATTATTATTCATATTTACCAACATACCTAATATGTAAATAAATGTTATTGTTATTTTATTCTCAGAGAATATTTTAAGCACATATACGAGTATAATATAATAAAAACAATTTATATTATATACACAGCACGTATATTATGCTTATTATTATACCTATTCATCTAACATCAAACGGTACATTATAGCAGTATTATTTTATTTATTTTTTTTTGTTTTATGAAACGCGTTATTAAAACAAATTGAAATTGATTTTTTTTATTATTATTTTTCCCCCATAAACATATTACCTATACCAAATATTACATGTTAACAAATGAAACACGTGTTTGCTGAAGAAAACGTCACACTCGCTTGTAATATTTCCGTCTTACAATAAATGTATACGACAAATTTGTGTTGTTAGCTTTAATATTCGAGTGAGTAGATTTATTAACAAACTATAAAATTAGATCATTATCTGCGCCAATGTATCGGTTTTTTTTTTTTTATTATTATTTTAACTTTTAAATGAGATATGACTGCGAAATATCATAATTTAAAAATGTTTATATGTCGCTTAAAAATTAAAATATTGAAATAAACCGATGCATTCTCACAGCTAATGTTCTAATTGTATAGTTTTTCAATAAATCAATTCACTCTAGTACAAACATAATGACGGGCATTACTGCTGTAGCAGTAATTTTTACAATAGTATCAAATAATAGATGACAGTGAACTGCCACATTACGGTAGTCCACTCTGTCAATTTACATAGATTTTGGATGCAGGTATAACACTACTAACATAACTGTAAAAAACACATTTGAAGTATCAGTCAATGTATTAAAACTAACAGCATAAAGTTGTTGCTGAAAACAAATTTACAAAACAGCGAAATAGTAGATCCTTTTAAACGTCACATTTAAATGTGGATTTACATTCGCTCATTTTTTAAAAACTATTATTATTTACATAATTTTGTTTTATTCATGTATTAGATAATATAATATAAATTATTATAAAAAAACTATCCTGATTTAATGGCACTTTGAATTAATTTAAAAATCAATTTTATTGTTTTCACAATATTTTCTTAATTTAAAAATAAGTAATCCATTCATCTATACATTTATCAAGATTAATTTTTTAAATATCTAATGCGAACACTGATAATAATTATTACATTATGGTAATTATTTGGTTTAATTTGAGCAGTGCGAAAATAATTTAAAAACACACTACGGGTTAGGCGCTCAAATTTGTATCTACTAATATATATTATATTCTTACTATAATGATTCGTTTGTAGAAAGAAAAAAAAGCATACGCGACATTTCAATTTATCGCGCAGTGAAGTATTTTTTCCTTACTATATATACTTAAAGTATTATTATTTGTATACATAGAAATCAGTCGTAGTCGTCATCGAAAAAAAAATCGTATAAATAAATAATAATAATAAAAAAAAAAAACAGAAATGATATAAACACTGATCGTGCGATATTCGTGTACATAATAATAATAATAATAATACAATTGGCGGTTGCTGCAGTGTGGTGGCGGCAGTCGATCTTCGTGATAACATTATATTATATTACCTATACATCCGAACGGCGGAATCGACGCAGGCGTCGAGACCAACAATAGGACCACCGCAGCCGACCATCGCCAGTCGTCTGATCGGACGTGTATTTTTTTTTTCATTTCAAAATGTGCACGCGGCGAGATTTTTCGTTTCCTTTTCGTATAATGTAGGCATAATGATTAATATTATTAAGAGGCCATGATGTGAGGCCGCATATGCCGTTTCCGTCTTGCAAACGTACAGCGTAGCAAATTTGCGTTCAGCGGGGATGAATATTATGTACTTTTCATTTTTTTTTATCAGAGTGGATTGGACCTATTATCAAACTTAAAGACACGAAAAATATCTGTGCAAGGTACAAGATTCGGTTATTGTTCTCGATTTTGTCTTAATTTTTAAGCAAGATAAAAGTAAATGTATAATATTATAATTTGAAATACTCACCTATATCTCCCTTAAAAACGAAAACACCGGTTAAAAAAAACCTATACGTACAAACACAGATAATGTTTTCATTTTTAAGTTTTATAATAGGTCAATTTATTACAAAATTAAAAACTAACAACACAACGTTACGTTTTGTTTGAAAACAAAATATACAATTATCAAAATTTAAAGTTTTTTTTTTGGACTCTTTTACATCGGAGTACCGTCCGGCGTCCAATCATTAGATCTGTAGCCATCTCTAGCTGATGCTCGTACATTCAATATAATCCTCCTCCTAGTTTTTCCCCAACTTTTTTAGCATTTTCTTCCCTTTCAAGTTTTTTTCCAGCTGGAAGTTTATTTAGAATTTATTGGAGACGTTTATTTTTTTCGGTCTTTTGTGCTAGTAAAAAAAAAAAATAAGATAACGTTACATACACTGCAAGCTTACCTACGTACTTTTTCTAGTGCGAACATTGTTGAAAATTTAGTTTCTGAATTTATAAAATAGCCCGCTAGTGGTAATTCTTAAGCGAGTGAAACACGGTTTTTATACAAACCATTTTTTGGATCAATATATATCACTATTATTATGTTGAAAGTCAGTAGCGGAAATAAACACAATAAAATATCATAACAATATTTGGTACATTTTCTTTGCCAGTACCTATTATACTATACCCATTGCGGTAAAATTAGTCATGAGTCATGACATACGATTTCGTATATAGTTCGTGTCCCGTTGACCATCATCAAAGATTACACAAAAGAAACGTAACGGGGAGCATTCTTGATATTTTCCGTTCCTTAAACGCTAGTTGAAATAATATTGTATATAGTTTCACGGAAACATAGTTTTGTCGAATTTTCCCTGAAAATAGAGACTATTGTACTGTATTGTACTGAAAATGTATACGAACACTACACGTACACTTCTGGCATTTAGACAAAAAATAAAGGGAAACAAATTGCAATAGACAAAAATGTCAAATATTTACTAAAGCCCTTCTTTCCCAGGACCAAAGGTATAAACTATATAAATATTTATCTTTTACTTGCTACTTTCAGATATTTTTAATGGACCGAATGAGTTAATTAAAACTCAAGAATAAGAGTTGATTTATAAGCGAACTGAAGTGATGATAATAAAAGTCGTGTTGAATTTGTACAGCATTTTTACAGAAGAAATGTGTTTTTTTGACTTTGATCATTACTACAGACTCCTCAAAAAAAAAAAAGCCGAAGCAATATATGCATGTGGGGTTATTCTCAAAAATGTATGCCTTTGGGAGTTTTAACTAAAATGTTAACACATAAAGTTCATCTTCTTTTATTTTTTTAAAGTACAGTATAAGAGTACTGTTTTATTATTGTATTCAGTTATGTTTTGTTTTACAAAGAAAATTTCTATGTATAACAAAATAAGCAAAGGAAAATTCGACTTTAGTGACACACGAATCTCTGCTGCTCACGGGTATTTATTTTTTTTGCATATTATTTATTTTGTACTTCGTACGAAATCGACAAATAACTATAGGTACTGTATAGGTATGCGTTTTTGAGGGTAATATATATATAATTACGTGCGCCGAATCGGTCGAATATTGTATTTTTTCAACACACGCATATATATTATATAGGTAGGTAACTATAAAATAATAATAATAATATATTTTCATACAAGTGTTTTGACATATTATACATAGAAGAGGCGAGAGAAAAAAAATATCACCATTTTTCACGGTAGCCTATACCTAATAATAATATATGAGGTGAACGGACCATTGGGTTTCCGTCGTCGTCATCGTCGTCGTGTCGTTTTTGTCGTCTTCGCCGTCGTCGTCGTCGTGTATACATGCAGATTTAATATTAGCCTTGATCAATACGTATTATAATAACGATGAAAATAATAATGATAATAATGACGACGACAACGCGTCGGGGATAAGACGATGATTATGTTATATAGCCGACCGACAAGGCGGTAGCACGCAAAAAGGAGGAGTGTTGTTATTTTTTTTTTTTTTTTAAGAAAGAAACAAACATAATAATAATACGAGCACGTTTTACGGGAAAATATAATACGAAAATCAAGGTAAAAAAAATCAAATAACCCGTAACTAATTATACAATAAAAATAAAAAATTGCACCCTTCTTTTTCTTTTTAACCGAGTTTTCGACGTATGTCTAGCGAACTTTTCTAGAGCAATTGGCTTGTTAAACCAAAATAATTATTCTGATATACAAAAATTACGACATGGTCATTAAAACAAACGCATATGCGAAAGATTATACGCTATTTTATTTGCAATGGAAATTATTAAAAGCAGGTAATATACCAGATAAAAACGAGTCATTAAGAGAAATTAATAATTATTGTAGCATATAATATTATGGGTGTATAGTAGTGGCGCATTTACGAGGAGAGATAAGGAACATGTATCCCCCTTATTTTTTTTTTAGTATCCATTATTACTATACAACTACCTATTTTTAAATTTCTTTACTTTTATAATCAGAAAAAAACAAAATCTAATTTAATTTAAATTAATATATCAACAAAACATTTTCTTGTTTAAAACGAACCCTAAAACTATAATATTTTAAGGTTATATTAGTAGGTATTTAAAGAGTAAATTAACTAATAATTATTTATTACCCAAGTATGTCTAATTTTATTATGACACAAATTTCCAAATTAAATCTCTCGCTCTCCCTCCCATTAGAAAATCCTAAATACGTCCAAGGTGCGTAATTCTTGTTTAGAGACCGTCACAGTGGCATTTACCATCTCAATCACACTAACGGACAGTACATATAATATAATAAAAACGTATTCATGTAAAACTAACCAAAAAACCATTCAGAAAGATAAAAGTATACGCATTAAACAATATTTGTAGCTTTTTTTAAAACAACTTTGTTGACGGAGTTTTACAATAGTTCTCTAAATATTCGATTTATTTTCCTAGATCGTAATTTACATATTTTTTTTTAATTATGAACATTCCAAGAAAAATTAAAAATATTGTCTACATATTTCATAAGTATGCTGTTTTACTTTTATAATAAATTTTAAAGGCATTTTTGCTATATTAATTGTTATTTGTCTATTGTATACCACATAATGGCTATCAATTATTAATAATTAATTTTATACTAATTACTACTTATATCTGATAATCAATAATAGTCTCAATACTGTCCGAACACAAAACATTAAATTATATATTCTTTTAATTATATATTTAGTTAATAATATTACAACTCACAAAAATAGTATGCGCATTATATATTAGTATTTATATAATAATATACTATTGATTGTAATTTCTAATAGAATCATAATATTATAATATACACAAAAACGTTTAATGGACAATGTATAGATTAAATTAAAAAATAATTATAGATAATAATATTATTTTAAAGATATACCAAGTTAATATAGGTACTTACTCGAATAATACAAAATTCCAACAATTTAAAAAACTAAGCTATGTTTTATTTACACTCGCTCGTGGGTTTTTTTTTTTTTAATAGGTAGTTGTTAAAATAATATTTGTCCTGTAGGTATATACTTATACAATTGAACGCATGGGTCAAACCGAATAACTGATTTAAAATAATTATAGTACCTAATAAAATGTTCCCGCATCATAAGTATAAGTAGGTATGTATTTTAAAATGTCAAAAAAAACTTACCATTAACCCAACTTTATGATGAAATAAAACTAAAATAAATTGGCACTCCAAGGGTAATAAGTCCATCGTGAAATATAAATGGATTTTAAATTGGTGATATCAACATATACAACACAACTGTGCAGAGCGTAGAAATTCTATACTGGATTTGAGTACCTCCGAAATCAATTTATGTTTTAAAAATAATATTTTCAATCAGAAATCTTGTGTTAATTTAAAAATGACAAGAGATCGATTTTGTTCCATTTAATATTAAGCCACTGACAGAGAAAGTAATTTTTTTTTTTCTAATTTTATCTCAAAAATAGAAACTAACGATTATGAACTACAGATAAATATTTGATTTGAATTATTTCTAGTTATTATTGCATATTATTATATTATTTTACATAACATAAATTATTATTATCACGTCGATATTAAAAAAGTTGAGATAAATTTTTATGAGATTTTAAGATATTTAAGATTTGTAAAGAAAAAAAAACATACGATTCTAACACGAATTACCTAGAATACAAATACAATAGTGCAGTAATTTATAAATGCGTCAAAGTGGGTGAAACGAGACGGAACTATATATTGTCTACGCCCAATTTCCGTGCTACCACAATTTTATTTCTACTTTCAATATAATTATTATGATTGTTCTTAATATTTTACAATTGTATTAAATAAACGTTTAATATTCTGTCTATTAATAGTGACACAATTGTTCAGGATGAGCTCTTCTTAAATGTTGAACGATTTTACCGAGACGAGGCAATTTTCCAAAACGGTAAATATTATAAACCGCGTCTAGAGACTCTAGACAATTTCAACTACATTCTGTGGTCGTGAGCCCTGACAATAAAAACTCAATAAATTGGTGGTTTTTTTTATTACAATTAATTGTTTTCAATATATTTCTGTAGACTTATTAACTAGTGGACCATGTCTTGTACATGTATCGTATTACTCGAAAATCAGACAACATCTGATAAACAAAAAGGGATATCTGGGGGAAAAAATGTTCATAAAAATCAATAATAATGTATGTATCACGTGCTGATTACACATACATCGTAAATTATCATAAATAATTGTATAGAAAAGTTGTATGCCCGTTATACATGACGGATTTTCAAGATTTTTTACTTGATTGTCATGACAAATCAACAAAGCGTTACATACCGATGGGCAGATCACAGTTTTATATTAAGATAACGATTAAAGTTATCTTATTATCTTTTAGATCATGTACTGTAGATTAAACTTGAATAATAAAGAATAGATATGTCATATGCCCAGGCGGCGTGTGTCTGCATGAATCATCCATATGTCTAATACTTAATAGACAATTTGTTTACATATTTTAGCAGTGACACCGTGATAACATTATATTGAAGTCATTACACCACAAATATTTGTATTTACTTATATTATAGATATAAAAAAGATTTTGTAGTTTAAATAATATAAATTATTATTTTCAACCTTTAAATGTAATTTTTATACTCATTTTCAGTAAACAAAAGTAATAATTATTTATAAGCATTTTCTAATAACAAAACGTTTTGTTATTCACATTATTTATTACTTTATGGTTATCAGTTTATGTCATCAAATACAATAGTGCAAACAAATCGAGTCCACTATATTTCGAGAATAAAAATTTATACAGGTCTATTATAAGGATAGGCTATCTATTCTTTATTATCTATGGAATAGAGCCATAGCGCTTATCGTCAATGTAATCCACTGCTCCTAAATCTATTGCTTATATAAATTTAAGACACATGAGTGAGCCTATCATATTGTAGTGTGTGGCGACAGTTATTCGTATTAGTTCAGGTAGTAGCCGAATAGTTATCTAAAGGCATACGCAGTAGAGACATGTAAGCCAGCATTCTGCGACATGATAGCCCGTAATTTGGGTGAATGAATCCATCAATGATTTAAGTATTAATTAATTACCTATACTCTAAGCATTTCATGGAAAAAACAAAACGTAATTATTTTTTCTTCTCGAATTTCCAGGCGCAGTCCAGTAGTAATAAATATATCTATAAATAATATTATGCAATAATAACTCTGAATATAAAAATAAAATGTTCATAAATCATAATCGTTCGTTTTCATTTTTGAGAAAAAATTAGAAAAAAAAAACCTTAAATTTCGACCAACTTAATAAAAATCAAAAATTATGAAACTATATTTTCGCAACACACTTTATCAGACAGTATAATATATACTGCACAAGTCGTATTTTCTGCTCATCTAAAAATTATTTCATTGTGTCACTGAAATTTATTTAACCTGCATAAAGACTATAACATTTTATTAATTATACATTAGTATCATATGATATTTAACCCTACATATTTTACGTAATTACCTAAATATTTTTTTTGTTTTTTTCTTATAACTATTAAATGTATTTCCACAGTTAGAATCTCATTCCATTTTTGAATTTTCGATCAACAATAATAACTTTTCAATTTGCGTAAAGAATGTTTGTGCATGATAAATATTATAATATTATAATAATTATATGTATATAGATTCTCTGTGTGAGCTGTCGAAACAATACACTGATAGTAATATTATTGTGTGACAAATTAATCTATTGTACTAAAACTATCCACCACCAAAAAACGAGTAGTTTACATCGAAAAACCGTGTATATATATATGTTCAAAATAATAATATGTAAACGTATAACTCAAAAAGATAATCTAAAAAAAAAAATACATATACATGTTTCAAAGATAATATAACTACGTATTACGGTAGTAATACTATAAAGCAATAAACATTCATCACGTTCCAAACAAAAAATTATATCGTTAGTTGAAAACCAGGTACTAAAATAAAATCCACCCCAAGCCGTAAATATAATATAATATACATATTATACACTATAATGCGTATATTGTATATATACATACACTTGGAAGGAGGGTAGAAGGATAGAACACGTGTTTTTTTTTTCTTAAAACCACATTGTCGAAAAGATTAAAATTAATGTACCAAAAAAAAAAAAAAAACCGTATTCTCATTTAAAACACTATGGCATCTTCCAATACGTATAATAGTAAGAATGTAATGGAGAACTAAACATTAGAAATATTTTACTCAGTCGTATTATATAAATGAGTATCAAGTTGCGTATTTATGAGAGGAGGGTATGTGGTAGAATCCTATCCCTTGACTTATTTTTTTCTGGTGAAGTTTATACGAGTTACGACATAGAATAGACAAATGTATTTAGTATTAATAGTTATATATATGATTTAGATTCAGAGCGCAGCAAAGAATCTATTGGTTTTACAATGTGTTTTTTTTTTTTTTGATCTGTGTGAAACTTTTTAAACAGAAAACTTGCTCCGAAGTACCAAGTGTGGCGCTTTTTTTAAACGTAAATTTTATCTATTTAATGTTTTGTGGAGGTCATTTTTTTATTTTCCAATGGACTTTTAAAATAATCGGTAAAACGGGAAATATTTACGGCGCGCCGCAGCTTTACCGATTTTATTGTTTTCAATTTTTGCGAACTATATTTTCTACTGGAAATATTAATTTAAACGAAAAATAGACTTTGAATCTAGTAAGTTTCACGAAGTAAGTGGTTTTTGATTTCCCATGTAAAGTTTTAATAAAAGAGCTGAACCAAAAAAACACGTAGAAAGAACCGAAAAATTTACGAAAATAATAGTTCTATTATTTTCAATTTTGTCTTTTTTTGTAATTTAATTAAAAAATAATCATAGACTTGAAATTTTGATAAAAAAAAAACTTACAATTGTCTTTTTAGACATGATCAAATTTTAAAACCATTTGATCCATTTTGAGCTATTTATAGATATTTTATTTTGCAAGATTTTACATAATTTTTATTAGGTAGCCACTTCGCGGATAAATTGTTAGACTAAAAGGAAATGCTTTAAATTTTGACAGGAGTTTCATTATGAGTCGTACTGAATGGTAAAAAATAGTTGAGTGTAATCAATTTTTTTTTAATTATCAGATTTTACGAAAACCGTAAATATTAAAGCCTTTCAAAACATGTATAACTGAAATTCGCTCCGAATCGTTTTTCGTTACCAATGGTTTACCGTTATTTGCAGATATAAATTGAATAACTTAACGTATCCTACCTTTCCAACTTTCCACCTACAGCAGTGGTACACCCGTCCCCAGGATCAACTCATTTCTTTTTTTATTGCAAGGGATACTCGAATACACTCGTATTTTATACCACTTACACCAAAAGCGTAAAGCGTAAAGAAGATTAACTACAATGGCTTTACCTAATGATTTTTTTTTTAATATTTTTATTTTTACCGATTATTATCAGTTAAAATTAAGAGAATTAAATTAACTAAATTAAAACACGCATTTTTTTCAAGAACACTCGCTCAGCTCTATAAGATCGGTATAATAAATATGACGAGGCATCAGGCATGGCGTCAGGCGCGAACGAAAGACGCGCGAGTGATGAGATGCGCCGCTGCTGCCTGCTAGCTGTTTGTTCACACACACATACACACACATGCACACATACACATGTACGCACACTTACAAAACTTACACACATCTATGTGCACACACGCGCGCACCGCGGACACGCATATGTGTGAGGGAATGCGGTCGGGGCCTGGGCCGGGCGTCGCCGTCGTCGCCGCGGTCGGATCGACAACGACAAGGAGAATATTATACGTACACTCGGGTATAAATACGACGAGAGCAGCGGTGGTGGCGGCGCAAGGTGGATGACCTTGGGATACGACCTCTATCGACCAGGTGAATGTTTGTGTATTATAACGTCTGTGATGTGTACGTCGGATAATAATATAATAATAATATGGTATAGTAATAATATTATCCCGCCACTCGACGGCGGCTGTGGCGGAGATTCGTGTGCGTGTGTGCTCGCGCGAGCCCGGGTTTTCGGGTAAAACCTATACGCGGTGACCGGCCGGCCAAAGACGGCGATGAAGCCAAGAATGAGTGAATAGACAGAGAGACAGGGAGTGAGAGAGAGAGAATGAGACAGAGTGAGGGTTAACACGCGCGAGGGAATATCCGTGACCCTGCGGATTTTCGAAAATTGGCAAACATCGTGGATACGATCGATTCCTAGAATGTCCGATGATAATATTATGTTCGTGCTTATTATGATTTTATCTTCAATTGTGAATCACACGCGTTACAATACGAAAAACGCACCCTGCGAGGGATCTTGCGTACCACACCTAGGTAGCGTTATGATTTATAATATAAACGTCTATAAATCATTACCATACAAGGGGGATCTATGTACGAAATCGTTTTATAATGAAACAATATATAATTTCACCAGACGTGTAGCCAAGAATGGCCAAGGAGGGGGAGGGAGTATTATGAAAAATAACAACCTTAATTTAAAAAAAAAGAATAAAATATATTATACATTCGCTTTACCACAGTATACCAATATATATTTAACATTTTTAACAAACTTAAGAAAATGCACCGAGATATAACAATATAACAATATTCTATTTATGGGAAAATAGTGATCGTCAATTATATTCTAAATAACCGCGATAAACAAACAATCATAAACCACTATCATAGTTCGTGATAACAATAATCAATCATTAACCATCATAATTTTTATAAAATATGACCATTGTTTTGAAATTTAAATAGTTACCTACCTATTGTAAAATAATTTATCTTTCGTCGTATTCCTGAATTAAATGAACACGGTCAAGAATGTAGTATCTATAAGTAAGTTTGCAAAATGTTTAAGATAATAGTCTTTTTTCGAATCTGTATCCAAACGGAGATTGTCATTTAAAAATTCACATATAAGGTGTAACGTGTACAACGTGTAACAAATGAAAATAAAGCTTGCAATAATAATTTGAAAAAAAAAAACAAATTTATTTAAACTCCTCCGGGAAAGTCACTGGATCGTGATGGAAAAAAAATAAAAATCACTCGGTATATAAATATAGCGTCACGACGAGGGATCTACACAAAATCGTTTTAGAATAAAATATGTAATTTAATGCGTACACACACGTATGCCACACACTATAAACATCACGAGGGATCTCCGAAAGACGTAATATTACGTATACGTGCGTTTTGAATCGATTAACGAGAGCGCGCGCGCGCCTCCCCGTCGTGACAACAATTATATTCGATAGGTATGGTTAGATCAGACGATGGTGAACGCACTTTACTGATGTCGTGATGTACAGAGTGGTTTTACCAATGATTATCAAGAATTTCAAGTAAATTTTATACGCAAGTTTTTCAATAATATTTATGGAATCGTAACCAAACATCATTTTAATACAAAAATCCAGTGGCGTTCGCAAGGGGTGATAATAGGGTTATATCGCCCCCATTGGCTTAAAAATACAAAAAAAAAAACAAAAAAATATAAGTAATTTAATGTCGAAATGCATACATTTCAGCCAATTTACGAGGAAAAGATTGATGTGTTAATAAGAAATTGGCCTTTTTTTATAATCCAACTTTTAGAATACCTATTCCCATAATTGAGTTGGTAGAGAAAACGATTTTACTCTTTATTCACGATTTTTATTTGTTACACCCCCTCCCATTAAAAACTCCTAGGCATATCACTGCAAAAATCACTTAAAAGTGTAGGTATATGAATTTAAAATAAAACGAATAGGAATGAAAGATTAAAAATAAAGTAAAAATAAACCTTTAACGATTTCATTACACACTATAAGGACTCCTTTAAACAAATTTTTAAAAAAAGCTAGTACTGCCGATAAGTGCTCTACTGTTGTATAATGAAAGTTGGGATAGTAGGATATTGTATACAGTTATTTAATTTATATCTATAAACAACGATTAATCAATGCTAACGAACTACGATTCTGAGTTTAGTTCGTATAAACATGTTTTGAAATGTCGCGATTTTTACAATTTACATCTAAATTTCAACTCAAAATGATGCAGTGTATAAAAAAAATTACTACATAAGACACAATTTTTATACCAATAATAGTACCAACCTATGATAGTAAATGTATACAAGATTTGTATATAATTTTTAAGCATTTCTACTCTACCAAAATAATGTTATACACATAAAAATCAATACAAATTATAAAATACTCGATAACTAAAATATTTAAATACGTCTAGAAAAATTCAATACAAGTATTCTGTGATAATCTGTTCTAAAGTTATTTTTAATCGTATTACAACGAAGAAATCAAATCAAAATCGAAGACAATTCTATTAATGTAAATTTGTCCGTTTTTCCCATGCATTTTTTCCCACTTTTTGTTAATTATTATGAAAACTACTTAGAAAATCAAAATTATCTAATTCACAAAATAGATCCAAAATGCTACAAAAAAATCAAAAACAGAAATCAAATGATCAAAATAATAGACGGTTCCGTGATAAATGATGGATCACCCTGTATACAGAGATTGTTTCGTCAGTAAATATACGTACCTACCTATACATAATATATATGTGTTGTTATTATTTCGATCGATCGTTGTGATATTGTGACATATATTACATTATTATAATAATGTACTCTTGTAGTTCAGGTTGGCTGTATATTATGTACCTATACGAAATTTGAACCACGCAAATTTTTAATTTCCTGTATATGTAGCGGCTTTACTATCGTACCAGTGTACATGATGATAATATAATATGCAAACGGATATTGGAATGACGGTATATTTATGCGTTTATTATCCTAACAAAACAAGGTCGAAACTGTACTACCGTCAATAATATTATTACATTGTAATACTTATTAAAGCGGTCAGTTAATTATTATTATAAAAACATAATATTATTATAATACCTATTTTTTTTTTTTTTGTTATCCACTGCGAAAAATCAACTACTGTAACGATTTTTTTTTAAATTCTCCAACCCCCCTCTCATCCCCACTGGACGTTAATAATTACATATTTTAAGATAAGTATTGAGCGAAGCGAGAAATATTTTGGTCTTACTATAATGGTCTCTTTTGTGACTGTAAACAAGTTTAATACCAGAAATCTTGTCCCAATCAAAAACTTTACAAGAACTTTCCTAAAGCGCGTTTGATCAAGTTGGTGTATTGGAGAAGTAATTTTATTTGATTCAACTCTAATGACGAATTTTTTTCTACACACAATGCGATTTTTCATTATATATTTTATAATAATGTATTCCGCGGGAATTTATTTATTATAAAAACAATAATATTCTTAATTATACAATTTAAATAAAATTCCATTTGAATAAACAGTGAAGCTAACGAGACTCGTAATAATATACAAACGAGTATAATTATATACACAATAATATAATGCATTGGGAATATTAATAGTTCAAAGCTATTATATGAAATAATTATAACTTGAATAGTACTTATCTCACCGTACATTATTAAAACTCATTTAAATCTAACTGGATACTAATTATTATTGATAGTACAATAAAAAAACATTAAAGAAACATCAATTAACGATAGACCGCCACGCAGCCGCAACAAATTGAACAAAACTTACGGTGAATTTAAAAAGCGTGAGTGTCGTGACATTTATCTATTATTAATGCGATATAAGTTTAATTTTAACCAAAATATTATTGGTCAATTAAAAAAACATTAAAAAAAAAAAAAAACATATTCGTAATTGGCTTGAGAATAAATAATACACGGATTAATGATGGCTACTTTAAAAACGGTTTTGTATCTAATTTATAACAAGACTGATGTAGATTTACAGGGATAAAAATTTAAAAGTTAAGTAGGTACTAATTTTAAATACTTTGATTTGACCTTAAACTTTTTTTCCATACACTTTGTGTAATTCATTTATTGACTTAAATTCAGGTTTTACGTTGACCTAATAAATAACAAGTCAATTTTGAATTATTATACGACGTGACTTTAAGTTATATTTTCGATTTTATATAGAATTATAACAAAATATTAAATTTACAATTTACACACTATTAGAATATAGGAACCATAATTGTTTAAGTAGATACTCGGTCGTAGTAGTTTAGGTAACATATGTGAAGTCAAGAACATTTACAATAAGTAAATTGGTATCTTTTTCCGAAAATTAGTTTCAATTAATTTGTTAACTTAACCGAGTAAATATTTTATTTGTTAACTTGTCCAACTATACTCATTCAATTACGATAAATTTATCGTATAATATAGTATTATATATTTTCAGTATGGTTTTATATTTAAATGCGAGTACTGCGTCGGTTTTTAATGTTTTTATTTGTATTTTAACGTAGGTATATATTATTATCTGTGTTGCAATTGGTCTTAAAATCTAGCAAGTAGAATACGTAATATGATTAAATATTACTACGTGATAAATTGTTTGATATTAGACTTTTAGAGTGAGTAATAAAAAAAATGAAGTAGGAATTTTTTTATTTTTCCTAACAGTTGAGAGGCGAGAAAAACCTTGTAAAGTTTGATATAGACCTCTCGATACATACGCGGTCGTGGGTACTCAACTCGCTACAGGGTTTTTAACACGGGTGGCGGCAGTGTGTCTATAAATAATCTGTACACATATATATATAATAATAATAATAATAATAATAATATATAGTGTCCCGGACAATGCCAACAATTTTTCCAGCTGTCGCAGACCATATGGAAACCATTATATAAATATAAAAACGGGCGATGAGCTCACACGTTTTGTGGCCTATACGGGATATTATTATTATTATGTTTAAGTATAGAAATAGTATACTATATACTCACATGCTCGTCCAGCGAATAAATCAGTTCTCCGTCGTCGAACAGCACGAACCATCTTCTCTGCCATCTCTGTAACAACAAAAACAAAAAGATATAATATAGTTTTATGTGATTGTTTTTCGGCTAAACATCTATATCCGGTATTTTGAATTTTTCAAAAACCACCAAACGTTATAAATACTCTTATCATTACAAAAAAAAAAAAATTAAGTACCCGTACTCATTGACGTCTTGATACAAGTCTGTAAACTAGTTTAAAATTTAAAATTTCTCTTCATTATACACTATATATATTATAGTGTACAATGTTTAACTTGATTTTAAATCCTGTCCGACGACGACGTGTATGATAATAATAATATACGAAAATATATTTGAATAAATTGTTATGCATATGCGAAAAATAAATAGATTAAATGCAATGGTGTCAAATTCAGTCTGAAGAAAACGTCTAAATACCGTTAATACAACGCGTTAAAAATAAAAATACCAAATCATGCTATGATGGCTGTACACTCCTGCAATTCTACAATATGGACCTCCTAAGCGATGCTGAAGTGTAAATGGAGATCGTAATAATATACCTATATGAGTATACACACACACACACGTTCAACGGATTAAATTTCGCAAAATATTATAATCAAGCACATTAAATACCATTATACTAATATTATTATACAAACGAATGTTTCTGAGTATTTTGGTAGAAATATTATGTTATTGTCGACGGTGGCGCGACAATGATATTTGACAAATATTTTTAATTTGTCGAGACCATAATCTCACCGGAATATATGCAATCTAATAATGTTATCATTTTATATAACCAGTGGCGCAACTGGGATTCTAGATAAACTGCAGATAGCAGATTACTTCGATAGCAAAAAATAATTTTTAAACTTAATTTCAATATTTTCACTATTATATTATTATTATTGTTAGTGAATATATTGAAAACTATCACTTCAAATCGAAAATTCTACAAAAATAAATTTCTTAATTAATTTCGTTTGGGTACATTTTTGGGGGATTTATCGATTCCGCCATTTCAATATTATCAACTCCACCGGCTATCGATTCCGCTAGAAATGTGTACAATATATTGAATCTGTCGACTAACAACTCCGAATACACAAATTAATACAGGTAGAATAAACAGGTTAGAAACCTTGATCACTGAATTTCGCTGAATAAATTAGAAAAGAAACTGATTCACTAATTGATCTACTACGAAAGGATTTTATGAAAATTTCACCCCCAAAAAAAAAGGTAAATTATGGGATGACAGTCAAAATGTTTAAGAGACGGAGGCACTAAATTGGACCAAAATGTACTATTTATAGTATATATAGTGTGTATACTATACACACATTAAACTGTACAGACATCTAAAAATGGACAAAGTTACGGGTAATACAGGTAGTATTAAAAAAGTATATATTCCGTTAAAGATCACGTATTATCGTGTCAGTTCCATATCGTAATTTGTATAACAAATAAAAGTTTAATCGAAAAACTAGAAATTAGAAATAAAACTACAAGTCTACATTTTCCAATATGGTCTCATATTCAAATAATATAATAAACATTTAGTAGCGTTCATAATCTTATTTACGCCGTATAAAAATTAATTTTTAAATAATTATTAGTTAGTGAAAGATTTTTACATACTATCAAATAAAAAAAAAAATTAAAATCAACATATAAAAAAGTTCGGCGGGATCGATAGCCACTGCAATCGATACATTTTGTACAAGTAAACTGGTTACTTCGGCGAAATTGGTGTACGCCCCATTTTTAATATTAATATTTTGATATAGGTTAAGGGAAACTATAAATCCCAATGACGGATGATCGTAATTAACGCCTCTGAATATTAAATTAGATAGATATTTTTAATCCACAATATTAGTTTCATTTGCAAATAAATATGCATGTAATTATAATATGCCAAATATTAATACGTTGAAAATAAACGCAAATTATTATTAATTAAACCACACTGTTAGTTTTTTCGCACGTTTTTTTTCCATACTACTTTTATAGGATAACTTGTACCGAAACCGCCGGACGTTATTATTCACGTTTCCCGTGTGCTTGCCGCGGTGAAGTTTTTTTTCCATGTACACGTGTACGTAATTTTTTCGTTTTTATTACAACCCGATTAAAAAAAACTCTATGGGAACACATTTGCGCGTATAATTATGAGACTTTATAATATTATTATAATATAGACGGCCTATTTTGTATAACAGTTGCAGTAATTATGATTTGCCAAACACACGGCACCAAAACTGAAGCACCGATTTCTCTATATGTACGTATACACGTATAATATGAAATGAGGATAATTGCGTGTACTTAAGGAGCGAGACGGCAGTGTGCTAATTATCTTTTACCGCATTAAATACCTACCTACACGACTATTATTGTGATAGCGCGGTAAAAGGAGTTCTTTTGTGGACAAATAAAATGATAGTGTAAGAAACGAATGACATAGTATACTCTAGTTGATAAGTATAGAGGTACCTGGTATACTCGAGGTATACTATTATTTTCGTATCCTCATATGTGCGACTATATAACCGTTGAAAAGTAGGTATTGTCGTCGCGAGTATATATTCTGGGGGACTGAGACGTGACCGAGGTTACGGAAACCGAGTATACAATAATACTGCAAGTAGAAAATAAACAAGAGAACTAATTTGCTATTATAATGTCGTGTGACACAATATGACGGAAGGCGAACGATGTTTGACATGCAAAGTTTTTGAATAATTAATAATAATAATAAAAAAAAATCAACAATATTACAATATTCACAATATAGGTACCTAATATAATAATAATATTATTATATTGTAATAACCTTGTCGATTACCATGATAAGTCTAAGCTATAATAAATTAAACTTTGTAGTTTGTGAAGAATAGGCTATATAGTTAGGTACCTAGGTAAATTTTTTTCATCCAAAGATATTCAAATAAATTGATATTATTTATTTTATGATATTATAATATGGACCAGCTTATGATACCAAAGCAAATTAAAGAAAAAGGAAAATGAATGAGAACAGCAGGAAGAAATGGGCTAAGCACCATTAGTTGCAAGCTATATAAAGGGTCAAAAAATACAGTGATTGGGAAATTTAATGAAAATAGAGGGAGAATGCGGAGAGGCAGTTCTAGTGTAAAAGTCGAATGGGTAGAGACTCTGAAACAGAACAAGAAACCAATAGAATATCTTAATTGACGAGATAAGAAGATCTTAAAACCCGAAGTAAGCACGAATAGAAAACAATAGTTTAAGACCAGTGGAGTTATAGCTCTAGCCAAGACTCTAATAGAGTCTCTAGATCATCATCACTGATATCTATAATGTGTAATGATATATAAAGAAAACTAACTAGAATCGATCAATGTTTTATACGGCATCTGTATACCTGAATACTTTTTATTTTATAATAAAATAAATATGATCAAGTATTGATAATTAAAATGATATCCAAATGACACTAACACGAATCATATTATGTCACTGAAATAAGCAGATTGTATTAAACACAAATAATAAATTTTATAATGATTTGAAATCAAAACAATATTAAAATCACAATAAAATGGAATTCTTTAATTAAACATTAAAATTTTTTCTTTTTTTATTTGAAAACAATTTGTCTTACAAAAAAAAAATACAAGGAAATACCTGAAACTATGCTAACAATAAACAAGTGTTATAGTAATAAAATTCTTGAATATATCGTACCTACTATTTGTTATAATAAACACCAATAAAAATAATGAATAATAATTATTATTGTGATTACCTTCTTACAGCTCGACGGATAAGGAATATAAACCCAATAAAAATGTAATACGAGCACAAAGTATAATAATGTACATATTAATGATCCTTTCTCGCCGGTACTTTAAACGGTTTTCTTTTTAAATTATACAATATACTATACATACAACAGTACCTACTATAAAAATTCTTGGGCCGTGTAGATATTGTAGTGTATACATACTAATACTAATAAAAATAAACGATCAATGTAAAACGAGTTCCCATTTTGAATATGTTTTAGGTTTTGTTTTTCATATACAAGTATATTATATAAATATAGGCACATTATACCAATGTCAGTGGCAAACGTAAAAAATAACAACAAAAATGAATAATAATAATATTTAAGTTTATTAAACACACACACATGACCATGTACGTTCTAAAACAAAAAATAATAAAAACTCCTGAACTAAACAGATGATTAATATTTTGGTGTATGGAAACAGCCCTCGAAATTATCCATATACAATAAAGATTCATGTGACCTCAATCATGTACTTTAAAAAAATACCTATACTATTAAATATTGGACAGCAGCTGATATCATGACGACGGAATGAATACGGACATGGATATCAACAGCCAAATGATAACTATTAAAAACCCCAGAAAGTTGTTCCCCAAGATAAAACCTCATAGATAGAAACTCAATATATAAATAAATAAAAAAAATTGTATTGGAGTATTCAACTAAAGCATAAACAAATGATTCGGGGCGTATGTGTTTAACGTTATCTACTCGAAATATACAAACTATAATAATATTCTAATATAAAATACATTGAACAGAAATAATTAAACAGAATTATGTAATTCTCATGTTTATATATAAAAAAAAAGACTGATTCAGCTGACGATTGTGCCACGGTTGTATACGGGAAATTAGGAAAATAGGGTACATAAAATTATTTGATTTATATCTCTACATAACGATAAACTATTTCTCATCAAATACGTTTCTAAGAGAAACGCAGTTAAGTAAATATATTTAGAAATACCTACCATGATTTTTACAATTTTTATAAAATATTGAGCTTAAACATTGTTAAAAAAATATTGCTGCTATGCGCTGAACATTTTTGATTTTATCGCTAATCAAAACTTATTATGAACTTTGTGTTAAAGTTATCTACATAAAACCAAATAAAACTAGAAAATTCGAAAATGTCTCAAATACTTATAAATAGCTCAAAAATGACTTTAGTATTTTGAAAATTTGACAACTACTACTAATTTGTCTACAAAAGATTAATATAAGTATTCTGCACAAATTTCAGGTTTCTACGATATTTTTAAGTAACCGAATTACAACGGGACAACAAATAAAATAATGGCATCTGATATTTGTACAGAATTTTCCTAAATTTTTCCCAATAATTTAAACCAATAAAATACTTCTTTAATACATCAGCTATAGACAAAATTAGTTTTCAGAAAAAATGCTACACTTTAAATACTTAGTAGTATTAGTAAGTATTGGAAACTATATAATAGTAAACATAAAACCGGATTATCATATTATTATATTATTTGTATAGAAACGCAGAAATTAACGCCATTAAAATGATGTTAACATCTTAATTCTTAATTCACGATACATGGTATTTCTTAATAATTACTTACATATCGGTTTTGTAAATCAAAGATAACTGCAGGTGTGTCTTGGCAGTATACCAGTTTCATGTTTTGCATTGTATGTAAGTCTTGACGTGTGTAAATACAAAAAAAGTTTTGCAATCTATAAGTATTCGTTGTCAATTTGATAAAACTAAACGTCGGTTTTATTTAGGTATAAGTAATAACATGTTTATTAAAAGATTCGCAATGAATAATAAATTATAGATTTAAGTGAAGTGTCATCATACTCATTTAGAGATAATTTTAATTAAACGTCATTTAGGAATAATATAATATTTTTTTAAGTAAATGCCACGTTAAGATTTTATAATCCCAATTTCAAAAATATATTTCAAAAGAAACATCTAATAACGCATAAGTTTTTTAAAATAATTTTAATTTGTGGTTGTTTTTTTGTTGTAATTCGGTTATAAATACACGTAGAGACTTGAAACTTGGTAATAATACTTACATTGGACTTACCTAGACGTGGTAAAATCATCGGACGACTTTTTTTTTTTTTTAATAAGCGTTTTGAAATCAAATTTAAACGAAAATCGTAAAAGAAAATAAGTTACTTCAAATTATGTATAACCTAACTGCGCTCAGAATCGTCTTTCGTCAAGCAATGGTTTATCTTTGCTTACAGATATAAATGAAATAACCTTATGTATTCTATCTCCCCAACTACTCACCTATAACAGTGGCCGCTCTCATCCTCAGTATCAGCTCTTTTTAATCATTACACTTCATTTTATATAAACTTGTTTACGTTCATATATTAATTAAGAATTTTCCCGCATAAATAATAGTTTTATTATAATCAATGGGTAGTTTTACGTATTCAAACTGGAGGAAATTGTTTTCCATATGTATATTGTATAGGTAGTTACTGGTCATCTTATAGTATATGTTATACTATATACAGAGCGATACATGTATCGAGAACCAGCGATTTTAAACTAAAATTTTAAGTGAATTATTATTATCTATTTTGTTTTTTAGATCATTATATGGAATCATTTAAACTTTATTTGAACACTATTTTCGTTTTTACACCTACTCATTATACCTTAATTAAGTATACACATTATTAAATTTAAAATAGGATCTTCCTCCATTTAAACAAAGGTTTGAATATAGAATATTTGTCTAAAGATGTTTAATATGCATAACACTAATATCGGATTTACCATTTATGGGTTATAAGACTTTATAATATAAAACGGAGAAGTATGTAAAGGTAATTAACATAATATTAATTTTTAATTTTAAACTCCTCCACGCTCTTAACTTTAAACTGTTATAACTCGCAAATGATAAATCCTATATACGTCCTATGCATAACAAAATTTCAAGAAAAAAGTATTCTTTGTTCAAACTTGTGTTTAATATGGAGAAAGGTTCGTCCTATATGAAAATCAAAAGTTTATAATATACTCATTTAAGGTATAGTTTAAACGATTCACTACAGCGAGTGAAAAAAAAGAAAACAGACATTAAATTCAATTCCGAGAAAATCGCATGGTTCGTAATAAGCGGGTCACCCTGTATACTACATTTTTTTTTTTTTTTTGGCCGGAATATATATATATATATATATATATATACATACACATACACTCGTATAATGGAAGCGAGAAAACCGTATACACCAATCGATCGGGCGAAAATCGAACCCCAAACTGGCCGATGAAAATTATATTATGACATGCTATGATATTATAATAATAACTATAAATATTATACATTATATACACAAAGTGAACTGACTGCAATATTCGAGGACGATGAACCCATTTGGCGGCGAGATGATTGATTCACACACACGCACACACACACACACACTCGGCACATCAACACATCGACACATCATAATATGCACAGGTCAAGTCAATCGGTTCCGACGCATAATATGCGTGCGTAAGAATAGAAATAATGATAAACAAATCGCCCATCAAATTCTGCCGCCGCTCTTTTGTGATTCATGTGTTCGAATTACGCTGCACACATCATGCGGTTTTCGATAATGATATTGAAATGATAACGCCGGGGGAATGCAGAGGTCCCCGGGTGGCCGAAATGGTATATCTATACAATTGGTGATATAGATATATACATAGGTGGTATGTACTACAATATTGGTAATCGAATTCGAACGGTGCTATATGCATATATATATATATATATATATATATATATACATATACATACCTGTACCCAATATCTAGCGGTTCTTTTAATCCAAGCAAATAAATAAAACACGACTTTTTTTTTCAATTTTAATTACGCGTACCTACCGACATTTCAATGTGAATATTGATTAGTTTTGCAGCTATTCTATAGTACAATAATATTACAGGTATTAATAGGTAGGTAAGTACCCCTGGAGATTTGTAACGTAGGTTAGTATTAATAAAAAAAAAAAAAAAAACGATTCACAATAGACGAAAAAAAAAACTGGAAATCGAATGTCGGAATCGGCTACTGAAAAACTATGATGTATGATATATATATATATATATATTTTTTTTTTTTGTTCGTCGCACATCACTGGTATTTTTACTCCATATTAATAATGAAAAAAAAAACAAAACAAAAGGAATGCAATTTAAGAACAGATACTCTGAATTATACATACCCATCTAGATTTTGGGTCAAGCAGGGCTTACAATATTAAAATGTTAAACACTAAAGTCAGATATTGTCACGAATTAGTAACAGATTTGGAAATAGGGTAAATATTTTTGTTTTCCTCGTTGGTCCATCTGTCATAAGAAAAGAAACATCGAACTTTATAATTAAGGCCATATATCACATTTTCACAAAAAATTGAGCTTAGTCCTTCTGGACCCAAGGTTAAGATAATATATTCTACATCGTAAGATGCTCTTCTCGTTATGGATTATAATTTTTGTTATAAATATACTAGAAATATACCTAGGTATACTAATTTTTATCTATGCAATTTAATAGATATACGGATTTATTAGGTAATTTGAATTCATAATTATGTAAGTGAAACATTTTGTAACTAAAACTAAACATTGCAAATCTAACATTTTCGTAAATATGGTTTCAATATGATATTATACATCGTCACTACGTGACCCAATTATTTTGACCTTTACACGACGAATGCGTTTTGATCATTCACGGTGATTAATTTCGAATTATCCAGTTTATATACCCACTTCCGTTTTCGAGCACTCCTCGCGGTTCTCGGTGCATATAATACAAATCTAAATTAATGCAATGCCGTCAACCTACATATTATTATTATTATATAGTATTATTTCCCACTCTTACGTTTCGAACTTGCCGTGCCTACATATATCAATAGATACTATAATATAAATGCAAATTTAATCATATACATTTTTTTTTTTTTTTTTAAGATATAGCCATATAGGTAGTTATAGTTATAACTATATATTTGGTTCCAGGAAAAAAGGGCTTTAATCAATTTTTGGCATTTATTTTATTACAATTTCGTCAAATAAACTTTTACCTTATTTTTTTTTTTTTTTGGTCCTTATGGCATAAGTGTGTATTTAAAAAATATTATACAATATTTGTATATAGTACACATAATTTGCATGCATATGCATTGCGAAAACTATACAAAATCAGCATAAGCCTTTCTTCCCTCATTCCCTGGAACCAACGATATTATAATACACAGTTGTCTAAAGTATTTAAAAAGTGAGCTTATATCACATAGTATAATATATAATATTAAAAATAAACAACACATGCTATTATTATTTATGAACAAAAACCTAAAAAAAAAAAAAAAAACAATTAAATAGCGTTCAAAATGCACAATATAACTTATGATTTGTACTAAATTATTGTATAGGGCAAATATTTATTACTGATTGGTGAATTATTACAGTATTATTTTATTGAAATTATTATTATCAACACAAGTTTTTTGATTGATTGATTTCAAAAATACAGGGAAAAGCTAATATTGATGATCGGTGTTCCACTGTTGTAGTTGGAAAGTTGAGAAGGTAGGCTACATGAAGTTATATAAATCATTACTAACGAAATATGATTCTGAACTAAGTTCGGTTAAATACGCTTTTAAATGCCGTAATTTTTACCATATTCGTTGAACTTGATTAAATTTTAAAAAGTACAAAAAAAGCACAGACAAACTTTGCACGACGGATGGGCCATTGTTTTAGATGAGAAGTTGGGAAGGTAGGATATAGAAAGGAATTTATTTCATATTTGTACACAACAATAAACCATTGAAAAGTTGTTTACAGGAAAAAAAATGAATATTATTTTAAAACCAATTCATTTATCGTATTTAAAATTACTAAATGTTTCTTATATTTTTATGCCGACTAATTCTACTTATGATTAACTCCGTGTTAAATTTGCAAACTTTTCTGCTGGACCAAAATAATTTTTTTTGCATAAAACCAAATAGCTTAATCAATATAAGTTTTCCGTCAAAATCATTACAAATATTTTTAACGGAATTAAAACAAAAGAATCAAATTAAAAATAATAGAAGTATTATTTTCGAAATATTTCTCGTTTTTTCTAGGTTTTTTTTCGTACAAGTTTTAAAAATATTTGAAAAAATCCAGAAAAAATATTATGAGACAAATCGTAAATATTTACAGCACGTTAGGATTTCATTATTTATAATGAGTGCCCTTTATGTTTTATATCAGAAATATTGCTCCAATCAAAAAGCGATAAGACACCTTTTTTTGTTTCATTTAGGTTCTTGTGTATGATTATGAAAGTCGTTGTTTTCCACGTAGTTTTCTAAATAAATTGAGCAAAACCCAGAAAAAACGTAAAAAGAACAGGAAAGTTTACAGAAATACATTTCAACACCTTCTGGCTTAAATTAGAGTGTTAATAAAACTGAAAAAACACACTTCTCTCATAGCAACATAATGGTAAAATTTTTATAAATATTTCATTACTTCAATCCGCTAATAAAACAACTTTAATTCCCGAGTTTGAGTATATTTAGTACAGTTGCAGCCCCCCTAAAAATGTTCTAAAGTAGCGAAGAATAGATATGATACATATACAGAGTGATTTTTTTATCATGAACCAACAAATATTTCGGAGAATTTTCAGTGAATTTGATTTTTGATTTGATCATTGTGGAATCAATTAAGCTTTATTTCAAAACCATTTTTAATTGTTTACCCTTACTCCATACCTTTAATAAGTTCATACATCATACTTTAGTCTTTCGAATAGGAACTCCTTTTTTGAACACCGATTCGAATATAGTATATTTTTCTAGAAATGTTGATGTGCATACGGCATACCACTATCAGAATTATTTATTGTTTATTATTTATTACGCTTCCCTACTCCTTTGGTCTAAACTTTAAACGGTTATAACTCATAAACAATAAATCTGATTTTAGTGCTATTTAGTCCCCTTCGAAAAAAACTGCTGATGATAAAAAAAAAAATCACCCTGTATTATCAATAACTCTATATAAACAATACTATAGTTTCAGTTTTCAGGGGAAAATTGACAATAATCTAGTAAAAGGTATCTTTTTTTCTTTTTTTTTTTTAAATATATTTGTGTTTAGGTGAAAGATAGTGGAATTTATACGATCGTGCAGTAGATGAGTGAAAATCCATGATTTGACTATAGAAAAAAATTACATCTAGCTACTTGCTACTTCTTTAATCAAAGGAAAAAATAATATACGCGTATCATCAAAGTTTATCTGCGATTTCAAGGACAAATAAATATAATATATACCTATGTAACTTATACTACACTATACCATGTTATGAACACCACTGCCTGTTAGCTCAGGGCAAATTACACTTTAATTACCGGTTTAAAAAAAAAAAAAAAAAATGATAATGATAATAATAACAACAATGAAAAAACGTGAACGAATCGTGCGTTACAAAATCTTTAACAAATTATTAGTATTATAACACGCACGCACACACACACATACTATACGCACCAAACTAGTATCAAGGTCGACGAAATAATACAATATATAAAATACTTCGCGGCTAAAACACGGGATGACTTGGAAAAAAAAGTCTAAGTTTGAAATATACCGAGTGCGAAAAAAAATCCCAAGGAAATTTGATGAACGACATATACTACGAGTTTACGGGTATAAAATCTGATGACAGGTTATTTGATGGATAAATCCACTTTATAAGCGGCTGTCCTTAACATCGGTAATAGACTGCGTAATATTAAATGTATATATACAATAAAAAAAAAAAACGCCTTAACGACATATCGGTACTATAAAGTATAAAATCCTATGTTTTACAGAACTATATTTATATGTTTCAGTAACGGATTTTGAGAACGTAAATATTATTTAACTTGAAAATATTTCGGAGAATTATCAACAAAAACTAAATATTTCGAAAAAAAAAAAATTGATTATTAATAGACACACATATCATGACACAGCATATTCGCGTTCAGCGCAGTACCGATTTTGTGCTGTTTTTGTGTTAAATATTACAGTGAATTGACCTATTGGCTATATATTATTATTACTTAAAAAAAGAGCACATTATCCGTGTTTGATTTTTTTCTGATATTTTAATTTTTCAGCGATATATAAGCGTTTTTAAATTGTGATAGTATGCATATTCATCGTGTATCTCGTAAACAAAATTGAAAGTTTATCTGTCGGTTATACAAATCTACGGTTTTATTAGAAAGATCGCTGTCTACTTTTTTTCTCGAAAATTAATCGCCAAAGGTTTACACTTGATTTTTGATTTTTCCATAAAAAATAAATCGATTTCCGGGTTACCCTGGTAACACGGATGAAATATAAAAAAAAAAAAACACAGTAAAGTATTATTATTTTTAATTTACTCGTCACAGAAGCGGAAATACCCTTTTCAAAATATAAATTACCGGGTAACAACGATTGACTTTGGTAGGGCTACAACCGTAATGGTTGAAACGAGGTGCTAAGTTCAATTTAATTTCTTTATTAAGAGAAATATACAGGGTTATTCGGCTTATATAAATTCAATGGTAGCTGATCATAATCTCAATAATATCTAACTAGGTATAGTTACAACCACGGTATTTCGCGATCTATATAATTTCGGTTATAGTTTTGCGATTTTCTTATAATATACGTTAGGTATACATTTTTCGTATACATATATTATTATATTATACAGAGAGAGACGCGCACGTAGACCGCGAAATTATGCGTGTTGAAATCGTCGCATTGTTATGTGTAGGTACGTATATAATATAATATAACACACACACATATATATATATAGGTAGGTGTGTACTCGTGTATAGATCTCGACGGACGAGATAATGGAATTCCTTTTCGGTACCGACCTACAATAACACGGGCGTTATCTCAATAAGCGTCGTCATTTGTACGCGGGGATACTATCGCGGGGCGGTCGGCAGTGCGCGCGATTTTAGATTTATCAGTTCCGTCGCGCGACTTCAAACGCGCTCCCCGCGGTAAACATGCCCGGCATACTTCTCGCGGTACAAAACGAAAATACCGCAACGCCAATTGGTACCACTTGTACTTATATGTACGTATATATAATAAGTACGCGTAATTGATGCACACTCGTATATTGTATTTTTTTTCTTCTTTTTCCTTTTTTTTTTTTTTTTTTCGACAATTACACGCATTTTCCGCGTTTGTGCAGAAATCGCGATGATAAAATCACGAGCGCGCGCGCGCCGGCCCCGAAGGTCCCTCTCTTCGCACACAGTAAAGTTATCCCGCCGCCGTCGCATTCGCGGTGAAAGTAAATAACAAAACGGCGTATTTCCTTTCCGCCGGATCTGTACTCCACCGCCGTTGCAGCACATGGTCAAATCGATAAGTCATTATATTCGTGTCACATTATATTGCATATATATACATAGGATTTATAAATATAATATTACTCAAAATACGTATCGAGAAAATAAAATAAACGCGTATCCTTAGCTATACCAATATTAATAATTATTGTGACACCGACCGAGCCTTGGAGGTCCTTGGAGACCTAAATTAGTGATATTATTAAACTAGGTAGTTGCTTTGGTTCCGAGGAAAAGGTCTTAAGTCAACTTTATTTATTTTTTTTTTTACAATTTTGTTCCATACTTTTCAATAATTATACAATTATTTTACCGTAATTTACTCTAATTATCCATAATTTCATAATTTTCTATAATTTTTCCAACATTTGTTTGTAATTTTTTAAATTGTTTTCATGAAATTGACTTCAGCTTTTCTTTTCTTCCTCTTTCGAGTTTTTTCCTTGAGACTGAAGCAATCTGTGTACATATAATATTTTGCCTAGCAAAATAGACACTTTACAAACTTTTTTTAATAACTTGCAGGATTGCCGATGTACCATAAACTAATGTTAATAATATAGTAATAATATAGTAGTTACTTACTCATAGATTCTACGCGTTGATCTTTAAACAATGCCTTAAGCGTTTTGTAATAATAACTGATAAGTGATAACACTGTTTATATCCCAGCGAAGCTACGATCCCCCACTACTATATTAAATAAATTCTAAAAATTAACAATCATCATAATCGAATTATTTTAAGTATTTATGAAAATAATAATTTATGAGTGATTGATTCGAGTCAAAATCAGATTCAATTCAAATTAATCGATTTGAGTTTATTTTAAACCTCTAATACTCTGTATATTTTCCGGGATCAATCCTTTCAAAAAAATAAACCAATAAAAAAATAATGCAATTTAACTCGTCTCCCCATTTTCAATTATTGTATCTATCACATTTAATTATATTGTTTTCCGAAAATTTATCTTTTAAGACAGTATCTGTGATAATAAGTCTAAAAACAATGATAATAATTGTTTATTTTTTTTCGTCCATGTTACTAAGATAACCCAGAAATCGATCAAAAATATTCCTATTTTTTCATATTAAAATATCAAAAATCTAACATGAACCATATCCTTAAATGTGTTAAACAGGTTAAATTTCGAGATCAAATTTGATCTTTCTCTATTTTTCAATGCCAAGCTTGAAAAGTTTCGTCAAGATCTGCATAATACTGTAGATTTTGTATAGCGGACAAACAGGTAGAATTTTAATTATACATATGACATTTTGTCAATTGCGATTTGTTCCTGTAACACGTGCAATACATAGCGGTTATATCCGAAAGCTATAAATACTCCACCATATAACTTATAGACATGGATGTTACAGCACAATCGCGTTGTAAAAAAAAAAAATTAGAATATTTGTTTTTTTTTTTTTTACGACGCACTTCCTTTCTTAAATATATATGATTATATTACAGTGTTCTTCGCTTTTACGCGAACATTTTATGCTCGTATTATATAGGTACAATCCGTGTAAGCTGTGATGTAGCATTTATGTGTATATTTTTACATTTCAAAGAACAACACATAACACGTATAATATTTTTTCCGAGTGCAATAAACCTGTTGACGACCAAGTATAGTTGGCTAAATAGGTAGGTAGGTACGTACGTGAAAAAGTGGAATTTTACGTACCTATCTATTAAATAGTCGCGGTACCTTATCTTTTTAACGTAATACTAATAGTATAGTATACGCCTATAAGTTTAGACTGACGACGACGACCATTCGACAATAAAACGAATTCCAAACGTTAAAATTGCTTTTCACATAAAATGATGATAGATATGCCTATAATAGTTCTGATCGTGACTATAGGTATTCGCGGACTTGTACGTATAATATAATTATACAGCACAGTAAAAACGCGGCGTTTACGTAAATTTCAAAATGTCTATAATCTATACTATAGGTACGTTTAGAAAACAGTCTTCAACTCAAAGAAGAACTCATTTTTTCACAAATTTGAAACTCTATTTCTTTTATTTTTATTTTTAAGTGAAAAACATATGTCGGTATAATATCTTATTTCGTTCGACAGGCTAGCGATAGCTATATTCTTAAAAAAGCTTAAGTTATTATTTTTTTTTAAGTTTAAGACCTATTATACAAAATATAAAAAAGAATATTTAATATGAATTCTACGAATGGCTTTTTTTTCGTTTCTCAAAATTAGTTATTAATGGGTAAAAATAAGAGAAAATAAAACGCGCATACCTCGATAAATATTTTAAAATATTAAAACAAATCATTCATTGGCTCCATATTACAAATAGTAAGTACTCTTAGGTCGCTTTGTTAAACTCAAACGAAGAGTCACAATCGTGGAAATGCGGAATTCTAAGGTACCTTTGTTGCTATATTACTACGCTTATGAGAGAGACAAAGAGAACACATTTTTAGTGACGAGTACCCTTTCAATATGACAAATGTGATAAAAGTAATTTAAAAAAATTGGTTAAATGAATGTGAGTAATAACCATATTATGTTCTTTAATTCGTCTATGATGACACCGGTGACATCGATGTTGTTCAGTTGATGAATTGTGATAGATTAAATGTGATTGTTATCTCAAGTATTTGTGATGATACAATTTAATCTGATAAGCACTTTAAGGGTTTATAATGTATAATGTATATATAATATATATATTATTTTTTAATAAAGTTTCGTGAAATAAATGAAACCTGATAAATTTAGAAGCTTGCTAAAGGCTGAAATTTCCTTGTTATAGAAATCAATTAATCCGTCTTAAACATGTAGTATAAATATCTCACTGCTGCAGAGTTTCCATATAAAACTACCCATCTTCGATCATTTCGTACATACAATTCTAAATATATTATGTATTATTACTTTTGTTGTTGTTGTTGCTAGGTATATTTGTTTATTAATCTAAATTATATTCATTATAGCATAATTGTATAACATTGTTGATAACACAATTATTAATGTTACCGCTGATGCCATTACAATGCACAGATTAATTAAGAGGATTGGTTTTCGTCCATTTAAACCTAAAATCCAGGCAAATGTGTAGGGATTGTGTTTCGTGGATTTAAATTTTGAGAACGAATTATAATCCGTTACGTTTTTTACTGGGATATTTTGAATATAAAAATTAAGTTATTTTACTTGTAAACAAAATTGATTATATTTCTGAATAATTTTCAAAAATGAACTCAAGTATTTTTCTTTTTACTTGTGATATAGATAATTTAAATTTAAATAACAATAACTCCAACGTATCCTATAATAAAAAAGCTAAAATGTCATAATACGTTTACAAAATTTAAATCCGCTAAACACGACTTCTGCAGTTTTGTCTGGCTTGTTTTGTCTAAAACATTCATATTCGTCCGTGAAATCGGCCGTATACTCTGAATGAGTATCGAGGCAATAGATGAGAAAAGCAGTCAATGGAAAAAAAAAAAAAAAAAGTGATTGTATAGTTTGCGCGTATGTGAGTGTCTATACCGTACGAATATATGATAATAATACAGCAACAGCCGGATACCCACATTTGATTTCGAAATCGTATACAATAATAATTATATTATATAGAGTGTCGATAAGTATAGGAATTTATCCGGCCCGAATCTGGCCTTCGTAGCCGTCACACTGCGACCGCCAAAAAAGGGAGGCTCGTCGGTCGGCCTAGCCCACACTGTGGCGTCCCGACAATAGTGCGAATCGCACGTGACACGACGACGACCGCGGTGTCTCCCACCGAACGCTGCGCTAAGTGTGTCGTCGTCGTCGTCGTGTCCCGTGAGCGCCCGGGCCATCCTCATTTGGTAACGGCGACGGCGTCGATGTACTTCTTTGACTACGACTACTACTACGACGACGACGACGACCGCCATAATAATAATAATAATAATATGACGTATTATATAATAATACTCGTACGCGTATGCATGTACGGGGGGAAGGGGTGGGTGCAGAGGGGCACACTGTCCTTCCGACGACGCCCACCCAAAAAGACAATACGCCTCGTCCCCTCGTTGTATAGGTTTACCTATATATATATGTAGCAGGCCGGTACCGATCATTATAATATTATCATTATTATTTATTACACGTTATTATTGTTATTATTATCATACGATAGTAGTATTATAATATAGGTACCTAACTATACGATGAAGAAGAAGAAGTAAAAAAAACCGCGCCGTCGTCGTATTATAATATGGGTCCGATTATCTAGACGTGCACACGCGCACAGGTACAATGAAGGGCGTTGTCGCCGTCATTACGTCATATTTAGAAGAGATAAAACCGACGGCCGACAGAACTTAATATTTGACATGCGATGTAAATATGAGTGTCGGCTATATCATCCCATCGAAAACGTGAAAAGGGGGCCTACAAATTCGGTATATGAAAAAGAAGAAGCGAGTTTGGCTTATACACATTTATGTTTTTCGTGAAACTTCAGAACTTTTTGATCGAATACTTATAAAATCAAATTATATTTAGTTTCAGCATTTATCAATGTACCTGGCAGTGCCGGCGCATAAGGTACTCTGCATAGAGGATGTTGATCTCCCCTTTCTTGGGCACTCGAAATTGGATTTTGATCGATTATTCTCTTAATTATCGCTTTAAACACTATCTATGTTCCAAATCTCAAAACTCCAGCTCGATTGGAAGTACCCTAAATCTATAATGATCTATCAGTCAGACAGTGAGTGCACAACATTTTAATGTTTGTATACTACTGTCTTAGACACTGGATATCTCACTAAATGTATGTAATTCGGAATACTGAAAGGACTCGAAATGGTTCGTGTAAATTATATACGAGTATAATATAAATTATCTACAATATGTTGTTTTCATTTAGTGCGATATTTCAATATTATTATTTATTTTTGTGAAATTCTCTGTAAACAGTTTGTTGTTCAAGAAAAGATTTGAATTCGATTAAAAATGTATGTACATAATCAATATACGTACATTTATATAATTTTAAAATCAAACCAACTATAATGTTAAGAAGAAAAACGTGATGACCGCTCTGTATTTTCGCGTTATTTACAAAAAAAAAAATTTAAAAAAATCGAGTTCAGCAGCAATGCAATTTATAATGTCTGTGTGTATATATATATGACATGATTATAAATATCAGATAAAAAAGGATCATCTGTTACGTGTACTTGTTCGGGTTGAGTAGCGACCGGAGTCACGTCGTCGTCGTCGTCGTCGTCTTCGTCGCGTCTTCCCCATCACTCCGACCACTGTTCGTGTTAGGTGTGTTTTTTTTCGGCCTTATTTTTTGGCTGTAATTTCGTCTACCACGGTCGTCTTCCGTTAATAATAATAATAATAATAATGCTATACCTACGTGACGAAAATGTACTACCTACCCGTCTCGCTGCCGTTCTTGTCCGGGGGGCACGAGACGTGTATCGTATATCGTGTCTATATATCTCTATATATACTATAAACTTATATTATACACGTATAAAATCGTCTGACAACGATATCAAACTCGAAATAATAACAATAATAATAATAATATATTATATATAGTATATGTATACAGGGTGTGTACGTTGTCACTTCATCATCGGCGACGCGTCTTTTGCGACGGATGTGTTGTGTGTGTTTGCCACCGGAGGCGTCGGCCGTCTCTTATAAATTATTACAAAAACATACGTGTGCATAATATTATTATATTGTATGAATAATAGATTGTATATTATTATTAAAATATTATAATATATTATATTATGTATAGGAGGTATATATTGCTCGAGGGAGCCGGCACGAACACTACACCGGACCAGTGTAAATCGTTATATTATTATGGATGTGCGGCGGTTTTAGACGTACCTGTAGCCTACCTGTAGTTGTATACGTACGTCGGATGACAGGATGGCGCGACGGAGACCGCCGCGAATTCGCCGAGTACACAAGAAGAATATCGAAGAAATTACACGGAGAAAAAACGAACCTATCACCACTATACACTACATATTGTAATATACAATATGCATATATATATAATATACGAGGTGAACGCCGCGCGGACGAAAAATAAATGCCGTCGATTGTTCGGTGAAACGCATTCAATTTTCTCTCCTATTGAAAACTTACCGCGGATGATAGGGCGAACTCACCGATGGTGACCCGCCGCAGTCGCGCTCGGACTGGTTTCGCGATAATAATAATATTATATAGGTATTATATTTTATTTTTTTCCAACTCTTCGTGTTCACTCCGTTATTTTTATAATATACACGGTACACGGTTTCACGCAAATCCGTTTAGACGACGTCGTCGTCGGACGATTACAAAAATGGAGGGGAAAGTAAAAAAACACCGATGGTCATAATATACGTATTATCGTGTCGATTGAATGAAACGAATGAGATCAAACGAAATTAACGAAATCAATGAGGTTTTATTAAAATTATGAAAACAAATTCCGAAAATCTCACATTCGATGACGATTCAAAAATCGATCTAATACAAATCAACACGCAGAGTATTCCTCTGTGATTTATCATCAGAAAATAGACGTTTTTAATAACTAAAAAATAATAATCTTCATAGATTTATATTTGGATTATTGAGATGGAATTAATTTAACGAATACGTTAGATGAGAATGATGAAACCGAAAATAATTTCTATCGAAATTTGTTCGAATGAATCAGTGACACTTCTGAAATCATGTTGTTTTCCCAGAAAAACCCTTCAGAAATCGAAAAGATAAAAAAAAATTCAAAATCGTCTGAAATTCAAGCGTGAACAATGAGAAACGCACAAGAATAGAAATTGTAATTTAAAAATTAGGGATCAATATCAGTTATGTCGTGGTTTATTGTAAGCAATCGAATTCAAATATGGTGCCTACATAATCGTTCCTTCTAATATTCAACTAATCAACTAACTAGATGGAAGGTTGTTAGAAGGACACCGATGTATTAGATTGCGTTGAAAAATGGAATATGATCATATTATAATTGGAACATTTTCCCATGTTATCAGACACAATAGATACTTTATCCCTAGTATAAATTTAAATAAAAACCGGTAAGAAATATCAGTAAAAAAGATCAGGAATAGAAACGTTGAAAATTCGCCGCTGAATTTAGAAAAGACGCCATGACTATTAATATAATACACTTGAATCGTGCAACTGTATTTAATAATATTATGTGAACCACGAATAATATTATTACGTAATTGTGATTTTGTATGATTTTTCTCAATTTCGTACTCACGATATTTACATACATTTTAAGTCAAAATTGCGGTTTATTATAATATTATTATGCAAATAAAATGAGTTTATTGACTTAATACGTATTTTTGGTAAAGGTAAATCCTTTTTCGGTTACAAAGTTATTATATTATTATGCTCGTATATTTCTAAATAATTTATGATATACAAGCGTTATTTTATTTTTATATTTTTTTACCTATACATATATATTATAACGTAATATAACCTAAAATGTATTCCGCCTCTGACAGAGATACGATATGAATGCAAGTGTATATGGACAGCCGGTATGCATGACATGTTACGAAAACAATAGGCAATTTTCGCTAACTCGCACTAACATGAAAAAAAACACATCAAAGTAGACCCCGCGGAGAAAAGTTTTCTGGTGTTTAGATTCTTATATGTTTATAATGTTCCACGGTACCAGTCATTAATTTTTACTAGCTTGCACACGACATTCGTGAACAATGTATGTATAGGTACATAGGTATAATACGTATATGCATGTTGTGTGTATGGAGAAAAAAAAATGATAATAAACAAAATTATCTCGGAGCAAAAAAAAAACAAGTTGTGATCATTACTGCATTATTATGGCGTAGGCCATTATATTATATATACACTGCACTGACCACGACCAACTGTTGTAATAGTTCTCCTCTTCTTATCCCATTCAAAACGTAATTATGGTCAAAAAAAACTTTCTGATAAAAAAAAAATTAGAAAAAAAAAAAGAGAAACCAAAATAATAATATCACATCTATCCCTTAGGTGAAAACAACATATTATATTGACGACTTTCACTATTTTCAATCGACTAGATTTTTTGCGATTCGAAAAAGTATCTGCTACACCACGTAGCCCCCTTCCCTACTCTTGATGAGGGATTAATGGAGCAAAACCATTTTATAATAATTATTAGAATATATAAAAGAATTGGTTAAATTGTCCGATCATATCACAATAATATTTTCCCCCATTTAAATAAAAAATTAAATATCAATATAATAATATCCAACGCTCTTGAACCGTAAAACCACATAATATGAAAACTCATAATATGTATAATGTAATATTCAATCATTTAAAAGGTGTCGATCGGAAATTTTGTCACTAGGTGACCGAACTAGGCTCAGCATAATATTTTACTTTCGGTCAATAGGTATACGAATAAATCGTGCAACCTAAATTAGCTATATGTTTTTTGCGATAATTTGTTATTTATAAGCAGTACCGTGTGCAAGTAAGTGAGTAATAAAATAGGTAAGTATCCTCCTATTGGCTTAAAAATACAACAACTAACAGCAGGGTTAAGGTTTTATAGCACTTAAAATTGCATAAATATTCGTGGGTAAACAATAAATATGCAATATAAATAACAAAATATGTAAAAAAAAATAGAAAATAAATATATGTTAGTTAATTATTAATTATTAGTAATTTTTCATAATCTTATCATTCATTATCTTACTTAAAATGTTGTAAACATTTTTTGTCACAAATCAGACTCATCAAAATAAACAGATAAGATAACAAACATTGGAAATTAAAACGAAATAATAAACGTTGCTGTCCGTGTTTTATCAGACGTTCGCGTACGTAATCCGTCAATTTACTTAACCTATATTTACTTTAAAACTTTAATAGTCAATAATCTAAAAACACGTTATTAAAATTATATTATTTTATTAATATAGTTTTAGTATTTTGATTGTTATTTTATTACAATATACAAAGTGTTCCATTTAGGTAGCTATACTCATTATCTCGGAAAGTATTAACTATTTTCGGAATTTGTTTTATAAAGAAATTAAAAACAATACGCTTTACAATTTTGCATTATGTTATTTTGTCATCCTTATTGTTGGGAGTAAAACCACTTCCTACATTTGATTTTCAACTGGCAGCCTACATTAATAATTCTATAAATAACTGGAGTATTAGTTAAAATACATTTTTGTGTTGATTTCCATCATTCCATTGACGAGATATTCCATATTCCACTTTTAAGTTTTGGGTCGGGGGAGAGTAGTGGTGTATTATTAAAACTCCGCACTCCTTACCGTCACACAAATGATACTCCGCTACTTTCACCCTGCTCAAACTTAAAAGTGAAATATCTCCGTTAGCGGAATTCAAAAATTGTCTACAGCAAAATGTATTTAAACTAATACTCCATCTATGTATGGAATTTTTAATATAGGTTGCCGTATGAAAATCGAAAGTAAGTAAACGGTTTTACTCCCAAAAAATAAAGATGACAAAAATAACATAAATTGTAGAGCTGCTTGTTTATTAAATGTTTTAAAAAATAAATTCCGAAAAAATGTAATACTTCCGAGATAATAAGTAAACCCACTTAAATGGAAGACTCTGTAAATATAATTAGTTAGAAAAAACTTATTTCATAAAATATGACCAATGTTTATTAATAATTAAGTAAAAACTCAAAAATGTCAAAACATCAAAACATTCTTATCTCTGCTATACTCATTCTTTATTCTATGTACCATACAACAAAGTCAATCCCACCACACTTTCGTAGAACTTACCCATTATTTTTTAACTATAATAATAATTAATAAATTATATTTACGATTGCAAATATTTACCTTGGTTCGATTGATTGGATTGGTAAAATCTCGTCCGGGAGCTACGAATAAATATCCGCATTTCACAGCCTTTCTGGTAGCCTGAAACAAAAGTTTATATCGTCCATTATTATGTGGCCACATGGGTACCAATACAAATTAATTAAATTTTATATTAGTTTATCGTAGTATAAGGTATATAATGTTGTATAATTATAACTGCTCAGAAATTCGTTTTGGTTTTAATTATTTATTTTTGACTTCAATATTTTACAAATTTATAAGTGTATAACGTACTGTATAACTAATAGTTAATACAATAACGAGATATAATAAGTCTTCGGCATTTTTTTTTCCTATATAATATGCAATCGTTAGTTTTCGGTAAACTTTTAAGTTGAAAATTTGAACGAGGATAATATTATATTTTTATTCTTTAACTAAACATGATAAAAACCAATATACTTCCGGCACATTGCCGGGTCAAAGGGTTATGTATTTTACTCGCGATAAGTCAACGACACAGCAATAGATACAGTAAGTATAGGTAGATGTTTTTATAAGTCTTCTAATTCGCTATGCTACCTGTCGTATTTGATGGATTACACCAAGAATATGTAAGCACAACAATGACTCTTTTTAAATTTCTCGTAGGATTATAAACAGTGAAATAAACGGCTTAAACGGTTAAAAGGCTTTCAGCTATGTAGCATTTTACGTCGCGCGTGGCTTTCAATACGCGTTTAAGTGAAGGAAATTTGATAAATATATTTAATTTTAAACGTGTGTGCCTATTATATTATATTATATTTATTATTTATTTATTTAATACCTAATATACGATTTTAAGAGAACAATTGTTGTCTATCAGAAAAACAAAACCCATATGAATACATATAATATTATAATAAATAAGATGTAATTTTCGGTCTAAATACCGTTTTGTTCGCGATCCGTACAAGAGTGTGCTGTTGTAAACAGCAAAGTAATTAAAAAACAGTTGTTTTATTATTCAACCAGACGTGCGCTGCGTATAACGTAATAAGCATGTTTCAATGTAGTCACAGAAAAAAAAATTAAATTACACCTATTCAATCGCGCACTGTTGCACATAAAACTGTTTGCATAAACCGTGAAACTAACACATCATTTTATAATCCTCTCGTTTTACAAAACGTATGGTACAAAAAAATATATATATATATATAAATATATCGGCGAATTCGATAATGTATACTCAAATTTGTTGTATATACGTGTAAATAATGTCAAAAATTGCATTTTTATTAAAGTGCATAGAAATCCAAGGTACTTAGAACATATTTTGAACGTACAGCAATCAACATAAATTGATAAGTTTGTCGGTATTTAGAGGAAATTAAAAGTCTAATTAAGAGTGCGATTTGTCGAAATCGGCACATTATGGAAATATTATCGAATAGCAACACGAGCTGCAGTCAGTCGGCGCGAGACACATAGTTTCTCAAAAACCGTGCCCTACACGATTAACACACTCACGTGTATGCGTAATCGTGGCGTACACAGGAAGAGGAGAGAGGTCAGGGATGAAAATTCTCCCCCTTAAGCTTAAAAATACAACTGTAGGTATTTATTTAGTAATTCAATTTTAAAAGGTAAATATATTTCAGCAACCTTACAAGGAAAAACTAAACGTGTATTGATGAAGAAGATTATACTATTTATTCGTGATTATTATTCGCTACGATGATTCTTATTGAAAATTCTTGGGAACGTTACTGTGCGTAATATTTCCGACCTACACTATTGAGAGAGAACTATAAAATGGCGTTACAATTATTCGAATAATTTGCATACACATAAATACTATATAGCACATCGCCCGTGTTGGCATTTTATTTCTCGTTTGTTTTGTACAAACCCTGCGTTGCTGTCTGAACTCGTATTATTATTTATTATTTATTATTGTAGGTACGAACACTATATAGAAAAATAATAATATTATATACGCGCGTATGCATCGGAGAGAACTACTCGTGTTGCAACATATTTGACTCTGCCTGTACGTATATTTTTATGGTTTTTTACTGCTGTTGCAAGTCAGATATTATCGTATATCCGATCACCGTATATTATAATAATATTGATTGATAATAAATAAAATAAAAGGGTTTGGCTACAAAGGCTTTACACTAACACGTACATATGTAGTGTAAATCAGACAATGGGAAAAGTTTCACCTATACGAATACATATTGCAATAATACGATAGTTTTTTTTTTTTTTAAGGCAAAGCCACTATTGACAATATTATATGGATTCCAATGAAACTATATTATTATTATGTTTTACGAGGTTTAAGTTTGTCGACCTCGATAAAGTCCTTGATGACTTTTATCGCACTCGATGCATCTTAAGAAGATTATAAATATTATTACAAAAACATAATATCTTATACGTATATATGAGTAGTATTATAATAATATTATTTTTCGGATGATCTCGTTTGAACTAAATGAACAATAATAAGTGACTATTAATTATACTTTAAACTGTTTTGATTATGAGTTACTTAAGCTAAAAAGCAGCCAATGGCAATAACTTTTAAACATTTCCGTCGTATTTGATGTTTCGACGTTCCAATGATAAAAAGTACCTGTATTTAAATTTCATCTCGTTCTAACCGATCAATAATAATACGACTTTTTATTATTATTTTTTTTTACTTTATAGTTTCGATGAAAAGAAGTTAACATAATAACGTGTACACGGTGGTAAATATACATCAAACAGTATATAATACGAACACTGTACGCAATAACATCACGGAACAATAATTTCTGTGTTTACAATATTGTATTATATTGTATGAAAAAAAACATTTTAAAAATGTACGCCCGAGAAGTCCGACTGCGACGACAGCGGCGGCGACGACGGTCTCATTTAGCCGTTTATCACATTTGTGTGCAATGAATGTAATATTATTGAGAGGCTGAAGCACGTGGCGGTGAAGGCACACTGACGACAGCCTATGAGATTGTAAACGCAATTATTACAAGCACTTTCCTAAAACCCTCGAGCCTACTCGCTATATTAAAAAAAAAAAAAAAACATGAGTATATTATGCGTCGCCCACAGCTGTCTGAAGAAGGGCGGGGAATATCCAGCCTGGAGTGTATATACGTGCGTATTAAGTTTGTATATTATATTCCTATAATATAATATAATATTTCCTTCTTATAATATAATATATAAACGAATATACACGATGGCGCAATCGCGTCTAATTGATGTGACCCGTTAAGATAACTCCTTCGATACAATATTATAATCGAGTATAAGTATATATTAGAATAATGATAATAATATTATTATTATTATTATTAGTTATTATATTCGTGAACGTTAACAGCTATGCCATCATAATACATTCTTATATTATTTTGTTTGTAATATAGCTTCGCCCATAATCCATATTATGTTCCAATATCTTATGTGTTTTGCCTAACGAAAAATCAGACAATATATCATGAGCAAAAATTGAGGGCATCCTGAAAAAAAAACGATTTTATTCGTGTTTTTTCCGCGATAAGCAATGTAATGTAATCAATTCTTAAATCATATATATCTTAGTAGTAACCGGCGATTAAATTTGTCGCAAACTGGCAAAATTCTGTGAAGAACTTACGATAAACAATAACCAACACTGTAAGAACCAAGTTAAGTAATTTTTTTCCGCTGTATTACTTATTATTAATTATGATAAATCTATGATTTTTATGAGAAAAAAACAAGAAATACTTCGTTTTTTTCCTCAATACATTGTTTTACTAACGAATAATGCCAATACCACCTGTATCATTACAAATAAACTTAAGAACATATGGAATATATACACACACACACACACACTTACACAGTGACATATTTAGGGAATATATGGGAGTTTTCTGGGGGTTAACCCCCTCGAATTACTGGTTGATGAATGTGTAATATGAGGGGTGATTCATATCATGAATTTATGATCAATGTATAATATCTGTCAGGGAATAATGTCAGGACACACTCCTCCCCCACCCCAGAAAATATCTAAAAAAACGTCACTGCGTGCACACATACACACACACACAATATTATACACAAATGTTTACGTTGATATATGTCTGCTGCGGTATCCGCGAGAAACTCAGTTAAGTCGGTTATAGTTGTAAAATAAGAAAAATATTTAAGTCTCGATACACGACCTGTCCTATGTGACAACGGTGGCAATTCTCACACATCACTTCAATAATAATAACAATAATTAATGGTCAGCGACCTTGACCTAGAGTAACACTGGTTTTTATTAAGTACGTATACAGTCGGTCGAGCGACGTGTGAGATAAATATGTTCAAACCTCGCATTGCTTTACTTAAGTAATTATTACAACGATGAATGTAGTACACCTACGACACATAAACAAGTGGAACTACGTACAAAACTTTTCGTAATTATTATTATAAGCGCTTTGTAGATTTTCATAGTGAAATCATCAGCTATAAATACTGATAAAGAAAAAAAAATAAATAAAGGTTCTCATTGCACAATTGCAGTGTCACGACAAATTTGTAACTACTGCAAGCAACAGTTATTTAAGTATATATTATTTTAGTAAATACGATATTTTAACATAGCAACCGACAAATATGTTCATACAAAAACCAACGGTTTTCCAAAACACTATATTAAACTTGTTAAAGATGGTCTATACGTTATTTGAGCCGTCCTATACTGCAAGAACAGGTTATTCGAACAAATTATTATCATTCCCCAACCTGTAAACAGTTGAAATACAGTTTACATATATTATAAATATTATTAGATTACAGATTACGTCAATTTTAATTTTGAATTAAAAATAGAGACGTGCCTATAAAGTTGATAGACAATCTGATGTCTACTTACATTATTATTTATTATATAGCAGTCAATCAATTCTACATCGATACACATAATGAGTAATTAATTTTAGTGGTAAGTAAATAAATAATCTTATGATTCGAAGGTAATGATGGTGCGATAATTATAAATGATCTATACTTTAGACATCATTACACTTTGTAAGTCATTGTGAGTAATTATTAAATATTCAAACCCACCTCAAAATAACTACACTTACAATAATATTATATACGAGTATACCTTATTAGAACAATATTACTATTGGAACATTTTCAAAATACACCTATAATCATTATGGACCTTATTCTAACAGGCAGCAGGAACCAAATCGACTAGTAGAAAATTTCCGAACTATAGTTGGCTTCATGAATTCAAGCATCTATATACACGTAATCTATACAATTAACTTCTGTAGTAAAATTAGGATAACTTCGATTTTATATAAAAATAAAATTCACATTAGTCATCTCATCGTGTTATTTTAGATTATTTTGAAATCTGAAAAGTTTTAATCCCTTATAAGTTATAAGTTTGTAATTTTTTTTTTTTTTTTGTAGAAATTTTTAGGTATTAGGAAAAAAGAGAAATCCTTAAAGTGATGAACTATAACAAAATTAAAATCATAATTACCACGTGTAGATAATGAATTTTGTAAAATGGATATTATCAAAAAAATATTTAATTATTCCATTAGGTATGTATGTTTTATATTTTTTGAGTATACATCATTTAAAATAAATTTTCGTATTTTTTTACGACAATCGCGCAAATTAAACGTTATTAGAATCAATTTATAAATTACCAACAATACGTCGAAAAAAAAAGAAAAGAAAAAGTTGTTTTAATAGTATTAAATTAATACCTACTTTACGGCAACATCGAATCGACTTTCCTTCACGGATTACTTTTAATTAATTGTTGTAAATTTATTGAAAACTGGACGCGATCATTAATCTGTACAGAGGGTTCAGTATTACCGTGTTGTTATATAATTATGTAACAATTATTATTAATCTATAATCGAATAACTTGTTTACTTTAATAACTTCACACCACGTTTTTTGTAATAATTATAAACTAATCAATCTTTCGTATAGAATAAAAAAGTGGATAGATTTTTTTTTTTTAATCTATAAGCTAAGTTGATGCCAAGTATGTCCAATCGATCTATGTTTTATGGTACTTATTATCCTAGCATTCTGAAATACAAGTTATAATTAAAATAATTCATAAACATTAGAAACACTACACACACGACATTTTTCAAATTTTGATTAAATATACCAACGTGTAGGATGCAAAATATATAAAAAAAAAATCATTTTTCATTCCGATAAAATCAATAAAATTATTAAGTACCTATTATCATATGACAATTTGTTATTAATAATAATAAAAGGCTAATACTGCTTATGGGTGTATAACTGTTTTATGAAGGAAGTTAGAAGGGCGGATATATTGAGTAATTTAATTTATATTTATACGTAATGGTAAACAATTGCTAATTAAAAACAACTCTAAGTAAAGTATTATTAGCCGTAGTTTTTTTTAATCAACAAAAGTTAAACAAAAAATATCTAGTTTTTCCCATTTATTAAAAAACCTACAAGGAAAGTCAAAATATGACTTCCTCATCAATGCATCAAATAAATCAATATTGATAGGTACAAGAAAGTTCCTATAAAATTTCATGGGAGCAAGATTTTTGATGCATTAAATGATATCAACATAATATTTGCCTGAATTTTAACTAATAAACAAACATTTTATAGACCACGTTGAACTATGATTTTTCATTTGATTTCAGAGAATACCTAACAAAATCATGTTGGTAAAAAAAAAAAAATTTAAAAATCGATCTTTTTAAAGGCCTATGTATCTATTATAAAGTTTAAATTGAAAATGTTGAAAAACAAAGTTCTAAGTTCTTAGTAAAACGTCTCCTTTGTTCCAACAAAAAAAAAAAACTATTATCGTATAATTCAACCATACTACGAGACATGAGTATTCCCGTAAACCGAGTTTTCAAGGCAAATAACGCGCGGGCACCGGACCCCTTAACAATATCATACTTATACCTTTATAATACCTAACATACAATTAGCCTGCAACTATTACTTCGACTGCAGGGTGGATAGGTAAGACTCGCGCACTAAAATTTACATTTTAAGATTTAGCGCCACGTGATTTTCTTATATTATACGAATATACGAGTCGTCTCGATGACCACCTTATCAAATCGTAACTATATAGGTAACGATTATAGTATAATGATTATTTTTCACGTTCGAGAAACACACCAAACGTGTTCTTGACAATCTTCTGACACGCCTATCATTAACACACACCGAAGTGTGTGATTGTGTGTGTTTGTAGGTGAATAATACTTTACACTCGTACGCCATATAGTATATCATGATTATTATTCAAATAAAACATCGATACATATAACATGTATACGAGTATGACAAGAAAAATCTCTCAGCGCCTGGCCGTGTTATTAAAATATACTGCAGCTGAGCGCGTCGTCGTCGTAGAGTTCTGCCGACCGACCGACCGACGGACGGGAACCCGTTATGTTTTACGCGGCTTTAAAAGCGCACTGAGGTCTTCGGGCGGCGACGACGAGAGAACAGAAAGAAAAAAAATAGATACGTAAAAAGGAAGAGTGTCGGCGTCAGGGTGGGAGAAAAAAGTGGAAAAAAAAAATTAACGTCGGCATAAATACAATAAATATTGTGATATCCACACGCGCGCGCACCACGCGTACATATTATATTATACGTAGTGATTACAGGCCGCGGTTCTTTACCGTTCTTTATATATATATTATATTAAAAAAATATCCTACATGTAGGATATTTTTTATATTTTTTTTTTTTTACGCCGCCAAAGTGATTAAACTAATCCGATGGAAGACAACGTCATACGTATAGTCACTAGTATATACATATATACTATACATATACATAAGTACTAGGTAATATTATTACACTACTATATTATTAAACGGCTATAAACGTATATATATATATATATATATACAGGGTAGTTTTTTCAACACTCTAAACGCTCATTAACTCGCGAAAACTATATAATATAGGTAAGTAGGTACGTACATTAACTTTTATTGCGATTTTTTGGTGAGAATTTAACATATCTAACCTACATCGTGATACGATGCGATTCTCAAATTGCATATAAGACTTAATTTTTCCCACCCGTACATTAAATCAGCTGGCGATTAAACCACTATGCCTATCGACTATTGATTTTCAAACGACACCAGCTTATATATTGCAAATTCCGTATAAGTAAATGTATAAATATGAAATTGAAAAATCATATATATATCATCAATTCATGGAATTTCAATAATATAGAGATTACCATTTGAAAATCAAAGTCGGTAGTAGTTCCAATGTCATAGCACAATGGTGAAACAAAGGTAGTTGTAAAATTTGAGAACGCATATAAGCACGGCCTGTAACTACCTCATATCTTAAATTTCCTATAAAGAAAATTACGATAAAAGGTAATATACTTAAACTATCTAAAAACTAATAAATATCTTTGTGAAGTGAAATAATATGCTTTTAGAATTGTTATAATATTTTGCAGTTAGTAACAGTGATGATTTGGGTCACATATTATACACTTTCCTACTATAAACCACTTTTACCAGTAATGATTTTTTTTCCCGCAATTATCGAAAATAATAGTTTATAGATAAACTGGAAAAAGTGGAAAATCCGAAAAAGTTTTACAGGCACATATATACTATAGTGACATAGAATAATTGAAGACCACAATTTGTATGATAATTATGAAAGATAAAAGCAATAAGTCACTCTGATTACCATACTATTCTTTATATAATATCAAATATCATAGGAAGTGATAAGATCTTATCCTCACAAAAATGGCGAAAAATGATTGCATAATCCAACTTTTGATACTTTTTTGCTTTTAACTTGTATCAATATATTATAATATGCGGGTATATTAAGTATAACATATGATAGAAATCTAGTGTTATTTATATATTCAAGGATACTAAATATGAGCGTTGATTGGTTTAACAGTTAAAAGTTACTTTTTTAATAACATAAAACGTAACTAGTTCAAAAAAAAAAAAACCAGAATATTAGCAAATAATTCAGTTTTTTTTTGTTAGAATGTAAGTTATTTCTAGAAATAGCTGCAATTTACTAACTGTTTGTATAAAAACTGTGTACCTGTCTATGTTTTAGCATTTATTTTTCTACAACAATTACGTATTTGTATGTGAATATCATATTATGATAAGACGGGTATGTGGCCTATATGTGATACTCGCACGAGTCTTATATAGTAATAACTAAAATACCAATATAAAAGTACGTTCACGAGTGTATTGTTAAGGGTGATTTTAAACGAAACGTACGTTTAACTTGAGTTATTATTTTACCAACAATTTGTAATTTAGTTCAGTTATTATTTTATGTTTTTTTTTTTTCTTTGAATAACTCAACTAGATATAGTTTTAAAAAAAAAAAATCTGTAATCTCCGCCTAGACCCGGTGCAGGGTACAGATATATTATAAAACGAGGTTTGCGGTTTATTCAACGCGACTATACTCGTTGTGTAATGCGTTATATCCGTATAATAATAATAATACGCATGCGTGTGTATATAATGGAATCCTGAGCATTTCGACGACGATAATTACACGGTTTGCATATAATAATATTATTAATTCCTATATATATATATATATATGAATATACACACACACACGAGTATAATATAATATTATTATACTCGTCGTCGCCGGCGTCAGCTATAATATAATACGAGTGTAGTGTTGGTGCGCCTGCTGCACACAATCTGCACTCGACGGCGGCGGCGGCGGCGGCAGCAGCGGCGACGGGTTTAATTGGAATTTTTTTTCCGCCTTTGGCTCCTCCGGGAACCGCCGCCACCGCCGCTCAACTGGCGTCAAAAACAATAATTATATGGGTACGTATGCATATTATAATAATATTATATTTATATATATATATATAGGTAAGTACGCGTGCGACGGCTTAAATCGGGGTGGCGGTACCCAGTGAAGACGCCGAGCAAATAATGAGAGTAATAATAATATGAACGCTTCGTCGTTCGCATTCTACCGCGCGCGCAAGTATCTAAAAAAAAAAATGTATCATTATTTTTCAAGAAAGTGTACTCGTATAAACGCACACAATATTAAAGGAGTGTATTTTTCGTAAATGAATATTACTTCGCGATTTAAAAACAAACTAAAAATCACGAGACCCGTGAGCAACAACTGCAGAGCTTGGTTACTAAATTCGAATTTCCCGCCATCCCGCACGGTTTTGTAAATTTGAAATCTTCTTTACAATACAATAGATAGCGGCGAATAACAATAATTATGCAGAACTTTATAATACGCAATAAATAAACCGCAAACCTCGTATTATACAAGGTGCAAAACATAACGTTGTGCACTCATAAGGTATCTCTAAAAGTATTAACATTTATCGGAATTTGTTTTTTAAAACATTGAAGTATTAAGTAGCTCTAAAATATTATATGAATCTTTTTTTTTCGCCGTTAGTTTAGGAGGTGAAATCACTACCTAATTTTGGCGAGGGGAAAGTAACTCAAACTTAAAAGTGGAGTATCTCGTCAGTCGTTATATTTTAAAATCAAAAGTATGTTTTAGTTTCACTCATTAATAAAAGGGTTACAAAAAATAATTAAAATGTAACATTTTAAAGAGGCTTATTTCTTAAATTATCTAAAAAAAACATATCCCGAAAAAAGTTAACACTTTCCCAGATAATAAATACCTTACTTTATGTTAATCACTCTGTATACTATACTTACTGAAAATTTTAATCTTCCAAAAAAAAATAATAGGAAGAGTGGGGGTTGAAACACCCGAAATGTACATATTTATGATAATAACGCAATATGTATACAAAATTACATTACGCTGATTTCATTTGGGGACTCTGTAGAGATGTACAAAACTAAAAAAACACTAGCTATTCTTAACGAAAATAGTTAAATTCGTATTGAAACTTAACCCAACTTCTATCACTTCAATCCACCCACAAAAAAATTCTAAGCCCCGAGTTTGAGCATATTTGGCTCAGAGGGAGCTGCTAGAAATGTCCAAAAGTAGCGGGAAAAAAAAATATAATGCGTCAGTATAATCGACATTATAAATACGTTCACGTATTATTATTTAATATTCAATATTTGCTCATAAATAATAAAACGACAGACGGACCACGCTATTGTCGAATAAGGCCCGCGAAGAGAATGCACGTTACCACGTAACCACGAAGTGCGGTTACCGTTTTAGTAAGTAGTTACATAGAAATGTATACATATTAATATGTAATAATACTATCAATATTATGGACTTATCGTCGTAGTATTGATTAAATTCTTAACTTGCCAGACAAAAATTAAACCGAGTAATCCGTAAACACATTTTATCATTCAGGTAACTAGATAATACCTATCATATTCTCTTCAGGCACACAATTAATCCGTCTGTGTAATGTAGGCATATTTATTAAATAAATATTTAGGAATGATTTGTCTGTCTCTTTATTTTCTATGTATTTACATACTTATATTTACTAAACGCATTTATTCAATAATATGAGGTAATATTATGATAGTACTGTCACAATCGATTTGAAATTTAGAGGCACTAGTTTCGACGAATACACTAGACCGATCGAATATTGAAATTTTAATCGAAATACTTTCGAATAGCAGTAGATTTTTCGATCTTTAATCGTGAATTTACAAAAAAAAAAAAATTGTAACGTGGAATTATGACGTACTCGAATTAAGCTTTCGAACTTTTTTAAATAGTTTAAATCATTTCTCTAATCAAAAACTTAATAGGAACTTTCTCATGGTTTTTCTTAATAAATGGGAAAAACTATCAATTTTATTTACAATTTTTGTTGATTTCTGAATATCCTTGTTTCCTTAGCAATAAGGGAAAATGTATAGCTAATAGTTCTCTACTAAAATACAGTTTTCGAAAGTAATGGTTGATCGCTATATACAGATGTAAATTAAATTAATATATATATCCTCGCTACCTACTACCCTTCTAAAAAAGTTGAATACCTATCAGCAGTACCTATCAATTGTATTATCATATCACCATATTATACAATATTATACAATATTTTTTACCAAAAATCTTGCTCCGACAAAAATATAACAAGAAAGCTTTTTTGTAGCATTTTAGATCTAGTTAGTGCATTGTGAGGGCTTTTTTTTTTAATTTTTGATTAGATTTCATTATGACTGGAAAAAATGGGAAAACTTACGGAAATAAGTTTCATTATTTTAAATTTTATTGTATTTAATATTCCTAACTTAGTTACAAATAGCGATCATTACTCCTTCAGACTAAATTGCAAATTGTTTGTTTATTCCCCTTCTCCCACGAAAGTGGAAATAATCGAAATACACTTTTTACTTAAATTGAAGCGATCGAATTGCACTTAACTTAAGGTTAAGAAAAGTTAATGGTCGAACTGCATTAGGGAAAAAACGTGTATTGATTGAATTGCACACAGTTAAAAAAAGATTATTTTCTGGAATAATATGCAAAGCTCAAAAAACGATTTTTAATTATATAATATGCATATATATGTAACTCATTTTTAACCATGCTAATGATTAAATTAAAAGTGGCAAGAGAAATTAGTATTTCCAAAACTTTTTAAAAATTAAATTTTTTCTCAAACATTTTTGTTGTAATAGTTTTTTTAACATATTTTTGGTTCAGCCTTTACATGTTTTTGACCAGAATGCAATTCGATTATTACATTTTTTTTTAATCCAAGTGAAATTCGACCTTATACCCACGAAGGTCTAGAGTACCCCACCTATGTATAGTGAAGACCGATTTACAATTATTATTGTATACTCACGTATCTATCTATAGACATCGTTGAGCCGCCTCAACTATTATTACGGCCAACTTAATCTGCGGTGCAATAATATATAATAATAGGTATATAGGAACAATGAAATTTGATAAAAAAAAATCCGAGGGGGAGAGAGATCGTATACGCAGTAAAAATAATGGAGAAACAAAAAAAAAATAGGTAATAATAACGACACAACAACAAGCCCAATAATTACGACTACGACGACGACGAGTACAATAATATGTAAAGTACAGTTAAACGGGTGTGACTCGTTTGTGGTCACATGTGGGTCGGTGTTTGTCTGCATACATACACGTATAATACATATACATACCAGATACCAGGTACCTATTCGTATGTGCATATACGCGATAGTACACAACGGTACACGATCCCGCGCGATTTCCTTGTTTTTCCCATTCAGTCTTAGGCTCTAATAGTTATACGAGTATAGGTATAAAATTCAAATACTCCTCTGCGCGTTCGTCGCACAACTGCAGCCACTGCTTTATATCGCGAGCCCAGATACCTACCTACCTATACCTGCGGATATCACGTGTGTTTTTCCACATGTCTATCCGACGACAATACTATAGGTACGCGACAATCGTGCGCCAAGGTGGTCTATAAGATCTTATGAGTACCCGTATACGATTGTAAGTGTACGGCGGCGGTATATGAGAAAATATTGTGGCGTCTGTATAGGTAAACCGAGAATAAAATAAATACTTATATTATTATCATAGTAGCAGGTATGTTATAATGAGAAGTTAAATGTTTATAATGATAATATTAAGACGCAATAAGCAAAAACTATGAAAACTAAAAACACGCGAAGAAAAAAACCAGATTAGGCCACTGTTATATTTTTAGGTGGAAAGTTTTATAATCTGGCAATTCAAAAACATTATTCTGAGCAGAGCGCGGTTAACTGTGAGTTACATTAGATTAGACAATTATGCCTATATGAAAGAATTCCGAAATTCAAGTGCGGAATAAAATGTAAAAATTTCACGCTATAGATTATATATCCAAAGTCATAGTGTTTCATTATATTTTAATATTTTTTTGTCATTTGATAATTTTAATTTATTTGGAAATTTATAAAAACTATTCAAATAACTAATAATATACCACTGGACCGTGTTTTACTGTGTGAATTTTTCAGAGGATTTTTACTATACACTAAACGAAGAGGAAAATTATTACAGGCCAAAAAAAATAAATAAATATTAGTAAAACCTGGGGTAGAAGCAATACGAAAAAGTACATCATCAGTCCACCGTTGATATACATAAAATTGTAATATATATAAAATATACCAAAAGACAAGTATACCGATGAGATGGCTGCTGAATTTACATAATAACGAATGTGATGACTCATCGCATAATATCAACCCCTGCAGCGTAAAAGGGAGATAATCGAGGCCCCTTAATATATTGAACAAAAAGTAATCGTATCGTGTCTGACCCGCTGTGTAATAATTTTTCTTTTTGGCCATTATATCATAATACTCGGTATGTTCTATACATGTAGACGTATTTTGAATAAAATAAAATAATTTTATCAGTTTGAACCGGTGAACGATGATGTTGGGCACATATAGCAAGCACTAAAATTGAGTGGCATACCCAGGAATTATCACTGGGTGGAAATATGGTAAATAATAATCATGATTCGTGAATACATCGTAGAATCTTCATCTGTCTATTCATAAATCTAACCTAACATTGGTAACTTAATAAAGCCGAATTCAAAAAGCCAATTTCGACTTCAACATTTTCTTCCATGTAACTTATCTAAAATATATAATTTCAAGATAAAATTAGTAAACGAATACTCATATAGTTGTTGTAATTTTAAGTGAATATAATAAAACGCATTAACCTCTGCGCACGCCATTGCTTAAACTATTCTACATTTTTATACAAATAATTGAGTTTTAACTAAACCGATGATGAACAGATTATAATATAATATACGAGTATATAACAATATGAATATTTCCGAATCTGCGTAGTCATACTTAACATATTTTAATCGTAGACAGTGTTATTTTGTTAAAATATAAATAACCTGCATTTTTCGACAGACACACGATACTATACGGTTTACATAAGAAAAAAAAATAGCAAGCAAAAACTAATATTATTATATATTATATTTATGCGCGTAGGCCTCTTTATAATACTTCCGTATTTAGCACTTCGTAGGTTCGGCAGCAGTAATATATACTAGTTAAAACTAATAATAAAAAACACAATTATTTCGATACGATGCGTATTCTTTTTTTATTACTTTGCAGGTACAACAATTCGAATACAACAATATAATAATAAATACAATGTATATAATATATTATACATGCAATACTCATGTGGGACCAAAAGGAATATAGAAAAATTTTAAAAAATTCACGTTCAGTTCATTTCTTCATAGCGTTTTCACGTAAAAAAAATAACCAAATACCTATATATAAAACGTAGTATGCATTTTTTAAGAAACGAAGAAATGAACCTAATTTCTTTTCGAAATAATGTTCCCGACATATGATACATATACATATACACCATCGATAACACGAAAAAGGTTTCGTATACCGAAAAGTCTAAATTTAAGTTTCTATCATATTACTTGCTTCTCTCATTATACAAACGTATTTTTTTTTTTTTTTTCAAAAAATAACATAATATAATACGACTACAGTCGAACATGATGGGCAGGAATGTTCTGCCGCACAAATTATAATAACAATAATAAGTACTTTATTTTATATATTTCATTACTAAATGGACATCACACCGTAAACCGCGAAGGAAGTATACATTCGAAGGCCTAACGGGATATACTTGGGGGATACCCGTTATTATTGACGAACGTATAATACACAAGTATACACATTGGATCACGAACAACGGTTGCGATATATAATACGGTTGCGTTGTCCAACACTTCAGTTCCTTAACAACTTTATTATCGTTATTTCATTTAAAAAAACCTATAGTTTTAATTTAGTTGGTAAATTATGCGAAAAAAGGACAAAAATTGTAAGCGATTATAGTTAATTAAGTTTTAAATGTTTTATTATGCAATTAAAAAAAAAAAAAAAAAAAAAAGTTAAGGAACAAATATTACATACTTTGCTAATACTCGTTGTATTAAGTATAGTCGGAATAGAAACGAACAACAGTATTCTATAGTCCACTAAAATTTTTACGAAATTTTATTTCAGCAAGAACTAAATTTCTTGCTGATTCTTGGCAATATTAACAATAAAACTTCGATATTGATCAGGAAAAAAAATATAACTAAATTCTTTAAAAATTTTAAAATAGAAATTGTCCCTGAAATTGTTTAGTACAAAATTTAACCGAATATTATTATACAAGTAGCTATATAAAAAATAATGTATAAAAAAGACTAATAGGTGTGCAAGTGTTGGGAAATTGGAGAGAAAGATATATCATTAATATCTATACGCAATGATAAATCATTGTTAACGAAAAACGATTCTGAACAAAATATTGTTAATGGAATTATCTACCTTAATTGTTTACAAGATAACCCAGAAATCAACAAACAAATACAACCAATTGCTAGTTTTTTTTTCCAATTTATTAAGAAAACTACAAGAAAAACCCAAAAATAATCTCAATGCACCAACTAGACCAACAATTAGGTATAAAGTAGGTGTAGAGTTTTTGATTAACACTAATAATTTTAAAAACACACCATAGTAAAACCAATACATTCCTCGCTTAGCTCAGAATTTAAATACAAACTATATGCCAACACATTAATCATATGTTATAGTTAAGTGTTAAGTAGTTGCTTTCACAAATATATTAAATAACATGAGGAACATATTGAAAATAACTCAATAGTTACTTCATATTAGAGTTTCACTGCGGTATATAGCTGTACAAACTTGTTGGATTAAAGTGAAAGCAAAGTGAATATATACAGAGGTAAATGATAATATAATCATTATACATGTCATCAGTATATCTCTTAAATGTCTGCAAATAGTTACCGCTTTATAATTTTCCATGTACAAGCTTTAAATTTTGGAACACACTAATTGTCAAAGATAAACTAATATAATATAACGTTGTTGATGTTTTAAGTGTTTTAATGTTTTGTTTCTAGCTTAGAAAAGAAAAAAACACGGTCGTTTTAAGCGGATTAATTTAATTCTTAAATCACCTCTTCGAAAATATCTCTCATATGCTGATTGTTTGCCCGAACTGATAAACTGATCTAAATAATATAAGTATTAATAATATTATGACCTTCCTGCGAGTTGCAACCTTACGAGTTCAAAATCATAATATGACAACACGATTTAAATAAAAATAATACGAGTATTATACAGAAAAAAAGGTAGAAACACCGTCTAATTATTTATTATTTTGGCATTGCAAATCATCAACAACATGCATGGCGAACCGCGTCACGTGTGTGACCCGCCGAGACCCGTAATATAATAGTATAGGTATAGTTAACTATTAAGTTAATTTGATATATGAAATTATTGTACGATTAAAAATGGAAAAAAAAAAAAAAACTATTGAGCATTTTTTTTTTTTCACGATATTGAAATACTGCAGTCGAAACCGTGTCACGAGTTTAATTAATAAACAGCCGACACGTTTCGCAACTCGAACACATCGGAGAATAATAGGCCTCTCGGCCGGCATGTACGCATATAAAACCATATTTTATCCTCCCACTTATTCACATGTCAACCGTGAAAATACATATACTGTAGTGCGAAAAAAAAGACTTAGGAACGAAAATTTAATTTTTAAACAAAATACAGCAAGTTTAATATAATTATGGAATACCGACTAATATTATAACTGTTATAAATTATAATAATAAACAATGCGTTGAAAACATATAATAATATTATATTATACTTCAGAGGTGTCAAGATATATTGCGACAGACGATAGTTTATTTCTCAACATTTAATACAAATTAAAAAAAAAAAAAGATAATACATATGATAATATTACAAAAATAATATGAGTAGGTACTAAGACTAGGTACCTATGCCATCTCACTATACATACCTATCTGCAAGTTGAATTGTTTTTTTTTTTTTTTTTTGATATTCTACAGCAAAATATTTGTGAATAATATAGATAAATCTCGCTAAAATATATTACGTAATATTCCGTTCTGCACGGTTTTAAATTACGTGCGATTTGAAGATACCAAGATTGGAAACAAAATAATATAATCCAATTAACTAGATTAATAAATAAATATAATAACTGTCTATACTAATTCCAAATTTGAGCCACTACAAAAAATTCAATATTTTGATTGGTAGTATAGGCACAACCCAGTACGACTTGAGCAATTTATCGCAGAGGGCAGAGATCGTACTAAATACTAGCAGGTTGTTATTAATCAACAATTAAAAATGATTGTTACAGAGCTGTAAATCAGGTCCGTGTTAATTTGTATAAGTTTTAAAAGCGGTAAATTGGGTCCCGGGGGAAAGAAGATGGTCAGTAAGTTGGGTCCTGGTTTCGATTATTATATTACTATACCTACTACTATTATTATACACGCTAGCGATAATGATTATATCCATTGATTATTAACTATCTAAATTATATTATTAACTGGAACGTACCTATGCGCTATACGTAACGATTATTATTTATTACACTGGAATTTTTAAACTTGTGATATCAAAGTCTCTATTTCCTACTCAGTAAAGGTACAGTGTCCAATGCGTGACCGTAGAATTGTAGTACCTATCGTTGAATAGTATTTATACACCAATATAGTGTAAAGTGAAAAGGGAGCTTATATTGATATAACTGTTACCTAAGATACAGTTAACCATAGATTACTCTTTAAAAAAGCTATGCCAGACAACAAAAGATTTTAAACAAGTGTTGTTGCTATTACTAAGGAATCGAAGATTTTATGTTACACTACAAGGAAAGCATAGTCAATGGAAGAAAAATAATAACGAGTAACCCAAGGCAGCGTACTTGCGCTGATGTTATTTAAGAAAAATAACACTTTTTGCTCGCTAATGATAACAGTAGTAGCTAAAGGACGAAATTTCGAGGTCGAAATTGACTGGGACACAAGTGGAAAAAACTAAAGAAAATTTAAATAAATGGGTAATGACAGACGATGTGGAATGCTAATTTGGAGAGAAACAAATAGCAAGCCATCTGCTTAAGTGTATAAATAGCCAAAAGAGCACCTAGTAAATGTGAGATGAAAAATCGCAATGGACTAACAAAAATCATGACAAAAATAGAATATTGGAAAAATGAGGGTTTTAAATCTAATAAGAAACACTGAACATTTTATTTTAAAATAAGAGTAATGACAAGCAAAAAAATAAAAACAACTGGTTTATTAGAAGTCAGAGATGCATGTAAGAGTACACTCGGTAAAGAACGAAAGTATTCGTACTATCTGACTAGATCCATATCATTTAAGTTTTTACCGAAAACATAATTTATAATTTATATATTAAAATTAAAATAATACATAATTACCTACTATACAATTTCTACCATAGTTATATTTGATATATTATTAATTTGACTTCTAATAAAATTTATTAGATATTTAAAAAAAAAACACACATATAATTTGTTTTTTGCTGTGACTTTATTTACCTACCATTTTTTTTTTCGAGAAAAAGTCATTCGGGACCCAATTTGCCATTTTCATTAATCACGTCCATTTTAATGGTTTTCAATATGATATATACATATATGATATATTGTATACATCCATAAATGAGTCCATAGATGACGAATTTTATCATAAAAATATAATATTTATGACATTCTTTTTGAAAAAGGGTCTAATATAATTATATATAAGAACAAAGTGAAAAATGGATGTGATCATCAAAATAATAGTAAATTTTATTCAGTTGGCGCATTGAGAAGGTAATTTTTTAATTTCTTCAGAGAATTTCTTAATAATTGGGAAAAACATCAAAAAAACAGAAATATTTACGCAATAACAGATTTTATTTAATTATATTTGTTTTTTTCGTTAAAATCGGTTAGAAATAATTTTAAAAATAATCGTATAAAGACGTGAAATGCTCAACATTTATGATAAAATTCGTTAAAAACACAAACAATTTTTTTATAGTTACAAATTAATAATGTTTTTAATATTAAACAAATTTAACTTATTTTGGGAAGTAGGAGTGTAAGACCATGTTTTCGCATAAGATGCGTAATATTTTATAATTAGCTCCATTCGTGGAACAAAATTAAGTTCTTTTTTGATTATTCATTCAATTTTATATTTGTTTTGTTTTTAATGGAACTCCAGGTTCAGTTTCAACGGGTGCATAAGCAACCTTTGCACCAAACTTATTTTTCCGTTTTTTCGTTACATGTGAGTGTATACACGCTGTATATCCACGGGGATGGTCTGGTGTACATCACGGAACCGATTAGAGAGACCGGTGAGCGAGCACCGTACGGTAACACACACGGACGGCTATAGCTGCGGTGTAGGTCTCTTCTGCGGAACGACGACGACAACGCGACAGACAGACGGACGGACGGACGTACAGATCTACTAGTCCTGACCCGTTATGGGTTTCCTATTCGCCGTCTGGTTTGTTTTCTCTTTACTAAATTCATACATCGTTCTTTCCCAGTTGCTGTTGGGCATTTTTTTTTTTTTCAAATACGGTTTTCTAAACGAGAATCATCTAAACCAGCAGCGGTTCTCAACATGTTTTATAACCGAGCACCTGTACCTGCTGCACGTTTTGAAAAAGTCCACGTATACCCATTCAATAATGCCCCGGACCTGAACGAATTTTTTTTTTAGATTAAGAAACTATTATGAATTTACTATTTCTATAGTTTAGGAGGTTTATAATTTTTAGGAACTACGTGCGTATAATTGTGAAAATTAATTGCACAATAAGTATAATAGCGTAAAAACCTAATGTTAATATGACATATACAACCGGACTATATAATATGCGATGGTAACACATGTATTTAATTCACTTAATACATAATATTTGTACAGAATTTCTATGTTTAAAAGCGCGATTTATTTTCGCTTATTGTCTATGTGAGCTTTTCGCATACCATCCGTTGAGAACCGCTGATCTAACCTGTATTTTTTTCATACAACTCACTAGGAATATATTTTTCACATCCATCAACACATGAATCCTAACCTACCTATTATACGGAAATCCGCAAAAAATCTTAATAATAATACTCTTTTGGTCGAAATAAATGTGGTGCGATATCTAAGCGATATAATTAAAAAGAATAATAGTTGAATGTATCAACTCGAGTAAAACTATTATTCATATGAATAGGAGCTGTGGAATAATATGTAAACTTATTACAGTTTATTTATTTACCGTACAATAATTGATTATATGCATTTTATACAAACTGCAATAATATTATACACTGAAAAGCTACTTCGGCGATTTGTATATATATATATATATATATATATATACATATTATACATCCGTTTACGATGACAGTTGGTAGTTTTTGGTTTGTTATCTACATGTTAACAAATGTAATTGCATTGAGCCCTCCAAAAACAATGTTATAAGTACCTTAAACAATATATTTATTTACGTCACAAGAAATAATGTCAGAAATAGTTTATCTCCTTATAAGTACAGCCTTTTACCTATACTTATGGATTCATAATTGTGAATAAAAATGTTTGTATTATAATTATTTTTATATTCTGATCAAAGTGAATATTTATTTTATTTTGAGTTTTACTCCTGGTTTTACAATGATGTGTTTTTATCATAGTTTTTTTTTTATGCCTGTAAACAGGTTTTCTTACAGAAATCTTGCTCCATTCAAAAAATGTATATAAACTTTCTTATAAATGCCTCCCTCCCAATGTCCCTCCTAAAACAATGGTACACACATCAGCAGTGTTATCATTATTATTTTATTTATTTTTTTTTTTTTTTTTGTTTACGTCGAGTTTTGATATAGGTCCATAAGTATGAATAAAATGAAAAATAATAAAATTGAATATTTGATTTCGTATATTATATATTATATGTATCCCTTATATTACAGTGTTGAACCCAACAAAATTGTTTTTATATTTTTCATCAAGGTACTTGATTTTATTTCTTAAGTAAATTATAATAACAAAGATATCAGAGTAGGTGCATAATTCAACATTTCACGGTTTGACAGTTTGACTAATCACCAATTTTTACACTAGATTTGCTCAAATATTTAACTGTCAGAATATATTTTTTTTCGACTACTTCCAAAGAATACGATAGATTCAGTTATAACATCATTGTTGCGTGAACTTAAAATAAGTAAGTACCTAATTATACTCACTTAAATATTAAAAAAATGTGTTCATATTCATTATACAAATTAATTTAAAATTTAGTTATAATTCTTCAAATTTAAACAACAACCCATAAATATTAATAACAAACCAAACTTATAAAAAAATAATATAACTTCATAATTTCACAACAATAATTTTTTCATATGCAATGAATTTTCTTTTCTTCTTTTTCACATTTAAAATGCTAATCAATTAAATACTGACAGATAAAAGAGTCTATTTCAGTCTATGAATTTCGAACACTCACTGTTGTAAAAAATAATAATATAATACAACAAATTGCGTACTAAATTAATTTAAATACATAATTTAAGATATACGAGTAGGTGCAGGCAATTCATTCTATGAACTATTTCAAATAATTTTTACGAAACTTTTTTTTTAGATACCTATTCAAAATACAATAATACATTAAATAATAAAATATTATCTAATCAAAAATTCTTTTGTTTTTAGTTATCTTAAGTACTCTCAAATATTATTACAACAACAATTCGTTTTATCAATAAACAAAATAAGCAAATAGCATAATAGAAAAAATATAAAACCTAATTTGATTGTCTTTGATTACTCTATTTATAAATACCTACATAAAAATAATAAATATAACTATATAAATTATACTTCATCCATAAAACTGTCGCTGAATAGGTATTAGAATTGTTTGCTTCAGACTACAAGACAGTTATCACTATAATCGCTTTAACTTGAAGATATAATATTTCAAAATTTGTACTATAAATAATCGAACTATAATGATCTAAAGTCATTATAATATCATAAAAAATACTTAAATATCCTATTCAATTAATTTATCGATATTTGTAGGTAAATAATATATAAGTAACCACTGAATTATCCAAGTATAGATATTGTTTAAACAATAATATGTTATGCAGAATTTAAAATTACAGTCAACAACATACGAGATAATATTATTTAGCGAATCAAGTGATAAAAATTACGTAAAAATCAAACAAAAACGTGATCGTTTTACAGTTAATATTCAGAGAAAGAGGCGAATTGATAAAGACGAAAAAATAGAAGTACCTACATAATATTAAAATATAATAGATGCGTCATTCATAAATTTAATATTTTGCACGCGAATATGGATCGGTTTATAAGAGTGGAAAGTAAAATCGCATTGTTTCCGGAGAATCTGGGTTTAGTTGCATAAAATCGAAATCGCCTTCATCAATACCAGTACTATGTAATTACAGTTATTATTGTTTCAACAATTTCTTATTTTTTTTTTCTACCTTGTCATTTAGAGTAGTTTGATTTAAATTACATAAATCCGTGCAATTCGATTTTCGCGTAGAACGAAAAAAAAAAAACCAGTTACTCAACATCACCCGCAATAAAACGTAAGAAAAAAAGTACAATCACCCTGCATGTTCGACATGAATGGCTTCTAATTACTTAGGAACGATATTTTAATTACAATATTTGTTTCGGACCGAAAAAATTAAGCGTTTTTCTATTCAATAACGTACATAATATAATAAAATTATTGAAACCGCATACGCATGTCTAATCGCGTCTAATCCAATCGTATTTAAACGTAACGCGCCGTATTTCGTAAGTGCTATCCATTCCGCCGAATAAACCACAGAGACACGTCTTTCGTCTCTATTCTCTTTGGATCACCATAAACGGTTCTACAATGCGCCTAACTACGCAGGTACATATGGGTACCTACCGCAAAGCAATAAGTACCTATTTAATTATTATTACAGTTTCTTGTCGAGTTGACAGGTGTAATAAGTCGAGATATTATAGAACGAGCGCGTACAATAATTATTATTAAGTAGATATTGAAACACACACACCGTCGGAAATTATTATTATTATTATTATTATTTTGTTTCGCGCCAATTCCGAACTGAATAATATCCGAAACCGAAACTCGGACGAAATACCGCAGACTTTCTATAGCAAATAGTTGTAATCCGACGCGATTAATAATTATTGTTTAACGGACAAGGGAAACCGAAAAAATGACATTGTAGTTATGTTACGAATGTGGAAAACAATAGACTTTCTCTTTCATTTCAATAATAATTATTAATGAAATCATAATCGCGGAGCCGTTAATGAATTTAAAATCGGTGAAATCGATAACGAAACCCTTTCCGATGATTTTTTTTATTATTATTATTATTATTATTCAGCAAACAAGACGTTTCGGGTTACAACGGTTGCGGTATAGGTTTGTATTTTCTATACGCACGCGCAATACAACTTAACGGGATTCGTTTGACGCGCCGGTCGCAGGTTCTCACAAAGTTCGTTTCAACGGATAATGCTATTGTCACCGGTGTGCATGCCGGTATCATGATATCATGCCGAAGGGGGCACCAACCAATGCGTGCCTACAGTTGAAGTAAGTCAGTGCGCAGGTTTTTCGACTAGACAGGCATCTTACGGAAGCAGTCGCTCCGTGACCGAATTAGATGGGCGGGTGGGGGCGTACGTATACGATGACAAATTATCACGTGAGATGTGAAATACGGGAGCAACGGGGGCATCATCAACAGCAATCTTTTGACCGCAGCTCGTGGCTGTTCTCCCCGTGGGTTCTGGCCGCGTACCGAGGGTTCTTTGCCGTTTTTCCGCAGCCGCTACGCCGAAACAGAATAGAACTTCACGCCGCCACTGTTTGCCTGCACTACTCTACCTGCCCGCGTTCGCAAAACGATTTCAATTGGGCCAACAGCCGAGATAACAATACTGTTACGACAGCGTTTGGCGGTAACCTACCTGCCTACCTATCCGACGGGTACGCGTCGAGGTATGTGTGGTGCGCGCGAGGTTTTTTCGATTCAAAAACAGTTTTGAAGCATGCAAGTAGATGGGAGCACATGTAGGAAACCGGCGTTGTAAAAATAAAACCGGTTTTTTTTTTCTTCATATTCCGCGTAAACACGAATATAATAATAATATATTATTATAGTGGATACAGCGTGTATGTATATTATAGTAGGTATATTATTCGCTCTTATCTCGATGTCGGAGTATTTATAATCCGACGAATTGAGAAGACATAACATTAGTCGGGCGTAGGAGAAGAGCAGACATGGAAAAAAAAAAAAAAATGTCCCGTGTTTTTTTTTTTTTTTCACCGACGGAAATATTATCGTTATTATTACTATTAATGTTATTATGCGGACACGTCTAGCCGGTGGCCTAATAACTGCGCGGCCGGGCACTGCCGCTGCAGACCTGCGCCCGTTACGAGACTCCGGCGAAAAACTGTTCGTATAATTTGTGTCCGATTACTGCGCGTTACGGACGATGGAAACTGCGACGATATTCGACCGATATCGTCCGTTCGACTATAATATACCTACTAATGGAGTCCGCGTTACGAAACGAGACGCGACGATATTATTATTATTATCTTACAAAAGTGAACCGATATAACCGCACAGAAATGAAAAAAAAAAAAACAACGAAAAATAAAAAAAAACGTCGCGCTGGTCTCGATATAAATGCGATGCATTAAAATAAAAACGACTAGAACGACCACTGTCCGTAGTCTCTTGTCGCACCGCGTTACGTCACGAGACCAAAATAAACACGAAATAACGCCGACGGTTGTGGTCACTGTTTTAAGAGGGAAAATTTGTTAGGGAGGATACACCTAGTATATATATATATATATATAGGTACCTAGAAACGTAAATTTAACGCGTATCTGCACGCGACGATTGACAGCGAAAAACGAGACCCGGAAATCCAAAAACTTGTTTCCGCATTTTTTTTTTTTTAAAACATTTTTTCCTTTGCAGCTGAAACGCCAACAGAAATCAAAAAAAAAATGTACCTCCCCCCCCCAATCAGATCAAAAACCGCCATAAGAAAGTTCCTCAAAAGTGTTTGATTGATTGAAAACACACGCCGTAATAAAACCGATACATAACCACCTCGCATTCTACTACGTTTCACTCAGAATCGCCGGTGAAAATAATAGTAATTCTCATAAACATTTATAAGGGTAGCGGTCTAATATTGTTTTTAACGCCGCACGCGTAGCATTTCGAAATGTCCAGATGTACTGCTAAAAATGTCGCATTTTGGACGGATAAAAACAATTTTGCGCGCGACAATCGCGGGTTGATATTATTATTACCGGGGCCCGGGAATTTTAACAACGGGAGGAAACGCAGCAAATAAGAATCGCGAACACATCGTAAAATCATTTTCTCTACCCTGCTCGACTATGGGAATTAGTAGTTTAAAAGCCGGAACCTAAAAAAAAAAAGCCAATTTCTTATCAAAACTACGTCGAGCTTTTCCGCGTAACTTGTCTGAAATCTATGCATTTTGATATTCGATAATTCGTATTTAATTTTTTTATTCGTATTTTTAAGCCTATGGGGGAGCGGGAGATATAACCACGAACCTCCTCCCCTCTGCGCGCGCCACTGATTATTGCCCACCGACCTATATTTACGAATAACGCGTTTTCACGAAAAACCACATAACTACCTAACGTTTAATCGAACTCGCGCGCGTAATCGCGAAACGTGCTGAAACATTACGTACCGATGCCTACTACACAGAAATTCTTACGCCGTTCACAATGAAAATTATTTAAGAAAAATAAAACCGCCGCGATCACAATAAATTAACGCACGGCGCGAAAACGATAAGATACCGCATAGTACCGTGGTATATAACAGGTATGGAATATTGTTGCGTTTCGGCACTTACCCGGTTGCTCTCCAAAGCTTCGGCGCTGTGTTCCTCCTTTTGCCTGAAGCAATTGGTACATTTCGACTTGTTAAATATGTTGGGCGAGAACTTCTTACACTCTCCGTTGCGTGTCATGGGACCAACGGTCATCGTTTACGCGCACCAATACCCGACGACGACGACGAACACCGACGAAAATGCCGCGTGATTATTATTGCAGTAGTCGCAGGACACCGGGACCGGACTTTGCGGCGACGCCATTCGAATATGACGCGTGTGATAATGGCGTGAATCTCGCACAAACGAAACTTTATGTTACGGAGGAAAAAAAACGCACACACAAACGCGCACTCACCGAACACGAGTATTATAGGTAGGTATCCGTACGAATACAATATTATAAATTATATATATATATGTATATAAAATATCCAGACGTCAGTACATACTTAAGTATCGGAACGATAGAAATTACGACGATAACACGCGCACAAAACGGCGAAATCGCGAAACGGTACGGCACGCGAATGTTACAAAAGTAATAATATAATACTATATGTATAGGTATTTTGAAAAATAATTTTGTACACGAACGATAACGAAAACGCGACACGAATGCGCGCCCGCCGAAGGTTGGTCGATAGCTGCCGCCGCCCGCAACCGCGGTTGCTGATACCGGGAGGAACGTGCGTGCTCGGTTGTAACGCGGTAACGTCGTCGCGTCGGTGGGGACTCGGTGGCGGTAACCCGCGCACACTTCACGTACAACGCCATCTGTTGGCACAGCTCCAATTCCACGGATGCACGACTTTTTACAGGAAACGGGCTTCTGAAAGTGTCGATTATTTTTCGCTCAAATCATTATTGCCTTTATTTATTCTCCCCCTACGACCGTACCTATGTTATACAATAATTATAATTATTCTGTTGTTATAGGAAAGGAGTTAGACGGGCGGTTATAATATATTATGATAGCTAACTATATTTCTATACGTTTTAAATGGACCAGGCCCAAATACATTAATTAGGTAATAGTTGGTAGGTAACAATCGTTCGTAAAGAAAAGTGAAATACAATATTCAAATAATATAAAATACTGTACATTAGCTATGAATAAAGCTGTAAATTATAATTATTTCTAATGAGACGGATGTACGGTGCACATCACTTTATGCAAATAAAAATATTTTCAAAGAACATTATTATCAAATCTTTAACATGGATGCATTCAGTACCTACATTTTTCCCGTTTAATTGTTCAGTAATCAGACCCGGATAGAATTATTTATATTTTTAGTCAAAACTACTACATTGTTATTTTTATTTGTTAAAATAATTCTACTGAACCATTTAATAAATGTTAGTTACCACCTTTTCCACTGAATCCTTCATTTATAATTTATATTTGTAATTTTATAATACTCATTGTAAATGGCACAAATACAATTTACTTAGCTTGTAAAATTTTTAAGTAATTTTATTTAGCCACCTATGTACCAATAGGTAGCTTAAATTCATACCAATCATTCATACTTTTAGTTTAATACATAAATATATCTGTTGATATCAATTACCTATAAAGATATTCTACTATATAAATATAATACTACATACAGCCTAAGTTTTTAAGTTTCATAAGTTTAGAACACCTTACGCGACCTGTTATGTCCATCTGAGCGTATATAGTTACTAGAACATAAGCAGTACAGGTACACAATTACAGTTGTTGGTTTGGTTGATAAGGAGATAATATTACCTATACATATATATTATTTTTAACAGCATCATTATTTATTTAATTATAAATCTGTAATATTATTTTATTCTTATAATATATTATATATTATTATTATTACTATTATTAATTTAAATATGAGCATTAAGTATAGATTCATTCTAGCTACTATTACTAAACTACTTGTTGTAAATCACTTTAAAAAAAATTGCATAAACTGAAATTGTCCACATTTTTTTTATTATTATTTAGTTTTGTATGGATAAAATTGTTTGGGCCCAGCAAGAATGCTAAAGAATTTAACACGAGATCTACCTCGTTGTCTACAATAATTACTGTATTGTCTTTGGCAAAACGTAGCATTTCTACTAACATTCCACCTATCTTTATTCCTCCAATATTCTACTCCCTCACTTCTTTCACCTTTTTTTCTATAAGCATATGTATATTAAATAAGGTAAGTATGTGATAAAATACATCCAGTTTTACACCTTTATACCGATTTTAGTTTCTACTTTGTCATTACTTATTTTGTGTTTATAACTGCAACTTCGTTAGTGTACTCTGTACAGATTATAATAAAATTAATATGATCCTTATTACACAGTTTATCGTCTATGCCAATATGTTCCATAATTTTAAAAAGTTTTTTCCAATTTACATTGTCGTTTAATTATAATATCAAACTTAATAATTACATTATTACTAATTTTTTACTTCTGTGACAAACGATATTATACAAGTATAGGCGTATTATTAAAACTATACGGTGTATCGGTACTTATTATTAAGAATAATATTTATTGGATTATGCCGATAGATAATTATACAGGTAGGCTTATAAATAAATTATTGAAATATGATATATTTAGCAATAAGTGTGTAGGTAGGTGGTGGTATACATATAATTATATATAATATTAAAACGACAACCGTTGTCATACATAAATAATCACAAAAAAGAAAATATATTTAAATTGTTACCTACTCAATTAAAATCAAGTTAAAGATTTTACAAAATATTACATTAGGTAGGTACTACCCGTAGGCCTATATTTAAAGTACGCACCCATACCTACTATTGTAAAATGATTTACCTATGTAGTATTTTTTTTATAAAAAAAAAACTACTTCAATGATAATAACAATTGGATTACATACAGCTGTGTAGGTACCTGTACTGATACCTAATACACAAAAGCAATTTATGTTGTAGTCCTTTATGATTTTTATTATAACACATTATTATTACTTCAAAGCAGAGAAGAATTCTTATAGTGATTTAAACAATTTTTTTTAGAAACCCGTATACAAAAAAAAACCTTTCATAATAACACCCTTCCAACCCCATTGAATGTAATTTATCCAAATGTTCCCTCTTATTGTAGACGTTCGTTCTGGTCGAGCAACCCACCGTAACACAAACCAATAATTATTCTCATCCGTCAAAAAATATCAGATTCACATAAGTGTAGGTATATAATAAAAAATATTTCTTCTTATTCTCCTCCTTCGTCTATTTGGAGTTAGCCGCCCTCGCCCAACACTTCCACTTGACCTGATCTCCCACATCATCCTCGCATTTACCGGCCGTTCTTAATCGCATCTAACCATCTCTTTACGGTCTTCCTCTTCCCCTCTTTCCATTTAAATTTATTTGCATCGCCATTCTTACTTCTCTTAATTTCTTTCTCCTCGTGACATGCCCAAACCATCTCAGTCTATTTTCTGTCATTGAAATTCTCTTGTCACATAAAACACTTGACGCATCTTTCCACCTTCGATTCAAAATGTATATTTAAAAGTTGATACTGATTATATTATTTTCAGAGGTATAATATTAATATTGTATATGGTACAAGTGCAAACCAATCACAAATCCTGAGTTCTCAGTTGGATGTGAAAGAATATTTTCTGTTTAAAATAAATTTATTTATTTAAATTATTTAAGAAATAAATTATTAGACTCTCATGTATTACATTTAAGGATGTTAGCAATTGAATGATTCAATGCTAATCAACTTAATATTAATGTTAATTAAGTTTGCCACTGATTATTAATTGAAATTTCACAGAATACTTATACAAGCCTTTACTGACGTGCTCTAGTTTTCAATTTTTGAGCTATTTATAGACATATTACATTTTCGAATTTTATTTTTTTTTTTTTTTTTTGTATGTACTATGTGGATAAAATTATTTGGCCAAAAAGAAGTGCTTAACAATTTAAAACAAGATCATTATAAATTGTACTTAGTTGTATTTAATTGAACGTAATGTATAGTACTGTAGTAGTTTCTTTTTATAATATTTTTATAATGTTTCGAGATTAAATTTTAACAATAATCGTACACTACGACGTTTCAAAACATGTACAACTCAACTCCGCTCAGAATCGTTTTTTCTTTAGCAATGGTTTATCGTTGCTTACAGATATATATTAATTTTCTCCTCTACTACCTTTCCAACTTCTCACCTACAACAATAGCTGCACCATCGTGAGAAGTTGCCCGGCTTTTTATAATTGTAGTATACCTATAGTTATAAAACTAATATTTCGTCCAACCTTACCAAAAATTAGATGACCTCTAGTTGACTCTCATTGAAAAAAAAATGTCTAACACAACCACTGTCAGAAATTAATACAAATTCTACAAAGAATTGACAATTCCTAGATGCCTTCTTTTATTAAGAAAATTATAAAAAAAAATTAAAAATATACCTCTTCAATATGCAAACTATATCCAAAATACTACAAAAAGCAAGATTTCTGCTAGGGAAGTTTTTTAAAGATGAAAAACACATCATAGTAGAGTTAGTAGAAAAAAATTAATAATATTAACATAAAATATGTAAACAAATTTCGCCGTTTAAACATTTTATTAGATATAATACATTAATGTTTATTAATTTATCTAGCTAATAGAATTAAAGGGGATAATACATAAACTATTATTTATACTAAATATTAACAATAATAATATAATTTTAATAAATATATAATATTATATTTTTAAATAATGGTGTTTTTTTATAAATATATTGTAACATATTAACTGTAGACTTAATAATAACACTATATTATTTTCCTTCACAAATTTAAATACCTATACGTTTATAATAGACTTTATTATATCCAACAAACTTACAAATGTAATATTTTATATTAATTCTATAATATGTACAGGGTTTAATAAAACAAATTATTTATTTGTACTTATACATAAATAAATAGTTATGGTATTATTCGATATAAATATTTTAATTATAATAGGCACCTAGGTATATACTTTAAGTTCGGTCTCAAATAAATAGTATACATATTACTTAGTTGAGTTACATATTAAAATGGAGATGATTGTCTCCAGTAGTGAATCGGATATAATATAAAAGACTAAAATATACATCGTTTTATTATACGTATTAAATAATCAATAAATCTAACTATAAACGAGATTTATCTGTGAGTAATAGTAATTGTATATTTTTAATGGCCGTACAAATGCTTACGTAGGAGAAAATTTCAACGATCTGTGAACTACGCAAGTACCTAGTCACTCACTATTTTTAATAATATGATAATATAGATTATGGAACACTCCAATAAAAATCGTATAAAACATGAGTTTTCTCGACAAAAACATAATCGATAAATCCTGAACGCGTCAACAGGTACATGAAAATATTTCGTGAACCCAACACACACATCCGTTTCAATTAGGCGATCAATCGGTGTAGGTCGACGAGTAGGCGAACGTATAATAATATGTACGCGTCGTTCCCCCGATTTTATATAGACAGGACCTATACATAGTTTATAAATTTTCGTGTGCAGTATATAACCGAGGGACCCGAAGCTTAATCGCATTAAACGACCGTTTCGACTTCACCGAAACAGTCGCGTCCTTAAATGATCGTTTTACCATGGGAAGATTTTGGTGTACCACTTACAGAGCGGATTGGAACAGTACAACAGATGAACCAAAACCTTGGTTGGTCTACGATCCATGTGATATGGAGCTTTTCAATGTGATCACATTTGGATTTGCTCTATACTCAAATATGTTGATATTTATCTACATTAAATGCATTTCGACGAGGTAACGTATTTTATTTACAAAACTAGATAATATAAAACTAAGTAATAAAATAACTTAATAAATAAAGTATTGCGCCATTAATAATAAACTAACATGAAACATTATTACGAGAATAGGTACCCGTGAACTATGTATTACTAAAATCAATATTTTTATAAAATATATTTTTAAATTTTTCTCAGGTTACGAACAATATTAATATATTCTGAGAATCACTTATATTTCTGGATAACTACACAAATATAGTGTATTCCCATAACATTAATAACTACGTCATTAATAACTTGGCGAAATTTCGATGGGTTCCGATGAACCCAGGTCCTTGACGCTAAACTTTTGTATGCGTCACGGCCGTATCGTTGACTTTTTTGAAGAGCCATTTGATTTACACGCGTTATATTATTATAGATCATTGATTATACCGAGTGTTCCTAAACCCTAACGCGCACATCCTGCTTGACAAAATTTTACAACGAGCATTTTTATCAGACTGAAAAGAACGCGTATGAAAATAATATTCACGATATTAAAGTTGAAATCTCGACTTAATTGCGTTTGAGAGGCGACTAATTGCCATCGAAAAAGAAATATTCGAAACCATATAATTCGCAGTGCTTCAGTGTTGTATATAATAAATATTAAGATTTTTGGTCGTGCGTTTATGTGCACGCTGTATAATCTTGATCTCCACTAGTGTATTATAGTGTATAATGTGTCGCATCGATATTATTGTGTAATCGAATTTCATGAAAAGCTCCTAAATATTTTGTAATGATATTAATGGTTTATAACTAATAAGTTGGCGATACAAACAATAATTAACGAACATCGTTGTCGACTTTAGCGGTTAAATTGCTACAGGTATTATCAAATATAAAGTAATCAAAGCATATAAATTATTTATAAAATCCATCAGACCACTCGAAACACGTTTTTAAAATATGGTGAATAATAATGTCTATAGAGATAATTTCAGAAGCAGGGCCGGTGATGCGATTTCGGAGGCCCTGGATAAATTTATTTTTATGAGACTTTTTTTTTTAGTGTACCACTCGTTTCACCTAATAATTGTAATAATACCCAAGGCTATGGCCGGAAATACTGTTTAATGAAATAACGCGAATGTACGTGTTTTTTCAAAAAACATTGTTAGATTTCTAAAAAAATTATTTTTCCAGATTTACGCCCATTATAATATTATGCTACCCTTTTTCTGGGTTTACAAACACGGGGCCTCTGAAAGCGGAAAGCCCTGGACGTAAGCCCCACTTACCCTACCCTAACGCCAACTCTGGTCAAAAGGCCTGTACGGTGCTATCATAAAGATGTAACCCAGGATTTCCGATTGAAAAAGAAACAACGCTGATGCTACTACCAGTGTCATCCTAGATGAATTTATTAGAAACATGCGTTATACAGAAGGTCCCACTGAGATCTAATAAATACAATAATTTTTGTTATGGTCAATATTTTAACATACATTATAGTAAAATCAATAAATCCTTAGCTACGCTTCGAATCTAAAATTATATATTTTGAAATAAAATGTTAGTGTTAAAAATATTTAATAATAATGAATCGTTAAGTTTTTTAAGTTTCTACAACTTTTTGAAGTTTACTATAATTTAAATTGTATTCATTGCTAATACTAAATAATATCAATCAATGTGCCAATTTGTCCATGAAAAATAATTTCACTCATGATTTTTATAAGCTTCAAACATTTTCAGAAACTTACGATTCGTTCACCAATATTTATAACACCAATATTTTATTTCAAAATAAATTTGTAATATAATTGGATTTTGTAAAAACATTTTTTTTAAAAATTTTTTTAACAATTTACGTTTTTATTTTTAGTTTTATAAAAAATATAAAAATAAAATAAAAATAGAGGAACCTTAGGGCAAGGCTTTAATAATTATTATATGAACTATAGAACCGTGGTAGGCAATAGGTGGTTCATGGGTCAAATCCGGCCCGCGGAGAGTAATAAACGGACTGTCAAATTTGTTTTGTATTTTTAATATAAAAATAAATAAATTTATGTTTTTTTAGAAGCGTTAAATAAGACGGAACACCGAATAGGTAAAAATTAAATTATTTTTTAATTTTTTTTGCTCGACTCCAAAAATATACGGCCCCCGAAAATCAGTTTTCAAACATTACCCGGCCCCCTTTTAGAAACTAATCGCCGACCCCTGCTTATAATAGAACATAACAAACATTATTGCATATTTTATTACATCTCCGTGGGACACCTGCTTGTATTATACAACACAACTGGCTAGTACTCAAGACTTGCCGTTTTCTCTATCGTCCGCCTTTTTTTTTTTTTTTTGTACAGGAACCCGTCGCCGAGACGTCTGCTTTTCAACGGCCATTCTGCCCGGTGTACGGTGAACACGATCGCGTGCCTTGCCGAGTTCGCGTTGACCGTCGATTACGCGTTGAGCACGTGCGGCTCGCTAGTGCCGGCCACGGTCGGTCTGCTGGCCCAGCTCAGCTCCGGACTTGTGTGCTACATGCTGGAGGTGGCCGGCCAGCCCAAGCCGATGGGCTTCGGCGCAATCGCGTGGTTGGTGTGCGGCCTGAGCCGGGCGCTCCTGTTCGTATCGCTCGCCGACGCCGGTTTCGCCGTGCACGAGCATGTCCGGCTGCCGGCGTTGGCGTTGTCGGCGGCCTGTTGTTACGCGGTCGCGGCACTACACCTGTACGCAATGGTCGGGCGGGTGAGTATCTACAACCGTATACGCCTATGTAACAACAACAACATCACGGGAATAGCTATAAATTGGACGTATGACCGTGATCGAATAAACGCCGTTTTCCCTGCCCGCATTTATGACCCATCGACGTGGTTTTCCGTAACAAGTCGCGGGATACTAATATTATTTTCGTCTGAAGTTGAGCTAGCGAACCGAGCGAGAGGAGGTGGCTGAATAATATTGTTCCGTTAGCGCAACACTCTGAATTGATTGGAATATACAATAATATATAAATAATAAGGCCGTATTCGAATGTTTAGGAAAACGTTTAAAAATGTTATCCGGAGAATAGTGTAATTTGGATCTAAACAAAAACAATTTATAAAATAAAAAGATAAAACGGACTGGTAGCAATATTGGGCGTCTAGTGATCCAAAATTTTTCTGTGAATCTTAAATTCATTTAGCATACTGAATTGGTTTAATAGGTATTCTGAATATTTTATAAATACGGCTATTGTAAAGTATTCGAGTACTAATAGAATACCTTTATTTTATGCAATTTTTCGTATATTTATTCTAACTATTTTAATCTGAGACTATATATATATATATCTTCTATACAATCGTATTCTCTTGTAGTGTACGATAATAAAAATAAACATAAAAATACTCTAAAATCGTGGAACGTAAAACTTCCGATAATTGACGTCTACCAAGCAGCAAAACTTAACAAATAATCTAAAAAATGTGAAAATTATCCAATTCCTAAAAATAAGTAAAGGTATTTGCAGTGCAGTCTGCAGTATAATATACTCGTGCGTATAAATCACAGCCGGCCACAGAGCCTGGAGAAATTTTTATTTTCTATGCGCAGTTACTGTTCCTGACGAAATATATATACATAAACAAATCAGTGAACGATTGTCTCTAGATGAAAACTAATAAAAAAGAAGGGGTATTTTAAAATATGCACATCACCAACACGGCCGACATTAATTAATTAGGTAGTTTACACATCGACTGTTTGTATGTAGGTGTTAAATTATATACATTGAAAATAAAACGATTGCATTTTTAATTAATATTTCACCTACGTGCATATTATAATAAACACAAACTGGAGTTTTGATAACTCAATCGACAACCGGTCTTATGTTTTTGTAGGTTTCTAAAAAAATTATATATTTTTTAATTTAATTTTCATATAAATTAAATTTCAGTCAAAGATTAATAAAACCGATTTGGATCTTGAGTTCTTTACCTACAAACACGATTTATGCAGCTGGTACTCGAGAATAACATTTTATTGGTTGACTGGATTTTTGCGAAACTGTTACAAACATTTAATTCAACTAGAAGACTTAGGACAGTTACCAAATCGTGAAAAGTCTACAACACAATATGGACGACTTTATGATATATATTTTAAACAAAAGGTTTGATTATGTGTTCATCATAAATAAAGCATTTAATATTTAAAATTGTAAAATAACTTTAATATTACCATCGAAATAAATACATATTTATGTATAGGAAATGTATGGTACATCTACAAAAGTATCCATGTGGAAATGTTATTGTAAAGCGTATTGGAAAGATTTTCTATTGGGTGGAATATTAAAAATGATGGGCGACTTCGTAGGCTATATTGGTCCTTTGGGAGTATCAGTTATAGTTAATTTTGTTGCGAAAAAACACAATGTTACAAATTTAACAAATGGTGAAATCGTAAGTACAAGTCTGAAAATTGACTATAATAATTCTAAATATAGATACCTATAAGTATTAAAAGTATTAATATACTTGATGCGATATGTTTTGAACAATAATATCTGGTAACCTTTATAATATTATATAATAAATAATTTAGTATATTGAATGCCATGAAGATTCAACATTGCACCAGTGTCAATTTATTTTGTATAGAATGTTATATTTTCAGGACAGGCTATGTTGTGTTACATTTTGGGATTTTTTAAATAACGGTTACGTGATGGCTTTTATTATGTTAGTAAGTTGTGTTGCTCAAGGAAGTTTTTCACAGGCTAGTACTCATATTTTAAACGTCGAGGGCATACGTCTTAAATCAGGACTTCAAGTTTAGTTTAAAAGTGACATTTATAAGTTTAAACGGACAAAACTAGTAAATATTTATTTACTGTATATTTTTAGGCTATGCTTTATTGCAAAATGTTGAAATTACAACCAACTCAAGTAGATTCAACCTCAGAGAATGGACACATCATAAATTTACTGTCAGAGGATACCACTAATATTATGTCAAGCTTTTGGATTGGACACTATATTTGGGCAATACCTTTAAAAGTTTGTACCGTTTAATTGTATACAAGCAAAATAATTGCATGGCTCATTGAATCAAAATAGGATAAGAAATGAATCATTATATATTTTTGTATTTAATCTATTTCAGATAATCTTTTTAATATATCTATTGTATTTGAAACTCGGATGGAGTGCCGTCCTTGGGTCTACTTGCTGTATAGTGATTATGATACCTTTACAATTTATCATCGGCAAAAAGATGTCGAGTAACTCGAAAGATATATCTGTAAATTATTTTACATTATGAGTACTATCTGAATAAATTGACCTATAATAATTTTATTTTATATTTTTCCGTTAGCATTTGTCAGATAAACGCCTTCAATTAACTAACGAAGTATTACAGGGAATTCGATTAGTAAAATTATGTGGATGGGAAAATGAGTTTGTAGATCGTATTACGGACGCTCGTAATAATGAATTAGATCTCTTGGATAAGGACTCGATTTACTGGGGTTCAATGAGTATGTATAATCTACAGTATCTACGAATAAATAGAGTATAATAGCTAATAAAATGATTTTTTTTTTTATTCTTTCAGCTTTTTTAACACACGCGTCATCAGTTCTAGTATCCCTATTTTGTTTAGGTCTGTATTGCTTACAGAATGGCTCAAATTTAGACTCCGGTGCTATATTTTCTAGCCTCGCGCTGTCCAATCAGTTGACTGTTCCTTTGTTTATTTTCCCTATAACTGTGCCTATTATTATTGCCGCCATCGTAAGTTATACTATTTTTAAAAAATAAATGATAAATTATTTTTCATTGACTTATCGTAACAAATAAATGATTATAGGTGAGCACAAAAAGAATCGAAGAATTTATGTCACTTCCAGAAATTGCATTGAATACTAATCATACAAAATTGCATACAAACAAGAATAATAAACGGAAACAACCGGTAAGTATACTGCTATACACTCATAAAATGTTTTACAATTATTTGATATTTATGGTGGTAAATTGTAGACAAATGTTTCGTGGACTGAATCTGATATGAATATTTCATCAAATAATTTAATAGAAAATATTTCTGAAGAAAATGATAACACTAGGCATGAAACGGAATCAAAAGTATGTGTTTCTATAAAGGATGCGACATTTGTTTGGCCTAATTCAAAGATTCCGGTACTAGATATTGATAATTTAAAAATTGGAGAAGGTAAATTTTGCTTTTTATACAGGGTGTCCCGCAAAGATTTTATAAATGCAATAGTTTTTGTTATGTTCGATATTTAATAGTTTTTCTTTTTGTAAAAAGAACTAGAGCCTCGCGCTATGCTTTCTATACATTTTTTAAACTAAAAATCAAACATTTAAATATTTACAAAATCCAAAATAGCTATTTTATTTATTTAAATACTTCGAAATAAAGTGTCGGTGTTACAAATGTCTACTTATAATGTGTTGTTAATTTCCATCCATTTTTCGAAGTCAATGAATTTAAATCGATTCACTAATTTCTTCAAGAAAAATAATTATATGAATAATTTTTGTAAACTTTAAAAAGTTTTAGAAAAATAATGACACATCATTAATAAACATACAGATACATTCATTAACACATTTTTGGGTATAGGCACTTTTGATCGATATTTTATGATAAAAAAAAAGTTCACGCTACGCCCTAAATGCATACAAATATTAGACATTTGTACACTGCATTCCAAAATAAAGTTTTTTATCATCATATTTTTACCAGCCACATTTTTTTAGTTGTTTTTAGATATCATATTAACTTTTCTTCAAATACTAGCCTAAAAATACAAATTATTTATGCAATGAAACCATAAAACTTAAAATAGGGTTTTTATAATTTTGTTACAATATTCTCTACAAACTCCCAATTCAAATAATCAAACGTTTCGATTGACAATTAAACATTGATCAAGCAGAATCATCCCATCATCAATCATAATTCTGAGCACGGACTAAAGATATGATATAAATTTATGTATTATATAATTGTCTATTGTCTATCTGATTTGTAATTAATAATAAATAAAGATATCTTTAATCTTTATCATCTATGATAATTGTTAAATGTATTAAATTTATTATCTGAAAACAATTTGTTTACAAAAAAATATGTTTTAGCGACGTATACGCCGTATACTACCGTATACCCTCAAAACCGTATACACAACTGCAGTAAATATATCTAATGCCAACATTTTGTTTCAAAATAATTATATAAAATAGGTATCTTGCACTTTTTAAAATATTCAGATTTTTAATTTTTAGTATAACAAATGTACAGAAATCATAGCATACAGCCCAGAGCCCTAGTGTTCATTAAAAAATAATAAAAATAATGAACAGAACAAAACTTATTATTGCAATTGTCAGATCTCCGTGAACACTGTAATCTGTAAACTATTATAATTAATATGTACCACGTACTCATGAATGGTAATCTAGAAATTATGTGCTTACTGCTTATACATAGGCAAACTTACAATAATTACTGGAAAAGTTGGAAGTGGTAAAACATCCATATTACTTGCTTTACTCGGCGAAATGAATTGTTTATTTGGAGAAATCGATTTTAAACGAGAAACAACAGTAGCATATGTATCACAAAAAACGTGGCTATTAAATGCTTCGGTTTTAGAAAACATTGTTTTTGGAGATCAATATAATAAGTCAAGATTCAAAAGAATAATAGATGCTTGTGCACTGGGTCCTGATATTGACATATTGCCTGATAAAGAAAGGACAATAATTGGTGAACGAGGAATAGCGTTAAGCGGTGGTCAACAACAACGAGTTGCAATAGCTAGAGCTTTATACTCAAAAGCCAATATTATTTTAATGGTAAGTGAATTTATAGCTTTCTTCAATGTTAGTATTAAAATTTTCTGTTTTTAATTTGAATAGGATAATCCTTTATCTGCATTAGATAGTGATGTAAGTCAACATGTGCTCTTCAATGGGATAAAAAAATGCACTCTGAATCAAACTAAAACAGTAATAATGACTACAAGTTTTGCTAGCGATCTTTCATTCGCCGATACGGTACATACTTTACTAATTATTAAAATAAACAATTTTAATTTAATATGTTTTATGGCAAACGAGCATTGTGTTTACACAATGAACATCTACCAATAAAATTAAAAATCAAAAATCTAACAAATGCCAATTACTACAAAAATTACATAAAACTTGCGTTATTCGTGAATATAATAATATTGCTTAACTTCATTCAATTAAACAAAAATAACTGCAACTAAATTCTATGTCCTTAGGTAATACTTATGGAAGCAGGTAAAATCGAATTTTGTGGTAGTTTAGCTGACCTCGAAACGAGGGATGTTCAAAATATGATGGTAAAAATGGAAAACCAAGATCATGGTCGACGAACAGCTTCAGAACGTTGGAGATTATTCAAGTTAGTCAGTAAAATAGGCCATCAACTTTATCGAAATTGGCCAACGGTTGAAAGCCAAAAAAAGGTAATATTCAAATATTTAACAAATTGAGTAATAAATATTAATTCAAAGTTATATAGATTAGTTATATAAAAGAAAAGAAATATCATAGAATATCAACTTAAGGTTTTTGTTATTCTCGGAGAATTGATTTTTAAATAGGTATGCTGTAATTAAAGCTGAATCATTTTAGTCCCAGCCCACAAAATATTATTGTTACATAAAATAATTATCTACAGTTTTCCTTGTGTTTTATCTTATATCATAGTTTATCTTCCGATAAACCCAAGACCAGGGCCTAGGTAATGAATACAATCATACTAAGCCACTGAATTATTGGTACTTAATTAAATAATTAATTAAATAACAACCTACTGTTCCTATTTAATATTTAGTATGTAAAAAAACTATTTTTTTTAAGTTAAAAAAAAATTTTGGAGCACTATATGGATCTAGATATCTAACACATGATCTTCTACTTCCAACTGACGAATGTGGTGATGGTGATTCTTGTATTGAAAGAAATCATTGGCCAACCTCTGATAAAAAAAGAGAAAGATCAGCAACGATTGCTGATATACAGCTACCGCGTCACAAACCATTTATTGACGAGACGCTGGTAAATCAACCTGCCATAAGTTTTCATTCGAGTATTAAATATCGAAACTATCCACATGAAAAACAAAGCCAAAAAAGTTTAAGACGTCATGTTTTATCATCAGTAGGGTAAGACAACCACTTACATAATATATAAATACATATAAATCTAAATAACAATTAAAACTTTATTTATTAAAGAATACCCCACTCTTCCAATCGACTTCGAAAAATGTCACAACATAGCATCAAAAGACAATTAAGGTACATTCAAAAATTGAACTCATAATAGTTTTAAAATCTAAATCATTGCCGTTTGTTTTAGATCTGATGATAATTTCAGTTTACCAGAAGAAGTTTTGTTGAAAAAGGTTCCTTCAAATGTATCAGATGTTAGTGACGAATATTTATCTTCAGGTATAATATACATAATACAATAACAATAATATGTCATGTAATTAAGCTATCACCAATTAAATTTATGTTTAAAGATTTAAAAGGTGAACGAGGTCGATTTGAAGATGAATTTATTTATAATTCAGTTTCATTAAGAACATATTTCAAATATGTGTCATGGAGTGGGTGGACCACTTATATTTGTTATCTAATATTCACAATTTCTTGGCAAACATCAAGAGTTTTCATTGATTTCTGGCTAAGTTATTGGCCCAATAGAGATCCTCTTAATGAAACACAAGTACCTACCTAAAATTAATTAACTAGACTAAATTCCATATCAATATACTCAAATAGGGTTTTATTACTAATATATGGTGAAATATTTCAGGCATATTGGTACTTGGTCATATATAGTCTTTTATGTATGATTTCTATAGCTTTATCAGCATTATCAAATACTTTAGGACAGTATGGAGCGTTGAAAGCTAGGAAACTTGTTCATCAGCGAATGCTTAATAATATAATTCTAAGCCCTTTATCATTTTTCGATGCCACGCCAATTGGAAGAATAGACAACTGTTTTTCTAATGATTTGGTGATTATTGACAAAGTTAGTATTAGTAATAATGTTATACATTAATAAACTAGAACCTAAGTTTTATAATATAATACAATTCACGCAAGTCTAAATTTATACATAGAAAATTGGTACGTCCATGCAACGTTTAGTACATTTTGTTTTCTTGTGTTTGTGTGGAATCATCGTTAATGCAATCATAACACCGTGGTTTTTAATAATTCTTGTACCTATTTGTCTCGTGTATTATACGGTGCAAAAGTTTTATAGGTGTTCTTCAAGGTAAATATTTCTATGAAATAATTTTTATATTATAATACCATAAAATATAAGTACCTAGTATATAAGTGTATATTCATAATTCATATATTATATAAAATATTTTCTTCTTCTTAATAATTAGACCTCTCATAGATCATCCCATTTCACGCCCGGTCCTTTGTCCACTTTACCTGCTGTTTTTTTTTTCAAATTCGAACTTAGTAATTCTATATCCCTTTTAATTAAATCTTCTCATCTTGCTTTGAGTTTTTCCAGTTTTCCAGTTATTTCCAATGAAATAAAGTTTCTACTTATGTATTTTCTCTCCTTCTCCAAATTCCATAGATATTATCTCATACTGGCCTGAGAGTTTTCTACACAGTTTTCCTTTTCAATACTAAAAACTTTTTCTTATCTAACTTTCTTAGTGGCCTTGTTAGTTCCAATATATATATCTGTATGTAATATTTATTATTTTTAATAATTTAATATTTTTACTTTTTTTTTAATTAAATAAAAATTAATTATTTTAGAGATTTGCAAAAATTAGAAGGAAATTTAAGATCACCAATGATTACTCATTGTAATGAAACTATTTCTGGACTAGATACTATAAGAGCATTTGGAAAACAAAATTGGTTTATGTCTGAGATGATAAACAGAATTGATAATCACACAAAAGTATTTCTGATAATTAGTTCATCAAATCGTTGGTTGGGTATAGCGTTGGTGAGTTTTTCATACTGGTATCGAAGAATTAGTTAATTTATACATTTATATTATTTTAATTATATTAAACTGATTGTGATGGGAATTTAAAGTTCATGCCACCGGAGTAATAATCAGATATAATTAAGATTAAAAATACCTAACTAATATTAGATAGATATATTGATTTTCAGTATCTAGATACAGGATACTAGATACACATACGATATTTACATTGTATGCATTTAAAAATACTCAATACTCAATACATTAAAATTTAATTGTTAATTTAATTGTTCACGCATACAATTTATTAGAAAAATTAAATTGGAATCTGCAACAAATTCCCTCATTTGTATACTCACATTTTCAATTGTATTTTTCAAAAACACATTCAAATTGCCTTTCTCTTCGGGTGTCTATAGTCGAGATGTTTCAAAATGAGTAAATATCTAATTATTCAATAAAGATGCATGTATAGTCACGAAAAGTAATCTAATCGTAAAATTCCGGAATTGTTTATAGGCGGACTATATTATCACGGACTGTAGAAATCTGGAAAACATAAACACAAAAATTGTATTATTGCGGACCGTATACTTCCGTATTCCAAATTTTAAGTGACATTTACGTCATCAATTAGTGTGATGTATTACTACAATATTATAAAATATAGCTTAAATTTTCTAAAGATTTTCAAACCTAACTAAACAAATGTTACGATCTGTAGCTGTAAATGTATTTACATTTGAAACGGAGCAAGGCGAGGACAATTTTTAGAAGGCTATTACTTCTATACATTTTGAGATCCCAGACTTCAGCCCCCCCTTCCAAATCTCAATTACTATTTGTGCCGAAATGAATACTAAATAAACACTCACATTGTCTCAGTGACAGTACTATTGACAGACACTAGTATAATATCTAAAGATTACTGTGGCCCGTCAAAATAATATGAATATGATTTAAGATTCTGAGCGAAGCGATTTTACAATTGTGTACGTTTTTGTGTGTATGTATAATTACTCGACTTATATTAGAAAAAATGATTTGATTTACAACTTCAACATTATAGATGTTAAATTTGTCATAATACACATAACCTAACCTTTTAATTTATGTTTTTGTTAGTTTTTTTCTTTCTCAAAATGAGTGAAACAATAAAAAGAAACTAATTCGATTTTTTTAAAAACATATTTACAAATAGTAATTTTAAAGTTATTCAAAATATCAAATAATTGACAAACAATTATTTATTTCCATTTGAAATTTTTATAAAATATTAGGTGTTATACATGTATAATCAATCAAAGCTTTATGGGGGTCCGATGTTACAAGATATAAGTGTATCTAAAATATGTATTTAAGATACTACTAAACCCTAAATGTGATTTATTTTTAAAAATCGTACATCGCATTGAGTTGCCGATTCTCGTTATAGCATATTCTCCACATATTGAACAAAATAACATTTGATATTAAAAGCTATTTCGGATGTTAAAAATTTAATTCGATATGGTTACAAAATCCTAGCAAAAATAAATTTTCTTATTCTATGTCTATAGTTGACTATATTTTTAACATATTTGTTATAGGATTACTTAGGTGGAGCAATAGTCTTTGTAGCAACTATGGTAGCTTTAATAACAACCACATTTTTTTCTACTGCTATTTCGTCAGCTATGGTTGGATTAGCTATAAATTATACGTTATTGGTTCCCGTGTACTTAAATTGGGTAGTAAAGTTTTTTGCAGATTTAGAAACGTATATGAGTGCCGTAGAGAGAACTGAAGAATTTGCAACGATTCCAATTGAAAATTACAGAAATGAAAGTAAACTTTATCTGGTACTTATTTCTTATACCTATATTTTAAAATAAATTGTTTACATAGCTATTATAACAAGAGCTTGGCCGTCTAAGGGATACATATTCTTGGATAAAATATCGATTAAATATAATGAAAGTCAAGACCCAGTTATCAGTGACGTTACTTTGCATATCCCTCCAGGACAAAAAGTAAAATTATATTTGTTTTTTCATTTATTTCCTATTATAAACATATTTTAAATTTAAGGTTGGAATTTGTGGCCGTACGGGTAGTGGTAAATCATCTTTAGTGATGAGTATTTTAAACATGGTTCCGATTCGAGATGGAACAATCATGATCGATGGAATTGATATTAATAATGTACCTTTACAAAGCTTGAGGTCTCGGATTTCTGTAATACCACAGGATGTAAAAATGTTTGGCGGTACAATAAGACAAAATTTAGATCTAAAAAACGAATATTCGGATAATGAGATTTGGAGTAGCTTAAGAACGGCGCAAATGGAAGATACAGTAAAATTACAATTAGGTGGACTCGGTAAGCTGATTAGAATACTTAACACAAATTTAGTTAATGTTAAATATTGAATTTACAATATTTCATAGACATACTAAAAACTGAGTGTAATCAAATACTTTCAAAAATTTGTCAGTAGTTATTACAAATATCAACTTTAAATAAGAATTAATTAATTATATATAATTCTTAAATTTTAAATATTTAAAGACTAAACAAAGAAATTATTATGAATCACAATAATTGAAAATAATTGAAATAAAGTAATGGCTTTATTTAGCTATTATAATAATAAATACAATAGGTAGGTCAAATCAATTTATTGTACTATTTACGATAATTGAAAGCAAGTTATAATTTATAATTTATAAGTTATAGATTCTGAGCGCAGCAAGGAATTTATTGGTTTTACTACAATGTTTTTTTTTTCAAATCTGTAAACCACTATACTTTTCTACTAAATATATTGCCCTAAACAAAATCTAAAACAAAATTTTTTTGGTAGAACTTTGGATCTTGTTAGTATATTTAGAAATTAATCTTTGGATATTTCTTGCAGTTTTTTAATAATTAATAAAACCGAGAAAAACGGGAAAGTTTACGACAGTAACAATTCCATAATTTTTGATTTGAAATTTTAATTTTCACTTTTGATTTTATTAAAAAAAATCGTAGAAACCTGAAATTTGCACAAAATACTTAAGTTTTTTTTTATTTGTATACAAAATTAAAAACATTTTAGCGATTTCCAAACTATTTATAGGCATTTGACATCGTATTTTTTAGTTTTTATTTGGTTTTATAGAAGTATAATTTTTATAACCCAAAATGTTTGAAAATTTAACATTAGGTTCATAATAAATTGTATTTTATGGTAAAAAAAAGTTGAGCATCATGAGTAGTATGTAGTATTTGGTTTTATTTATACACTTTGATAAGTTCAAATTTTATCAAAAATCGTAAATAATCACATACCTATCAGCAGCATCAGTTTTTTAAAAATATATTCAAATTAACATATTCCATAAATTATTTTAGTAACTAAATTTCCGTTAAGTGTTAACAGTAGGTTTATTGTTATAATACTATTATCACTTTGAAAAAACACGGTAGTTTTGGTTCATGATGCATGGCTGCAATAAATAATTATAGTGCGAACAATATTATTGTTTTATCATCTAATACTGCTGATGGATATACGGTATACTACTATATAAAAGAGTAATTTAATTTCTATCGAATTCCAAACGAAAAACGTTTTTGAAAAGTGAAGTTTATTATTATAAGTCGTATTAGATAAGATATCCTAGAAATCAACAAAAATTATGCCAACAATTTACAGTTTTCAAATATATTATAAAACTATTAAAAAAAAACCAAAACATGTTTTCCTTATTGCACCAAAAAGAGTAAAAAAAAATACTACTAGACAGTTCATATAAAGTTTTTAATTAAACTAAGATTTTTGATAGAAAATTGTTTACAAACACAAATAAAAACAAACAGCATAGTAAAACCAATACATTTTTAGTTTCACACGGAATCAAAAATGAATAATAAATATGAATATTGAATAATGAATGTAATTGTAAATTGTTTGAAAATCAACAATTGGTAACCATGATGGATATTGGTGAGGTCAGATGAATATAACAGGAATATAATAAAGTGTTTTTTTGTACGAAACAAATGTAAACTTATTAATTTTTCAAATAGGATCACAAAAAAAGAAAATATGTAGTAAATCATTTCAAGTAGTTACCTATTAAACATAAAACATTTGTGAATTATTTAATGTATAAAATAAAATACCTAAATTTGTCCTTAACAGAAGGCATTGTAAACAATTCGGGTGATAAATTGAGTAGTGGACAAAAGCAACTTTTATGTTTAGCAAGAGCCATTCTTCAAGATAATGTTTGTCTTATTATGGATGAACCGACAAGTTCTGTAGACGATGAAACGGAAAAAAAATTGTTAGAAGCGATAAAAACATCATTTAATGGCCGCACAGTTATTACAATTGCAGTAATTATCATTTATTTAATATTTTTTTTTTCTGGAAAAAATAGTAATCAATTTTATTATTTCATATACTAGCATAGATTATCCACTATTTTAGACTACGATCGAGTACTTATTCTTGATGGAGGTAAGATTATCGAAGATACCACACCGTCACGTATCAAAACTTTTCCAGAATGTCCATAAAAAATAAATATTTTTATGGTGTTAAAACTTAAAAATGTGTTATTTAATTAAAACAGCTACCTTTTTAATATTTCTTTTATAGAGTTAAAATAAATATAAGTTTAACAAACCAATATTTTTTCTTTTAATTAAGGTGGTGACGTTAGGTACATATAATATTATATGATTAATTATTGGTTGAAAGACAAATAATCTGCAAATAATCTAATATAAATATAATCGTGGTTATCTATTTAATAACCGTGTGTATCACTAATAGCAAGGCTGGGCAAATTAAAGATAATTTTTGACTCAGTTAAGTTAATTTTTTTTTTAATTGAATTAAAAATTAAGTTAAACTATGCCATTAACTTAATTTAACTTCAATTAATAAGTTAAGTTAATTTAAAAATAATAATTCATTGTTTAGGTATAAAAAAAATAAAATACCTAATAAAAGTGAAAGCAAATATGAAATATTACCCATGTATGTATTTTAAAACCTGTGTAGTTGTAGCATTTACAGAACTCAAATCAAAATTCAGATTCAATGATTATTTAAATTTAAATTTGAGTGCAAAAATGGTTACTATATTAATAATTTATTAATTTATTAAATAAATTACTTAAACAAATAAGTACAAAAAACTACTAATTAGTTATAAACTTGTATTCAAAATATCTATTAAATTTTAACAACAGCTAGGTAGGTAGCCAAGTAATACCTAAGTAATTCGATTAAATAATAGATTTCTAAAAAAATACGATATTTAACAATGCAGTTTATTTAAAATAGTTTTCTCCTTCGTCTGTACCCGGAGTAAACGTATAAACGTTATATAGGGATTTTTAAAAAAAATGTATTACTTTGGAAAAAAACATAAGATCATTGATATGCTTTATAGCAGGCCATAAAACAAATTTCTGACCCTATCCTGATTTACTTACATCAACAACTAATGGTTTATGATACGAAAAATACGAAACATGATTTTACATTTGTAAATTTTCAAAATCGGAATGTTCTATTGTCTATTTAGGAATATTATGTCACTTTAACTACCGTTGCTTAGTTTCCTGCAAAATTCCATTCACAACGGGAATTTTTTATATTGTTACATTGATTGCATTTTTTTATTTATTTAAATTGTTTTCGAATAAAAAATGTACTTACCTATATAGGTATTATATAACATTGTATATAGCCAATAACTATGTATAGTTACGTATGTATAGATAATGATGATAACGTGTATTACGAATTTCAATATCAAAATTCCTAATTTATTGTAAATATACATGACTATTTTTATGTATACACTGACACGTGTCGTGTTTATCGGGCAAAACGTTAAAAATTGATTAAAATTTATTTGTGTTTTGAACGTCTCTCTATCGTAACCTCTTGGCTCTTGAACTTGGCTGAATACTTAGAGCAGTTAGAGTCATACAGCTTTATGTTCTTGAAGGTATAGTTGTATATTGTTGCATTTATACATTTATTGTACAATTATTGTACGTTTATTTTCCGTATGTAATAATAAATTGCGTGGTTAATATATTAAAGGAGCACAAAACACAAAAGATAAATTTGTTTTGATTTAAAATAATATTTAATTCTAAGGATAATGATATAGGTTTAACGTTTCTACTCACATTATTCAATGAGTTATGAGCAATTGTGAAAAAATACACGTGACATCATTGAGCCGGGTTCTCGGACATTGGTTATCTTGTACATCTAAATGTTACTCGCTTCACTCAATGATTTACCTATTTTTAAAGTATATTTTCTAATTTTTATTGTATGTTTGTGGTGTGTTTTTAATAGTGTAGCCAGTATCAAAACTTAAAATTACCACTTCACGATGGTTAAATTACCACATTGGCAATTCTTAATTATCGCTCTAATCACCACACTCTTAAAAAAAAAAAAAAAAATTTATATAAAATAATAATAATTTATATTAATTTTTATTATTAAGTTCTGAGCGTAACGAGGAAGCTATTGATTTTACAATGCTGTTTATTTTTTTTCTTTCTTTGTTTTAGTTTGTAGACACGTTTTTTCCTTTTGTTTTGCTAAATTTGTTTGGTTTTACTTTTTTTTTCTTGCTACAGTCTCTGTATCACATGCGAAATAAATCCTGAATAATAAATAAAATTATGTTATACGAAGTGTTATCAAAAAATTCCCGGACTGTTTAAATTGCACGCCAAAGGAGCGTCCAAGGGCAATAGGATTGATATCACTGGGTTAAGTGACTTCTTCGGAATACATCTGTTTTAGTAGATTCTCTATAACTTTCTTTGTTTCGATGCGATCGATGTTTTTTTTTAAATATTTTTTCGCATTTGGCGATTTTGTAGTAAATCCAAAAGAAGAACTTTTTTGAAGGAGGGAGGGTTTGGATTTTTTTTTTTCTTTCAGTTAACAGAATCTTGTTTGGTAGAGGAATGCAACGTTTAACATGACTTGCCAACAAATTGCAATGAAAAACTGCAGATGTACCAAATGAAAGTTTTTCTTGAGGATGTAGAGGAAGGTCCAAGTTCAGGTTAGTCAGGAACTTTTTGGTATGATAAATGACAATAAAAACATGTTGACAATTTATCATAACAATAATCATTACCTATATTATATTATATTATCATAATAGAAATGAAAGAAAAATCTTCTCCAACCGCCTCCCACCTAAAAGAAGCTTTTATTTAAACAATCCGGGAATTTTTTGATAACACTTCGTATTTTTCAAGAATATCAAAAATTATAGTGTTATATAGGTATTTATATTTTGTAACTACTTCATTTCGACATAATGTCATCATCAGGTTACTGAATACATTGCATAATTAGGTTCACATAAAAACTGTGAAATTATACATAGATTTGAAATTAAAACAAACTTATAACTTTTTAAAGCATTTATACATGTGAAAAAAATATATGAATACCAATAGGAACTCGATATTAAAGAAAATTGATTATGGATTGTTTTTTAAACAATTAATTCAATTTATAATAAGAGTGTCAAATATCTCAAACCTAAAATAAAGTTATGTGCTTAAATTATAATATATTGATTTAATAACTAAATAACTAATTGATTAGTTAGTCTGGAAATGTACAAACAATTTTACTTTAGTAAAATGTTATTATAATAGCAATAAAAGATGTTAAAGATTTGATGAAGACTGTTAATTAAATAATTATTTTCCTCTATCATACCTGCTAAACTTAGCACCTACAAGTATTTCATACTTATTTATGATTACTTGTATAATTTGTTTGTAGGAAAAAAAAGAGTGATTTTTAGTTGTATACAGATATGGCCAAAAGTCTAGAAGCCACAATTTAAACCTCGGGTATTGATGTTAGTACTTGTTTCCGAATCGGTATCCGTACGGTAAGTGGTAGGAACGTAGCATTTATATTATCAGTGGTTAAGAAATGTTTTAATCTTGATATTTGATTATTTGAAAACAAATTTTGAATATTATAGTATATTTATACACAAATATAAAACAATGATTTATTATAATTATACGGGACATTTTTACGATATTGCATCTGTTACGGGGACACCGGGACACTGTCATGAATTACGGGACGTATGAAATCTCTAGTATTAGCCCATATTTTCAAAAAAATGGTACAATTTCATGTACTTAACATTATTGTAAATAGTACAATGCGTCAAAAAAAAATTACTGTCTTACGAAAAATGGTACGTCTATCGTTTGGTCATCATAGGTTAACGTATAAAACGTTTTATACGCGTCAATTACCAACCCTGATTTGTATTCACTGTTATTAAGTAATTATAATTAATTGTAATAAAGCTAATATTGTGATCATTATTATGCATGTTATTAATTTTAAAAATAAATATATCTATAAAAGACGTTAAATGATTTTAAAAATATTTATTAAATTTCTGTCCGCCCTAAACTTAGTAGAAAAGGAAAACATAAGCAGAAAAAAAAATGTTCTTTCCTATTCGCCCTAACTTCGGATAAATAGGAACGCATTTTTGAAAAATTGTAAAAAAAAAAAACTAATGTGTATTTATATTACATTTTTAAACAATTACCTAAATATTTGACCACAAACATTATACGCTCGCCGCATATCACTACAGATAAATACGTCATTATCGATATATTTTTACATTATCGGCAGTAGAGTATCGGTTGTTCTGTCGGGTACAATAGTTACACCGGACACTTCTTTACTTTTTCGACTTACACCGCCTTTAATGAAATATTAAAACAAAATATCAAAATACGTTTAGCAAAATTATTTTCAAGTTCGACGATTTAATACCAAATAGCCAAACAGCATTCCATCGCACAACTCGTCCGACGTTATACATTATTGCTTTAAATTAACGAGTCTCATCTATCTCGGCTATAGATACCTTGGTTGTTAGGTACCAATCAGTAGTCGTGGCATCGTCATGAAAGTATTCATAAAATGCTAACGATGTTTCTTTTGAAACCCTAGCCTACTGTTAAATACAATGTTTAAGTATACAAATTATATTAATTTTATATTTTGATGTTGTAATAAAAAAACCACGAAATGCAATAGTGGTTTCTTTTGTAATATTTACCCAATTTGAATTGTCTACTTTATCAACATTTAAACTTTTAAAGAACATTTGTTATATAGGTATATTATGCTTTGTAGGTATGATAAAATAAACAGTATATTTACCAGTTATTGTATCGTATTCGCATCGACCTTAATATTTATTATCCACAGATAAATTATTTGAACATTTTGGTTACATCCTAGTTCTCCTGCCATATGGACATATTCCAAAAAAGTATTTATGGTTGGGTTTATCTTATGACCATTTTCGCTCGTAAATCGGTACCCCATACTACAATTTATCAACCGATGCATCGATCTTCCTCACCGACATTCGGGTACACGGAATGCATGAATTTGTCCCTGCTTTCCAGCGAAAATCCGTTTTTCCTCGGTTTTATCAAGCCCCAAAAATTAGATATAAATAATAGATATTATTCGATTATATTGCGTGTAGAACAACAATATAATCATATCAAAATTATCAAGAATAACATTTTTAATCAATATATAATCCACATTTATGTTTACAAAATATAATATAAAACTACATATAGACAAAACTTACTAAATATTAGTATTAATCTAAATGGATTAATCCGAATATAATTTTCCTCGCGCAATTGTACTGCAGGTTTCCCTCACGATTATTGCCGATTTATGGTCATGAAATAAATCCAACTAAAAATAAACTTTTGGAATATGTCCATACCGCAGGAGAACTAAGTGTTATACACCTTAGTGTTACAAATCGAAAATCTAATCGGTGGAGATTGATCTAGGCTAGCATACAAACAAAAAAGCTTTATGACGTTTTACGATATTTTGACATTTTTTCTGAACCCAAAAGCCATATGAACAAACATAGGTAATTAATTGTCTGCAAAAAGTTGCACTAGAATTGTGTCAACAAGATTTTGTTGATGGAAACGCACGCATTAATAAAAAAAAACTTCTTATTGCTCTTTAGTGTTTTGGAAAGGAAGGGTCAATGCAAGCAATAATCGAATAATCAGTTGTTTAACCCTCCAAAATTATGACAGAAAAAAAAAATGATACCTAACGTAAAATTTTAAAAGTATTTGTTACTTAAGTTTTCGAGAAAAAAAAATTGCCAAAAAAGTTAATACTCTCCGAGATAATGAATGTTACCAGCTGAGTGAATTGCTTTGTGTAAATATAAAATATGAAATGAATACTGCATAGGTATTTTCTGTGAAACGAGATTTAATCAATAATATTATTATCAACAAAACATCAACGTTCGTCATGCGCAGCACAAACCCGTTTAATGAATAATAATTATGAAATATTATCCGCTCATTATTATTGGTTCACAATATCGTTTCATAACATTACAAAATACAAAAATCTCGATCCCACTTACAACAATCGTAAGGCCCAGCCGTCGATACACTTTTTATCATTACAGTGTGACCACTACCATCTGATAAGTTCGTTTCCGTCGCGAATATTATCCCGTGGTTTCCGTACTTGTGATTAGGAAATCGTAATGCCGCGCGTGTGTGTGTGCGCGTGTATAATATAATGTATTTCGTATGGTGTATGCGTAATTTGTATCATGATATTCATAATAATTTGCAGGTTCCTTAGACAATAACATTATTATTATTATTATTATTATTATTATTATTATTGTTATTTATTTATATTTTTTATAATGCAGTAGACTGTACAGTGTAGTGTAAGTCGACGGTGTACGACGGTATTGATTCGATTCGGGTTTTCTTTAAAATCATACGACGTCGGTAGTCGAAAAGACCGTCATTTTGTCTGTAATATAACTAGTGGTCGGCCAAAATACCTAGGCGACGATGGTTTGGTTTACATCGTGATTTCTGATCAGTACACAAATCGAAATTGTCTTTGGTTTACGTTTTGTATTCAAAAAAAAATATAGAATGGACCTGTGGTCGTTTTATTTTAACAGTTTGCTGGTACTTTTGTACTCCGGACGAACCACAGCATACATTGAAAGTGAGTAAGATAATTCTGTCTGGTCCTAAACACATTATAACTGGGAACATATAGGTATAATATTAGACAGATACTTGCATTAGGTATGTGCATATGACACATGTCCATATGTCAGTAGTATTTGATTACTTCTTTGTTGCCTTTTTTTTTAGTTTTTATCTTTTCATACAAATCCTACCTGATCAAATGCATAGGCAATATTATTAAACATTGAATCAAATTGCCATGTAGATAGATTTCCTTGTTCGATCAAGTTTGATATGTATTTACGTACCTACCCATCCAATGAAAAAGTTTGGTAAGTAATTAGATATTTTAGGTGACCCACTGCAACTGTTTTTCCAGTTTTTCCTTATAATTAAAAAAAAATACAATTATTCTGAATTTATTTTGTACACAAATTGCTGTAATTACTTTTGATCATATATTATTTCCAATGAACCAAAGTTTACTTGAAAAAAATAAAAATGCTTACACTAAAAACAAAATTGTTTCCATTATGCTATTTTAAATAAGTATGCAAATACTAATTTTTGTTCATCTATTTATGTATTACTAGAATAAATCATGTGTTCCTTGTTTATTGACCCCAATTGACCATTTACTCTTGTCTCTTCATTAGCTATTCAGTTATGTGTACATATCACAATGGACATAATTTGTTTTTTTTACAAATGTTTATGTATTTAGTTTTTAATATTTATATATATAATGCTTTAAAACTATTATCTATCCTTTGGTTTTTTTTTTCTATTTACCCACCTATAATTTCTTGTGACCCTTATAAAAATATGAATGTGTTAGAAAACTATGTTGAAATATTTGATTAATTTATAATATTACAATCGATTAAGTTTACTTAATCAATTCAGTAGCGTAAAATAGTAAAAATGTTTGGTGATGCAGTGAAATATTTAATTTTTCGACATACCAATACATCAACTTTCTTAGTAAATCCTTGCCTAATAAAAAAAATTTAAATTGTGTAATTTGAATAGTAAAAAATGAATAAGTTAATAGGATTCATATATGAGGTGAGCATAACAGTGAACACACAATGCCAGTTAGTTTAATTCACGTAATTTAGGTTGATGTACTCACTCCTTTGTATGTGCCTTACTATAACACATACTAACTATCCAATCATAAAACTATATCATAAAGAATATTACAATTTTTTTGTTTTAATATTTAAGTACTTATAAAAATAGAAATTAAAAGTACACAAAATATTCTGGTATTGCAAAAAAACAAGCATTGCCACAACTGAAATTTTGTGATGCTAATGCTACATTTGCACCAGCCAATTTACACTACTGAATCAATAGTATTACCAATATTTATTCAATTGCCTACCTATGAATTTTTGATGAAACATTTTGAACAATTTTATTTCTCAACAAATATTTTTTGAAACGTGAAAATAATTTTATTAATTTCTAAGTTTTGTTCATACACCCATATATTAAAAAACATTTGAATAACAATACTATAAACAAAAAAATAGGTTTATTGTATGGTTATAAATCACCACTAATACAACATTTCTTTAAATAGGTATACAAATAAAACACATAAGTAATACCAAATTGTTTTTATTTACAGAAGTATTGGAAAATGATAGTGTTTGTCCAATGAACTTTTTTACGAGTAATTTAAACTTAATTGGTCGTGAAGATCAGTCAGCCATGGTGATAAAAGATAGCCGTTATTTTCAACATTGGACTGGCAAACACGAATTTAATTGTCGTTTTACAGTTACTTCCTCACTTGGATTTGGTATATTTGCTGTTATACAGCATATGTCTTTTAGGCGTAATGCCCAAGGCCAATGTATTGATTATGTTCAAGTACGTTATTCTCTTCAATTGTACACTCATATATTATTTTAAAGTAATTTTATAATTTGTATAGTTTCGACACACTGAAAAAACTCTAACTTTTGGTGAAGTAAATATAAAGTTTAAATCGTCTCAACAATGGGGACCAAAAATGTGTGGCACTGTGAATGGATTCCAAGTTGACGTTAGCGATGATGAACTTAATAACAACAACAACGATGATACACAATTAGAAAATTCATTCATTGATATGAGGGGCTTGATTGAAGTTCGATTGCATCTTGGCAACAAATCTTTAGATGCCACCGAAGAATTAAGCTTTGAAATTGTTTTTACTGCATTTCAAGGTATGTTAACTTTGATTATTCAACAACATTATTTAACTATACATTTTAATTTTATTATTTTCCATGTGTATGTTTATTAATAATATCTATTAGGTAATTTGTAATTATATATTTTTGTTAATTTGATCCTCAGAGGAAAATTTTGTTCTTAATAGATCTCTACCAAAACAAGTTTGGCCACCCCTGTTCTAAATAATCATTATATTAATTTAGTTTTAAAAATATATAAATTTTATTAACATAAAATAAATAAGATAAAAAAAAATTCAAAATAGGTTTCACATGTAACTCTTCTCTAGCACATTTGCTTATTGTTCTAAATAAGAATATATTGTAAATACTTTAAAAAAAAAAACAAAAAACAAACCATATATATATATATATATATATATATATATATTTAAGTATAAACACATTATTTTTATTTTTATAATTTTATTGTAGAATGCAATTTTGATAATGGTCTTTGGAAAAGTTGTGGTTCAAGGACATGTATTTACAAAGAATTTTTCCAAGATGGGAAACTGAACTGTCCGTACAAAAGCTGTAAAGACGAAGGTAGTTGCCGTTCAGTTGTTACACTTAATGGTAAGTATTTAAATAAATTTCAATAACTTAAAATTTAATTATTATTATTATTATTTAAGGTAATGGTGATCGTTTTAACACGACTTTTGGAACTAAAATCATGGCTGGTACAGTTGCTGGTCTTCTTACTATGTTTGTAGCTTTCATTGCGTTTGTATGGGTGTTCAGGAACTGTGGTACTTTATTATGTTGTTTAGGTCATTCTAATGGCCATCCACATTCTTCTGAAATGCAAAGAGTACCAAACTTAGACACAGTGGCTGTTATGCCTTCAGCTCCACCTGATTCAGTAGTGATTAGTACAGGGATACAAAGTGCTGATAAAGATCTGCCACCTTCATATGAATCTTTGTTCCCAAGTAAATAACAACCATTCAATATTGTATGGACATAAGATTTGTTTTCATTGTTTATATATTATTTTTGTTTTCATTATGTAATTATGTGATGAAGTTATAATGAATATTTTTTTTTAATATTTCTATTAGAACAAATTAAACAATTATATTTTTTTATTTTATTTTTTTTTTTTTTTTTTTTTTTTTAGTTTTGGAGAGAAACATTTAAAAGACGTTTTAAAAATAGGTGACTAAAACAATTTTCAATTCTTTTAGTGATTTTAGTATTGACAATATAATTACAAGTTATCAATTTAAAAATAATTTCCAGTCATTTATTTTTATTTAAATTAAAGGCATTTAAATACTTCCTTATTTTTTTCTTTAATGTTAAATATTTAGAATTTGCTTCAAAATTCTTATAGTTTGAATTTATCATCACTTTTGTATATCAGTTATTTATTATCATACAGTATTTTTTTTTTTTTTTTATATTGAAACTATTTATTAATATTAACTGGGTATTTTTCAATTCCAAATTCTAATTTAGAATATTCTTTTTGAAATGTTGCATTAGTGTTCGATTCTAAGCCAATAGTTTATTATTTAAAATAAAATAGTATTAATATTTTTGTTTTTAAAATACAATTACCTACTATTTAGTTATAGATATTAGGTACACTAAACATTCAAGAAATTTTTCAATAATAGAACTTAAAAAAAGTTAATAAATCTGGTTTTTCAATATCAAAAAATAAAATAAATTACAAATTGTATGCATAGTATAACATTTTTATAATTTTATCATATTATTAATATGATTAAATAAAATATGTAATTAAATATAGTTAATTAAAAAATCTATTCTGTAATTGACTGTGTATAACCATGAGTTTGATGGATAAGTGAACAATTTTTTTTTTAGTTTTGTAAAGCACAATTCTCGTATTTTTAGGTTTTATTCTGTATAATATAAATATTTTATAATTCAAAAATTAATTATTATTTATGTGCAATGATTATATTTTATATATATATATATTTATTTACATAATTTGTTTTACTAAATATCATAAAAATATAAGATTAAGTATCGCACAAATTTCAAAATTATTTTAAATATATTTTTTCATACAATTGTTTTAATAAACCGTATGAGCTTTATTCAATTAAGTTAGCAATAAATTTCAGAACAAATTTATATTTTTATGAACAATAATTTTGTACTTAATTTTGAGATGGGTTTTCCATAATTCCACTGTCTGAAAAGTGTCTTAAAAATAAATTTTGTCATGGTGATACATGTTTATTTTTGTATTAAAGAATAATATTTTTAGATTTGACATTTTTTAATATATTTATTTGTTACTTGTATTAACCAAACAGTATTTCTATACTAATAAAAATAAGTAAATTAATTTTAACATGTCAGAAGGTGGTGTGTTTTATAAAAAATCTGAAAGACTACTTATAGACTGAACATCCATTTTGGCATCATTAATTTGATATTTAAATTATTTTCTTATCACAGATGTGTAATATATTTTTATATACTACATACATACACAAAACTTAATGCACATTGTTGGGGAAATAGATAAATGTAAATTGTATATTTCAAGTGATGATCTGATGATTTTAAGTACAAAAGTTTTTTTAAGAAACATTTTTCTTAAAAAACCTTATGTTTTATTGTAATTTTACAAAACTATTATTCATTTTTATGTAATTACTCACCCACCGTTGTAATATCAATATCTCTTTACTCTACAAGTTGTAAAAAATGTATATTTTTGTATTAAATTAGTCAACATCCACAATGTTGTATTATAAGTATAAGATATCTTTGGTACATTAGTTTTTAATTTTATAAAATTATTGTCATCCTTAGATAATATAATGCTTAAATTTAAAGTCAATTATTATTATTTTGTTTTATATATAATTATTTTATTATCATACTATTTAATGTATAAAACCCATATTTTGAACACTCTTGTAGTTCTTATGTTTATTATTATTCTATTTTATTTTATCTAAGTATCAAAGATTATTTAAGAATGTTTTAAATACTTACTATTTTTAGAGAATTTAATTTAAATTATTTGTTTACAAAATAAAAAAAAAAACACTTGTGTATACAAATAATATATAAATAATTTACATAGTATGAAGTATTTATAATAATAATAATAAAAAATCACTTAACACTATTGTAAATTGTAATATTGTGATAAAATAAAATATATATTATTTAATATAACATTTAATATACAACATTATTATAATTGTTTAAGATTTTGTTTCTATCGGCACTGTTATGCCTTTAAAAACCATTATTGTAAATCAAAACGAAAATTTTAAAACCAATTAATATAATTGTTGCATATTTAAAATTATTTTTTGTATGTGAAATTAAAAATATATACATAAACAAACCATTCAAAATATAAGAAATATAATTTACTGTATTATAAATTCTGTAACTTGTATACAATTTTTCTGTATTATAAACAAAATTAAAGAACTCTGGGTTTTTTAAACAACAAAAAGTATTGTGTATTTTATAAATTATAATTTGTATTGTAATATAAAATTATCAAATGGTACCTCGAAGGAAATTAATGGGTGCAATTATCTTTAATTTGTAAGAAGTATCTTTTACATCATACAATCAACTTTTGTCTGATGATAGATGTTATAAGTGTATCACTATCAATTATTTTTGCCTTGTCATTATTCCATATAGCCTTCCATTGATTGCGATCCTGATTACATGTAACAATTATGTTTTTTTGGCCCATTGATTTTGGCCAATTTACAACATAATTACCACCAGCACATGTTATAATAACTGAAAACCAAAATCATAGTTGAACATCAATTCATTTAAATCTAAAATAGATGATTCTAATTACCTTTCATATCTTTAGGACCAGGTTTTACTGAAGGTGTTACCAATACTGTGTATCCCTTCAAAAGTTTATTTGCCCTTGCTTTGGCAAGGGATTCTTTTAACTGAAAATTATATTTCCTTTCTGCGTCTTTGTCCACTGTTATAAACTCCTCAATTTCTAAGAAATGTATAATAATATTAAAAACCTGACAATATACATTGTGTTCACACAGATAACCAACCAATCGTGGTTGAATATTAGCTATAAACTCAGTATAATAATTAGATAAACAAAAATGTTTTTGTTGGCGAGAATGGCCCTCAATGATAAGTACCTTCAAAAACTCTAACAACATATGAATGTTTGACCCAATTAGCACTGACAATTGGGCATCCTCTACCTATTGCCGACAATATTTTCATAGTGCACCGTATTTTGTCAGACACTAAAACTGTACATTGAGTAATATCATCCGTAACAGAACCACCTAAAATAACATGTACAGTTAAGATTAAGCAAAAAATAATAATAACTTATTAAGATAACACCTATTACTATACCTGTTTTCTCCACAAATTCTTTCATTTCTCGATTCCTTAGATAACTAAAGGTAACAACAGTTTCTAAAGTTCTATGAATCTAAACAAAATTTAAATACATATATTGTTAAATTAAATATACTATTAAAGTTGTAAACTAAAAGTGAATTTTTATTAATACATCCCTTACACAGTATTCACCTAAAGCAATGAAGGATTGATCCATAAGGTACAGAAAACCTTCTCTAATCAAGTCATATTATAAAATTGGCCTCCTTCCTACCACAACATTATTAAATACTGAATAATATTTCAAATTTATTTATTAAAATCAGCGCCTTTTTCGGAGTAACTTTAAACATAGATCATAATAAATAGGTAAGAAAAATACATTTTGGTAATAAAAAAAGCAAACAGTAAATAATTAAGATATGTAGTGCATTAGTACAGAAATATGCAAAAACCAAAGTGAGATGTAATTAAGCATTATTCTAGACAACAAAGAATTCAAAGAAAAATTTATTTTCTTTCTCGAGGAAGGGGAGATAAAAAGTACCCTAAAACCTGTAAACTCAGATGAATTATTCAAAATAGTCTTAGAATGTCGACTCGACCTTCAATCAACCAGTAAATTAACTGGTTACCAAAACTGATGTACCTTACATCAAGATAGTTAAGATTGAGTAGCTGATTAATAGGTGTAATAGATATGTTTAGGGTGAGGAATTCCAAGCCAGTACCTGATCTGACAAAACTCAGGAAGTGGTTTTAGATTTAATCAAGTCCATGTATATCAGTGGTGGTATAAGGTGGACTACTCAACAACACCATACACGAGTACTGTCCGGGCTAAGGCATTATAAAGTACATGAAGACAACTTGGCAAAACTAAAATTTGATAAATAAAACATTACGTGCTTTTTCAGAAATATAATCTATGTGGAAGTGAAAATTAAGTGAAGGAATAAACAAAATCTGTCATTGACTTGGTCAATCTATTGAGTAAGCAAATCGTACAGATTGTAGTTGAACTTAATCGTTGCCCGTATACGATAATATGTAATTTCATACTACAATTCTTAATTATAGTTTTATAAGAACACCGAATCATTTAGATCATTAAAAAAAAATGTTCAATAACCTATAGATAAATTGTTTAAATTAGGGCTAATTATTTAAATTAATAAATATTTATTGTTTTTAATTTTCTATCTGAGATTCAAAAAATTAAATTAAATTTTATTTATAAAAAAAAATCAGTATCTTGACCATAGACAGATCTTTACTAACAAAATGTCAATCATAATCCTAGTATGTCGCACGCTGTCTTACTAAATAAAATTATTGGCAACTTTTCCCAGTTAAATGTAATATGAACATAATATAAATTCAATTTTAAAAAGTATAGCATGTATACAATGTAAATATTAACAGTATTAATAAAAATTTAAAAAAAAAGAAGGAGCACTGTTTTAAGAAATAATTTGTAAGTAGCCAATTTAAAACGCATAAACCAATTTCATAAAACAATATAAATTATATTAATGTCACTTACCAATGGAATTGGTACATTTTTCACATTCTCATCGCATTTTTTTTTATTATTCTCATCTACACTTTTACCATCATGCTTTCTTTTTCTACTCAATTCAACACTATTTTCTTTTTTAGCAATTGCTCTTGTTTGGTACCGTTCTTTTTTCACCGAAATGTTTTCATTTTTATTTTCTATGAAATTTTCTTTATTACCCATTTTACCCCTATTTTGTTTATCCATTTTCAATGATTTCCATTGGGAAGCACTATTATTCGAAGAAGCTGATTCAGAATTTGATGTTCCAACTTTATCCTGAATAGCTATCACAGTTGATTGGTGGTCTAATGTCAAATCTGTATTTAGATTAGGAACATTTAATGGACTATATAATATAGACTCGTTCATGTGTTTAGATTGATGCTTGAATTTAAGGTACTTAGGTGCTTGACATTCTACAAAACTGCCAGTCAAAGATTCTTGTTTAAAGGATAATACATTCAAACCATTTTCACTATTATTAACAATTTTTGAACTACTGGGTAAATCAATGTTTTCATTTGCCAATCTCACAGTTTTATTTAAAATGATAGATTTGTTTGTGCTTCTCAGATATTTATTGTTTGAACTTTCAGGAGACTTCAACAAATCTTTTCTAACACAAATTATAGGTTTTTCGTTTTTTTTTTTATTTTCTAATGAGTTATTTTTAATACACATTTTTGGTGATAGAACATCTAAATTATTTTTTGAATTGGAAACAACAAAACTAGGTTTTTGATAACTATCTTTGTTTATATTGTCAATCTGCATTGTTTGTTTTTGGTTAGTAGTTATATCTAAGTTTTGGTCCACAACCAGATTTTTTGTTCCATTGGAAATAACAGATATATTTGATTGTACTGTTGAATTCACTATTTTGATTTCATTAATATCCTGATCATTGAGATTTTTTTTCTGGGAGTTCATAAATGATTCAGATTTAACAGAGGGTACTATTGGGCAATCAAAATGAACGTTATCATGCATTTCAAGAATTTGAGTTAAATTTTCAAGTATATTGCTAGTACAAATATTATTGGAAACCATTGTACTAGTTTTATTGGATTCTGAACATTTTTTAAACTCTTCTTTTTTTATGGCAGTAGATAGTTTTGTTAATTTTTGTTTTGTTGTAATTGATATGTTTTGATGCAAGTGATTCAAAGAATTTTCATCTATTTCTGGCGATTGAGTTAAATCTTCTGGTATACTAGAATTTATTTTAATAGATTTATTAATCTGTTGAAATTGTGAAAATGTTTGTGTTTCTAATTCATTTATTGTAGTTGGTATGTTCTTTTTTGGAATAGATAATTTTTGTGTTGGGCAATTGAAAAAATCTTCATCTTCTTGTTGTGGAATTTGTTGAGTCTTTTCATTATTAATCGTAGATGTTTCAGCAGTTGTTATATTCTTTTTTGAAATAGATAATTTTTGTGTTGGACAATTGAAAAAGTCATCATCATCCATTTCCTGTAATTTAGTTAAACCTTCATTTGAATTGGAATTCTTTTTATTAGTTTTACTAGTCTGTTGAAATTGTAAAAACATTTGAGTTTCTGATTCATTTATAGTAGACGGCTTTGTAGTTATTATATTATTTTTTGGAATAGATAATTTTTGTGTTGGGCAATTGAAAAAGTCATCATCGTCCATTTCCTGTAATTTAGTCAAACCTTC